>QXEO01000403.1:0-509254 GCA_007115705.1 Dactylis glomerata | reverse complement strand
CCCATATAAATTGACTAAAGAAATTTTGGGAAATAAACTTAGCTACTCCTGAAGCAATATGGTGAAAAATATGGTGAGTACCGAGTAGGACAATACAACTCTGCATACACCCCGCTCGAATTGTTGGCCTCGACAGCCATAAAGATCCTGCAGAATATACAAAAAAGAATATTATAATCTGAATATTAAATTTACGTATTTATAATCGTTAATATAAACACAATATAAATAAAACAGTAATATTAATATGCGGGCTATATATGAACTATGCGTGATAATAAATTCTTTTATATTAACGTTTATGAATACGTAAATTTAATATTCAGATTATAATATTTTTTTTATATTCTACAGGATCTTTATGGCTGTCGAGGCCAACAATTCGAGCGGGGTGTGCGCAGAGGTGTATAGTCCTACTCGTACTCACCATATTTTTCACCATATTGCTTCAGGAGTAGCTAGTTTATTTCCCAAAATTTCTTTAGGTCAAATTTATATGGGTTATTTTCTTTATCGTCTTCCCAGGCAGTTCCACCCAAAGGGAACACTTCTCTACAACCAAGGTTCTCGTTCTGACGCCATACACAAGGCTTAACAGAGAACTACATGCAGAGGTTTCTCCTTATGATCCCTAGCATAAGAAACCCATCCCATATAAACATGCTGAAAAGATTAAGGGAAACACAAACTAGTTATTTCCACAATACAGCTTACATATGGTTTTCCCTTTCGGGAAGCCCGAGGGTTTACACGAGAAGGAGGATTACCTTAGCTCCTCGGTACAACACGATTGCCTTCACTATGCAGGCTTATTACAAGTGGTGGTGGTACTACTACTACTACTACTACTACTAAGCAGGGAGTTCTTGCAGGAGCTCGCTGCTGGCTGGTGTTTCTTCTGCTGGTGTTTGCTTGCTCTGTGTGCTCTCTGTCTCCCTTCCTTCGCTGCAAACTTCTCCTTTTATAGGCACGAGAGAGCAGCATTCCACAGCCTTCTTCCTCTATTATTGCTTCTTCTTTCTTCTTGCTCATCATACCCCTATATTGTAGGTCTTTTTAGGCCTTCTAGGCTTCATAGCCTTTGTAGCCCTTCTTTATAGGTTAATGAGAGCATGTTGGAGAGAAATGCATATGCAGCCACCACGTTGCCATGGCTGCCAATGGAGATGCCATTATCTTGTTGGATATCTTCCTATGCTTCATGATGGTGTTCTTGGAAATTCTCCTTCACTTTGGCTTGATTTCCTTCTTCTTGTATGCATGTGAAAAACTTTGGACAGCTTCAAATCTTTGGCTGCTTGCATGCTTGACGATGGTGGAGATCTTCATAATAGAAATATTTATTTTTATTCATTCATTAAATATTTCGAAATTATTATATTTGTTGAATTTTTCAATTGTTCGGGTATAGGTCCTCCACGCCCGAATAATTGATAGTAATATCAATTCAAGTTTATTCTAATATTTGGGTCCTCCGCGCCCGAATAATTGATAGCAATATCAATTCATATTCAACAATATTTGCATGCTTCTATATTTATTCTTGGAGCTGACCATGTCCAGCGATGTCCATGTGGTCATCGTCTAGAAAATTCATATCATATTTAGAATCATATTGTCTTTTTAATTCTTCAAATTTTTCATTAAATTTAGCTTGTAATTCTTTTAAAATTTCTGCTTTTAATTCTACTTTCTATGTTTTTGCAATTTCTTCAAATTTTTGATCTACCTTCAGGTCTATATGCTCTGAATCCAGAGGATCCACGCCTTTTAAAAGGCACGCCTTATATGTCAGAGTCTGGGGGGACTCTTCTTCTTCTTTTGCCTTCTTTGATGATTCTCCCTTTGTATGAGTTGTATTCGGTGGGGGGGAGTATTCTTGTTTTTCCCTTTAACCTTCTCAATATATTCCTTCACTTTAGGGTCTATATAGAAGTCTTCCCCAATGATATCTTTTGCATATTTTAATGCTTCATTGATATCTATATATTTTTTCCATGTTAAATCTTCTCCCTTCATTCTTGTTATAGATTTTTGTTTTGCTAATTCCTCAAATCTTGTATATATTCCTGGTTTACTTCCATCAAATAGGACATATACTGATATTATTTCCTGCGTTTGAATTCTTGCTGACTTCGGTATATTTTTATTTATCATATTAAAATATTCTGCAAGGCTATTCAGAATGGATAATAAATATCCCTTCTCTTCTCTTTTATTATTATATTGAAACCAGAAATTGTCCAATATGCATTCTTGAATTTCATCTATATCTTTGGGAGTAGCTTCTATAGGTCCTGACTTAATTATGTAATCAGGGTTTATAATATTTATTTTGCATACTATAGCATTCTTATCCCAATGTTTCATTGGTATTTCTCCAATGATTTGTATATCTTCTAGCCTTCGCACAATCTTGTCTATATCATTTTTTGATTTTATATCTCTATACCAATTAGGTGAGAAAGATTGTAACCCTATGCACTCTATGCATGTATTTTCTATATGATATTTTTCTATACTGTCACTAAGCTCTTCTTCATTGCAGATTTCAAGAGGGTCTATACTAGTGCTACCCTCATCTTCCAGCTTAGATATTTCTACATTTTGCAAGGATTTTCTTTGTTTTCGCACCTCAGATATGTATGGAACATTATCTTGGTGTGGGATGAATGTAACTCCTTCTTCATGTATAATAGTGGTTTGCAAGGATTGTTGTAAAAACCTTAATCCTAATATCATATCATCACTTATTACAGATAAATCTCTGATTGTAATTTCATCTATAATGTATTTGGTGCCATTTATGTATGATTCGATGTTATATGCTAGTTGATTATGTACTTTCTTTATTCCTGACATGTCTGTGGATACTTCAGCTTTATTATCATCTATTGTTTTAACTATTTCAGGGCATCTTGCAAAATACTTGTCATGAATTATGTTCTTAGTGCAACCTGTATCTAATAATGCTAATATTTTGTAAGAAATGTTTGGCTTCAAAATTATTTTAACTGGAACCCGTATTCCTAGTACTTCCTTGAATGGTAGGCGTACTATATATTTATTCCCAAAGCTTGTTATAGCATCTTTTAATTGTATATGCCTATCTCCTTTACTTTCTCTTACAGTTACCATTTGATCTTTTAATTCAGTATTTTTGGTTGTATTATCTTCTTGACATATAACACCATTATTATTATTTTGTAACTTATAATTTATTTCTTCTAATTCTGCTTCTAGTTTATTTATCCTATTTTCTAGATTTCTAACTCTACTTGATAGTACTCGATCTTCTGGTTCATATTCTATTTCTTGTCTCCAACTTTGATTTTTAGCTTTCAAACAAGAAAAACATGCTTGTTTTAAACATATACTACAGGTTGACCTATTTTCTTGACTTGGGTAGTATATGCAAAAGGCACATTTTATATAATAATCTCCTTTCCCTCTAATCCAATCATGCTCACAATCTACTTGATTCATCATTTCAATTTTTAAACCTGCTAGTTCTTCTATTAAGTCTATCTCATCTTCACTTGATTCTTCTTCTCTTATCTCATTTTCTACTTCATCTGTTTCTATGATTGAATATATTGACTCATCATCTTTTATTTCATCATCACATACTAATATATTTTCATTGACACTATCTATGATTAGCACTCTTTCTTGCTCTTCTAATTTACTAGAATATCTTTTCTGATCTTTATTGGGACAAGTTCTACTTAGATGATCAGGTGAGTTGCATATAAAACACCTGCACGTACTATCATATGTTTTTCTGGGATTATATCTTCTTACATTTCTCTTATGTAAGAAAGGGGCTCTATTATCTGACCTTCTTAAGAAATATCTTCTTTTTGTCCTAAAATTTCTATTATCTCTCCTTTGAGGTTTGTAATATTTTTTATTCCTATGCCTATCTTCTCCATATGTTAATGGAATTTTGACAATATTATTGCAGAAATTATAATCAGATCTCTTCATAGATCGTTGTGCTTGTATACTTGTGCAAACTTTTCTTAAATGTTTAAAAACAAAGGTTATGGCTTGGGATATATTCATGATGAAACCTTCTGTTTCTTTCTTATATTCTTCAAATATTATTGATCCTAAAGGGTCAGGTAATTTATTAAAATATCTTTCAACAACACCTTTGTTGTAGCCTTGTTTAGCAGTGGTAGCATTATATAAATAATGCTGAGAGAATTCTTTTATTCCTTTCCAACTAGTTAAAGTTAATTTTTCTATTTCTCTCAACCTTTCATTTTGTAATGCTGTATTTCCTAATTCTGGGTCTTCTGCTATGATCATATTTGATATAATGTTAGCAAAATTATTTGGGTTACTTCCAGCCCTTTTTAATTCTTCATAATTATTTGGATATGTCTCTACCCATTGTTCCCATAGAACTTTTACTGATTCTCCTAAAAATGTTTCAAGATATGTTAGCATATCTTCTACCTTATTTCCTATATTATGTTGGTTTTGTATATATTTCTGAACTATTAGGTTTTTCCATATGCTAATTATATTTGGCCAATCTGCAGGATCATGAGCTGCTAAGTTTAATATAGCACCATCATTCCTATAATTTTGAAATTGCACTGGTCTTTCAAAATCTCTTCTTTTAGAACCCATATGCCTATATTGTCCTGGGATGTATGTTGGTTGAAAATCTTCTTTTTCTGGAGGCCATTTTCCGGATGGTCTGGTTGCTCTCTCTCTTTCTCCTTCTTGTTTTACTGAACTATCACCATATGCAGATCTTTTTCTCTTACTATTTTCAACTTCCATGGCTTCCATTGCATTTTCTAAATTATGTAACCCTACCTCATCTAGGGAATTTATAAAATCATCATATTCTTCAGACTCATCGTACTCTATTTCTTCTTCTAGTATTTCGTTTACTATTTTTTCTTCTTCTTCATAACTTTCTAATAGCAATTTATTGTTTATGTCCCATTGCTCATCTTCATCTATAACTTTATCCTTATGACTTTGGTTGATATTGACATTTTTATCTTTGTCTTTGGGCTCAACCATATTTTTTACCATAACTGAACTGCTAGCGGTATTATTTTTGTCACTTCTTAATTTTTTAAGTCTTGAAATTTCTCTAATGAAAAATAATTCTTTTTCTCGAATCTTGGGCCAATCTTTTATCATAGAATTATTATATTCCCATTCTATATGTTTTAATTTTCCTTCCCAATGAATTATTTCATTGTCTAGATTTGCCTTTTCCATGCATTCTGTTGCATCTTTGCACCTATTATCACTGAATTCAGATTCTGACATTAGAGATTCTGTGTCATCTAAGGATGCGGCTTTATAATTTGTGAACCTAATGCTACTACTTCCTTCACAATTTTGATAGCTAATGTAGGTTTCAGGTAGTTTTAGTTCTTTCTTTTCTATTAATTCTCCAATATTCCACTCTTCTCCTGCTCTTTCTTCAGAACTAATTTTAAGAGGACTCATAAACTTTATACCTTTTGACTGCATGCTTTCAATTACGTCATTTACATTTACTCTATATCTAGAGCTGCTTTTATTAGTGAGCCTTCCTATAAATTCTATGCTTACTAACAAATTTGTTCCTCTAAAATCTTCATATCCTTTAGTCTGGAATCCAAAACTCATTTTATCTATAAATTCTTTTACTGGCATCATTAGGTCTGGGGCTATGTAGGTTATTAGCCTATTTTCGTTCATATCACCTTCCATAAAGCCTAATGAAGCTTTATCTATTGATCCCCATCTTTTATCTAGTAATGTTATTAGAACCTTCGTTCCTAATTTCTTTCTTGTCATGCCTTTAACTCCTATGATATACATACCTTGATGAATGTATTTATAACCACTATATTTAAGTTCATTTTCAATATTCTTACTCACAATTCTTAGGTCTACAGGATGAGTTAACACACTTAACTCAATTTCTCTAGAAATTCTATATAGACCGCTTCTACTTTCAAACATGCCCATATGATAAACTTGTTGTGGTCTTATTTTCCTTAATGTATCTTTTTGATATCTTTCTAGATCTCTATCTAGGTCTATAACTTCTTCTAAACTATCAATATCATCATTTCTGCTGCATGAAATTCTATTCATCATTGTTAAGGGTCTCGAATCTTGCCTTACTACTTGGAGACCTTTGTCTCTTCTATTGAGGCTTTTAGATATGTCCATTTTTCTGAGTTAATATTCTTTGATGATATTACTACACCAGATGATGCTAACACAATTTCTTTGTTACCTTGTTCTCTATTTAATTTTTCTAAGACTTGGATTAATAACTGGATGATTGTATTATTTTGCTTTATTAAAATTTTAGAGTCTTCTTTTGGTGAATCGTAATCGGAGAAACCAATAGGAGGCGTTAAATATTTGGCTACTTCGCTTAATGCTTTGTTATATTCGGACATGCAAATTATGAGAGGATCAGAGTTTTTACCTCTTGCACCAACTCTTTAATTTCAAGAATATGATCTTGCCTTGTTGTGGAACCTGACAACAAGTCTTTATTCTTAATTAAACTATGCTCTATATTTTTTCCAATGGATTGCACTTCTTCTTTAATGTAATCGTTATTTCTGCAAACTGTATTCTGTCTTGCCTTTGCTTCTTCTAGCTTATGCAAGGCTATATCAATTTTATTATTCAAACCTGAATATTTTTCTGCAAGTTTATTATATTCTTTCAATAAACTTTCAAACTTCTGATCTAATATATCTTCTCTTTTTCCCCAAGATATGAAAAAGTTATATATGAGATCAACAATTATATTCAGCTGGCTATGTGTAGTATGCCAAGTATGCTCTTCAGATGGATTTATTCTACACCTTATATCAATATTTTCCTTCGTTTTTATTATTCTACCTGCGCTAACTTCTAAATTCAGATACCTTAACCTTTCAATGATTAAACACTAGCTCTGATACCAACAAATACACAATATAATAAACAGTAATATTAATATGCGGGCTATATATGAACTATGCGTGATAATAAATTCTTTTATATTAACGTTTATGAATACGTAAATTTAATATTCAGATTATAATATTATTTTTTATATATTCTACAGGATCTTTATGGCTGTCGAGGCCAACAATTCGAGCGGGGTGTGCGCAGAGGTGTATAGTCCTACTCGGTACTCACCATATTTTTCACCATATTGCTTCAGGAGTAGCTAAGTTTATTTCCCAAAATTTCTTTAGTCAAATTTATATGGGTTATTTTCTTATCGTCTTCCCAGGCAGTTCCACCCAAAGGGAACACTTCTCTACAACTAAGGTTCTCGTTCTGACGCCATACACAAGGCTTAACAGAGAACTACATGCAGAGGTTTCTCCTATAGGATCCCTAGCATAAGAACCCATCCCATATAAACATGCTGAAAAGATTAAGGGAAACACGAAACTACTTCATTTCCACAATATAGCTTACATATGGTTTTCCCTTTCGGGAAGCCCCGAAGGGTTTACACGAGAAGGAGGATTACCTTAGCTCCTTCGGTACAACACGATTGCCTTCACTATGCAGGCTTATTATTACAAGTGGTGGTGGTACTACTACTACTACTACTAAGCAGGGAGTTCTTGCAGGAGCTCGCTGCTGGCTGGTGTTTCTTCTGCTGGTGTTTGCTTGCTCTGTGTGCTCTCTGTCTCCCTTCCTTCGCTGCAAACTTCTCCTTTTATAGGCACGAGAGAGCAGCATTCCACAGCCTTCTTCCTCTATTATTGCTTCTTCTTTCTTCTTGCTCATCATACCCCTATATTGTAGGTCTTTTTAGGCCTTCTAGGCTTCATAGCCTTTGTAGCCCTTCTTTATAGGTTAATGAGAGCATGTTGGAGAGAAATGCATATGCAGCCACCACGTTGCCATGGCTGCCAATGGAGATGCCATTATCTTGTTGGATATCTTCCTATGCTTCATGATGGTGTTCTGGGAAATTCTCCTTCACTTTGGCTTGATTTCCTTCTTCTTGTATGCATGTGAAGAACTTTGGACAGCTTCAAATCTTTGGCTGCTTGCATGCTTGACGATGGTGGAGATCTTCATAATAGGAATATTTATTTTTATTCATTCATTAAATATTTCGAAATTATTTTTTTTTTTGAATTTTTCAATTGTTCGGGTATAGGTCCTCCACGCCCGAATAATTGATAGTAATATCAATTCAAGTTTATTCTTATATTTGGGTCAGATACCAACAAATACACAATATAAATAAAACAGTAATATTAATATGCGGGCTATATATGAACTATGCGTGATAATAAATTCTTTTATATTAACGCTTATGAATACGTAAATTTAATATTCAGATTATAATATTATTTTTTATATATTCTACAGGATCTTTATGGCTGTCGAGGCCAACAAATCGAGCGGGGTGTGCGCAGAGGTGTATAGTCCTACTCGGTACTCACCATATTTTTCACCATATTGCTTCAGGAGTAGCTAAGTTTATTTCCCAAAATTTCTTTAGTCAAATTTATATGGGTTATTTTCTTATCGTCTTCCCAGGCAGTTCCACCCAAAGGGAACACTTCTCTACAACCAAGGTTCTCGTTCTGACGCCATACACAAGGCTTAACAGAGAACTACATGCAGAGGTTTCTCCTATAGGATCCCTAGCATAAGAACCCATCCCATATAAACATGCTGAAAAGATTAAGGGAAACACGAAACTACTTCATTTCCACAATACAGCTTACATATGGTTTTCCCTTTCGGGAAGCCCCGAAGGGTTTACACGAGAAGGAGGATTACCTTAGCTCCTTCGGTACAACACGATTGCCTTCACTATGCAGGCTTATTATTACAAGTGGTGGTGGTACTACTACTACTACTACTAAGCAGGGAGTTCTTGCAGGAGCTCGCTGCTGGCTGGTGTTTCTTCTGCTGGTGTTTGCTTGCTCTGTGTGCTCTCTGTCTGCCTTCCTTCGCTGCAAACTTCTCCTTTTATAGGCACGAGAGAGCAGCATTCCACAGCCTTCTTCCTCTATTATTGCTTCTTCTTTCTTCTTGCTCATCATACCCCTATATTGTAGGTCTTTTTAGGCCTTCTAGGCTTCATAGCCTTTGTAGCCCTTCTTTATAGGTTAATGAGAGCATGTTGGAGAGAAATGCATATGCAGCCACCACGTTGCCATGGCTGCCAATGGAGATGCCATTATCTTGTTGGATATCTTCCTATGCTTCATGATGGTGTTCTGGGAAATTCTCCTTCACTTTGGCTTGATTTCCTTCTTCTTGTATGCATGTGAAGAACTTTGGACAGCTTCAAATCTTTGGCTGCTTGCATGCTTGACGATGGTGGAGATCTTCATAATAGGAATATTTATTTTTATTCATTCATTAAATATTTCGAAATTATTATATTTTTTGAATTTTTCAATTGTTCGGGTATAGGTCCTCCACGCCCGAATAATTGATAGTAATATCAATTCAAGTTTATTCTTATATTTGGGTCAGATACCAACAAATACACAATATAAATAAAACAGTAATATTAATATGCGGGCTATATATGAACTATGCGTGATAATAAATTCTTTTATATTAACGCTTATGAATACGTAAATTTAATATTCAGATTATAATATTATTTTTTATATATTCTACAGGATCTTTATGGCTGTCGAGGCCAACAAATCGAGCGGGGTGTGCGCAGAGGTGTATAGTCCTACTCGGTACTCACCATATTTTTCACCATATTGCTTCAGGAGTAGCTAAGTTTATTTCCCAAAATTTCTTTAGTCAAATTTATATGGGTTATTTTCTTATCGTCTTCCCAGGCAGTTCCACCCAAAGGGAACACTTCTCTACAACCAAGGTTCTCGTTCTGACGCCATACACAAGGCTTAACAGAGAACTACATGCAGAGGTTTCTCCTATAGGATCCCTAGCATAAGAACCCATCCCATATAAACATGCTGAAAAGATTAAGGGAAACACGAAACTACTTCATTTCCACAATACAGCTTACATATGGTTTTCCCTTTCGGGAAGCCCCGAAGGGTTTACACGAGAAGGAGGATTACCTTAGCTCCTTCGGTACAACACGATTGCCTTCACTATGCAGGCTTATTATTACAAGTGGTGGTGGTACTACTACTACTACTACTAAGCAGGGAGTTCTTGCAGGAGCTCGCTGCTGGCTGGTGTTTCTTCTGCTGGTGTTTGCTTGCTCTGTGTGCTCTCTGTCTGCCTTCCTTCGCTGCAAACTTCTCCTTTTATAGGCACGAGAGAGCAGCATTCCACAGCCTTCTTCCTCTATTATTGCTTCTTCTTTCTTCTTGCTCATCATACCCCTATATTGTAGGTCTTTTTAGGCCTTCTAGGCTTCATAGCCTTTGTAGCCCTTCTTTATAGGTTAATGAGAGCATGTTGGAGAGAAATGCATATGCAGCCACCACGTTGCCATGGCTGCCAATGGAGATGCCATTATCTTGTTGGATATCTTCCTATGCTTCATGATGGTGTTCTGGGAAATTCTCCTTCACTTTGGCTTGATTTCCTTCTTCTTGTATGCATGTGAAGAACTTTGGACAGCTTCAAATCTTTGGCTGCTTGCATGCTTGACGATGGTGGAGATCTTCATAATAGGAATATTTATTTTTATTCATTCATTAAATATTTCGAAATTATTATATTTTTTGAATTTTTCAATTGTTCGGGTATAGGTCCTCCACGCCCGAATAATTGATAGTAATATCAATTCAAGTTTATTCTAATATTTGGGTCCTCCGCGCCCGAATAATTGATAGCAATATCAATTCATATTCAACAATATTTGCATGCTTCTATATTTATTCTTGGAGCTGACCATGTCCAGCGATGTCCATGTGGTCATCGTCTAGAAAATTCATATCATATTTAGAATCATATTCTCTTTTTAATTCTTCAAATTTTTCATTAAATTTAGCTTGTAATTCTTTTAAAATTTCTGCTTTTAATTCTACTTTCCATGTTTTTGCAATTTCTTCAAATTTTTGATCTACCTTCAGGTCTATATGCTCTGAATCCAGAGGATCCACGCCTTTTAAAAGGCACGCCTTATATGTCAGAGTCTGGGGGGACTCTTCTTCTTCTTTTGCCTTCTTTGATGATTCTCCCTTTGTATGAGTTGTATTCGGTGGGGGGGGGAGTATTCTTGTTTTTCCCTTTAACCTTCTCAATATATTCCTTCACTTTAGGGTCTATATAGAAGTCTTCCCCAATGATATCTTTTGCATATTTTAATGCTTCATTGATATCTATATATTTTTTCCATGTTAAATCTTCTCCCTTCATTCTTGTTATAGATTTTTGTTTTGCTAATTCCTCAAATCTTGTATATATTCCTGGTTTACTTCCATCAAATAGGACATATACTGATATTATTTCCTGCGTTTGAATTCTTGCTGACTTCGGTATATTTTTATTTATCATATTAAAATATTCTGCAAGGCTATTCAGAATGGATAATAAATATCCCTTCTCTTCTCTTTTATTATTATATTGAAACCAGAAATTGTCCAATATGCATTCTTGAATTTCATCTATATCTTTGGGAGTAGCTTCTATAGGTCCTGACTTAATTATGTAATCAGGGTTTATAATATTTATTTTGCATACTATAGCATTCTTATCCCAATGTTTCATTGGTATTTCTCCAATGATTTGTATATCTTCTAGCCTTCGCACAATCTTGTCTATATCATTTTTTGATTTTATATCTCTATACCAATTAGGTGAGAAAGATTGTAACCCTATGCACTCTATGCATGTATTTTCTATATGATATTTTTCTATACTGTCACTAAGCTCTTCTTCATTGCAGATTTCAAGAGGGTCTATACTAGTGCTACCCTCATCTTCCAGCTTAGATATTTCTACATTTTGCAAGGATTTTCTTTGTTTTCGCACCTCAGATATGTATGGAACATTATCTTGGTGTGGGATGAATGTAACTCCTTCTTCATGTATAATAGTGGTTTGCAAGGATTGTTGTAAAAACCTTAATCCTAATATCATATCATCACTTATTACAGATAAATCTCTGATTGTAATTTCATCTATAATGTATTTGGTGCCATTTATGTATGATTCGATGTTATATGCTAGTTGATTATGTACTTTCTTTATTCCTGACATGTCTGTGGATACTTCAGCTTTATTATCATCTATTGTTTTAACTATTTCAGGGCATCTTGCAAAATACTTATCATGAATTATGTTCTTAGTGCAACCTGTATCTAATAATGCTAATATTTTGTAAGAAATGTTTGGCTTCAAAATTATTTTAACTGGAATCCGTATTCCTAGTACTTCCTTAAATGGTAGGCGTACTATATATTTATTCCCAAAGCTTGTTATAGCATCTTTTAATTGTATATGCCTATCTCCTTTACTTTCTCTTACAGTTACCATTTGATCTTTTAATTCAGTATTTTTGGCTGTATTATCT
Source organism: Dactylis glomerata (assembly GCA_007115705.1). Taxonomy (NCBI): domain Eukaryota; kingdom Viridiplantae; phylum Streptophyta; class Magnoliopsida; order Poales; family Poaceae; genus Dactylis; species Dactylis glomerata. The sequence continues at coordinate 496,782 of QXEO01000403.1, read as the reverse complement.
TCTTGACATATAACACCATTATTATTATTTTGTAACTTATAATTTATTTCTTCTAATTCTGCTTCTAGTTTATTTATCCTATTTTCTAGATTTCTAACTCTACTTGATAGTACTCGATCTTCTGGTTCATATTCTATTTCTTGTCTCCAACTTTGATTCTTAGCTTTCAAACAAGAAAAACATGCTTGTCTTAAACATAAACTACAAGTTGACCTATTTTCTTGGCTTGGGTAGTATATGCAAAAAGCACATTTTATATAATAGTCTCCTTTACCTCTAATCCAATCATGCTCACAATCTACTTGATTCATCATTTCAATTTTTAAACCTGCTCGTTCTTCTATTAAGTCTATCTCATCTTCACTTGATTCTTCTTCTCTTATCTCATTTTCTACTTCATCTGTTTCTATGATTGAATATATTGACTCATCATCTTTTATTTCATCATCACATACTAATATATTTTCATTGACACTATCTATGATTAGCACTCTTTCTTGCTCTTCTAATTTACTAGAATATCTTTTCTGATCTTTATTGGGACAAGTTCTACTTAGATGATCAGGTGAGTTGCATATAAAACACCTGCACGTACTATCATATGTTTTTCTGGGATTATATCTTCTTACATTTCTCTTATGTAAGAAAGGGGCTCTATTATCTGACCTTCTTAAGAAATATCTTCTTTTTGTCCTAAAATTTCTATTATCTCTCCTTTGAGGTTTGTAATATTTTTTATTCCTATGCCTATCTTCTCCATATGTTAATGGAATTTTGACAATATTATTGCAGAAATTATAATCAGATCTCTTCATAGATCGTTGTGCTTGTATACTTGTGCAAACTTTTCTTAAATGTTTAAAAACAAAGGTTATGGCTTGGGATATATTCATGATGAAACCTTCTGTTTCTTTCTTATATTCTTCAAATATTATTGATCCTAAAGGGTCAGGTAATTTATTAAAATATCTTTCAACAACACCTTTGTTGTAGCCTTGTTTAGCAGTGGTAGCATTATATAAATAATGCTGAGAGAATTCTTTTATTCCTCTCCAACTAGTTAAAGTTAATTTTTCTATTTCTCTCAACCTTTCATTTTGTAATGCTGTATTTCCTAATTCTGGGTCTTCTGCTATGATCATATTTGATATAATGTTAGCAAAATTATTTGGGTTACTTCCAGCCCTTTTTAATTCTTCGTAGTTAATTGGATATGTCTCTACCCATTGTTCCCATAGAACTTTTACTGATTCTCCCAAAAATGTTTCAAGATATGTTAGCATATCTTCTACCTTATTTCCTATATTATGTTGGTTTTGTATATATTTCTGAACTATTAGGTTTTTCCATATGCTAATTATATTTGGCCAATCTGCTGGATCATGAGCTGCTAAGTTTAATATAGCACCATCATTCCTATAATTTTGAAATTGCACTGGTCTTTCAAAATCTCTTCTTTTAGAACCCATATGCCTGTATTGTCCTGGGATGTATGTTGGTTGAAAATCTTCTTTTTCTGGAGGCCATCTTCCGGCTGGTCTGGTTGCTCTCTCTCTTTCTCCTTCTTGTTTTACTGAACTATCACCATATGCAGATCTTTTTCTCTTACTATTTTCAACTTCCATGGCTTCCATTGCATTTTCTAAATTATGTAACCCTACCTCATCTAGGGAATTTATAAAATCATCATATTCTTCAGACTCATCGTAGTCTATTTCTTCTTCTAGTATTTCGTTTACTATTTTTTCTTCTTCTTCATAACTTTCTAATAGCAATTTATTGTTTATGTCCCATTGCTCATCTTCATCTATAACTTTATCCTTATGACTTTGGTTGATATTGGCATTTTTATCTTTGTCTTTGGGCTCAACTATATTTTTTACCATAACTGAACTGCTAGCGGTATTATTTTTGTCACTTCTTAATTTTTTAAGTCTTGAAATTTCTCTAATGAAAAATAATTCTTTTTCTCGAATCTTGGGCCAATATTTTATCATAGAATTATTATATTCCCATTCTATATGTTTTAATTTTCCTTCCCAATGAATTATTTCATTGTCTAGATTTGCCTTTTCCATGCATTCTGTTGCATCTTTGCACCTATTATCACTGAATTCAGATTCTGACATTAGAGATTCTGTGTCATCTAAGGATGCGGCTTTATAATTTGTGAACCTAATGCTACTACTTCCTTCACAATTTTGATAGCTAATGTAGGTTTCAGGTAGTTTTAGTTCTTTCTTTTCTATTAATTCTCCAATATTCCACTCTTCTCCTGCTCTTTCTTCAGAACTAATTTTAAGAGGACTCATAAACTTTATACCTTTTGACTGCATGCTTTCAATTACGTCATTTACATTTACTCTATATCTAGAGCTGCTTTTATTAGTGAGCCTTCCTATAAATTCTATGCTTACTAACAAATTTGTTCCTCTAAAATCTTCATATCCTTTAGTCTGGAATCCAAAACTCATTTTATCTATAAATTCTTTTACTGGCATCATTAGGTCTGGGGCTATGTAGGTTATTAGCCTATTTTCGTTCATATCACCTTCCATAAAGCCTAATGAAGCTTTATCTATTGATCCCCATCTTTTATCTAGTAATGTTATTAGAACCTTCGTTCCTAATTTCTTTCTTGTCATGCCTTTAACTCCTATGATATACATACCTTGATGAATGTATTTATAACCACTATATTTAAGTTCATTTTCAATATTCTTACTCACAATTCTTAGGTCTACAGGATGAGTTAACACACTTAACTCAATTTCTCTAGAAATTCTATATAGGCCGCTTCTACTTTCAAACATGCCCATATGATAAACTTGTTGTGGTCTTATTTTCCTTAATGTATCTTTTTGATATCTTTCTAGATCTCTATCTAGGTCTATAACTTCTTCTAAACTATCAATATCATCATTTCTGCTGCATGAAATTCTATTCATCATTGTTAAGGGTCTCGAATCTTGCCTTACTACTTGGAGACCTTTGTCTCTTCTATTGAGGCTTTTAGATATGTCCATTTTTCTGAGTTAATATTCTTTGATGATATTACTACACCAGATGATGCTAACACAATTTCTTTGTTACCTTGTTCTCTATTTAATTTTTCTAAGACTTGGATTAATAACTGGATGATTGTATTATTTTGCTTTATTAAAATTTTAGAGTCTTCTTTTGGTGAATCGTAATCGGAGAAACCAATAGGAGGCGTTAAATATTTGGCTACTTCGCTTAATGCTTTGTTATATTCGGACATGCAAATTATGAGAGGATCAGAGTTTTTACCTCTTGCACCAACTCTTTAATTTCAAGAATATGATCTTGCCTTGTTGTGGAACCTGACAACAAGTCTTTATTCTTAATTAAACTATGCTCTATATTTTTTCCAATGGATTGCACTTCTTCTTTAATGTAATCGTTATTTCTGCAAACTGTATTCTGTCTTGCCTTTGCTTCTTCTAGCTTATGCAAGGCTATATCAATTTTATTATTCAAACCTGAATATTTTTCTGCAAGTTTATTATATTCTTTCAATAAACTTTCAAACTTCTGATCTAATATATCTTCTCTTTTTCCCCAAGATATGAAAAAGTTATATATGAGATCAACAATTATATTCAGCTGGCTATGTGTAGTATGCCAAGTATGCTCTTCAGATGGATTTATTCTACACCTTATATCAATATTTTCCTTCGTTTTTATTATTCTACCTGCGCTAACTTCTAAATTCAGATACCTTAACCTTTCAATGATTAAACACTAGCTCTGATACCAACAAATACACTATATAAATAAAACAGTAATATTAATATGCGGGCTATATATGAACTATGCGTGATAAAATTCTTTTATATTATAAATACGTAAATTTAATATTCAGATTATAATATTTATTTTTGTATATTCTGCAGGATCTTTATGACTGTCGAGGCCAACAATTCGAGCGGGGTGTACGCAGAGTTGTATTGTCCTACTCGGTACTCACCATATTTTTCACCATATTGCTTCAGGAGTAGCTAAGTTTGTTTCCCTAAATTTCTTTAGTCAAATTTATATGGGTTATTTTCTTATCGTCTTCCCAGGCAGTTCCACCCAGAGGGAACACTTCTCTACAACTAAGGTTCTCGTTCTGACGCCATACACAAGGCTTAACAGAGAACTACATGCAGAGGTTTCTCCTATAGGATCCCTAGCATAAGAACCCATCCCATATAAACATGCTGAAAAGATTAAGGGAAACACGAAACTACTTCATTTCCACAATACAGCTTACATATGGTTTTCCCTTTCGGGAAGCCCCGAAGGGTTTACACGAGAAGGAGGGATTACCTTAGCTCCTTTGGTACTACACGATTGCCTTCACTATGCAGGCTTATTACAAGTGGTGGTGGTGGTACTACTACTACTACTACTACTAAGCAGAGAGTTCTCGCAGGAGCTCGCTGCTGGCTGGTGTTTCTTCTGCTGGTGTTTGCTTGCTCTGTGTGCTCCCTGTCTCCCTTCCTTCGCTGCAAACTTCTCCTTTTATAGGCACGAGAGAGCAGCATTCCACAGCCTTCTTCCTCTATTATTGCTTCTTCTTTCTTCTTGCTCATCATACCCCTATATTGTAGGTCTTTTTAGGCCTTCTAGGCTTCATAGCCTTTGTAGCCCTTCTTTATAGGTTAATGAGAGCATGTTGGAGAGAAATGCATATGCAGCCACCACGTTGCCATGGCTGCCAATGGAGATGCCATTATCTTGTTGGATATCTTCCTATGCTTCATGATGGTGTTCTTGGAAATTCTCCTTCACTTTGGCTTGATTTCCTTCTTCTTGTATGCATGTGAAGAACTTTGGACAGCTTCAAATCTTTGGCTGCTTGCATGCTTGACGATGGTGGAGATATATATATATATATATATATATATATATATATATATATATATATAGAAAAGCTTTCTTACGTAACAACTCCGCGGACACGCCAATCCGGCCCATTGGTTGTGCTTTGAGATTCCAAGTTATGGGCTGAGCCAACTTTCCATCTTTGCATTACCTTCTTTTTTTTGAGATGTTTTAGATTTCCTCTTCGGTCCACCTTGGGCCCCCACCTGCACCGGCCTAGCTGGCCTCTCTGCCCCGTGCTCAGCGAAAAGCTACCGTAGACTGTATCGCTAGCCGCTCGTGACTGATTTCGCTTCGGTTCCAATAAGATCAAAGGTGCGGCACTCTTTCCGGTTTCCGTTCAGTTAGCGATGCAGGCTATGAATCCCGTTATTGCGTTTTCTCATGATATACCGATTCCAGAGACCACGGCCGCCTGTTTCCTCGCTGCCAGCTAGTGTAGGTAAGGCCACTAGTAGAAAATAGGGCTTTCGTTTTTTGCTCCAAACGGCATTTGCACCGGTTGGCTTTCGAACCCAGACTAAAGGGGTGCTTTAGCACCGGTTCGAGCTGCCAGAGAGCTAAATTGAGCCCGTGGAGCTATAGCACCGGTTCGTTAGGAACCATTAGCACCGGTTCGTGCCACGAACCGGTGCTAAAGGTGTCGCGTCTGCCGCGTGGCAGGCCCCAGACCTTTAGCACCGGTTCGTGGCACGAACCGGTGCTAAAGGCTATCCTTTTGCACCGGTTCTGGAAACGGACCGGTGCTAGAGGTCCTGCCTATAAATACAGCCATCCACCAGCCTTCTCCTCTGTTTTTTTCCTTTGGAAGGTGTGAGAGGGGGTGTGCTAGTTAGGTTTTTTCCCCTATGCACAAGAGGTGTTTGATGAAATGCCTAAAAGCATGAACCAACTTAAGCTCACACAAAATAAAGATGATATGAGGTGCCCGAGCGATACTTAGGTCTTCTCCTCGTTCTTTCCTCCTCGATCGAGGTTAGCAACTCTATTCTTTTATTTGTCATTGATACAAATGCATGTTTCATCATTTTACTATTTATGATGTTCGGTAATAGTATTAGTAAACCTAATTATATGACGCAGATGAACGAACGACAATGGATGTACGGTGACCGACGCACTTCCGAGTTCATTGAAGGTCTTCGTAATTTTGGCGATGTGGCTCGGGCAAATATTCAGAATGGTTTTATGTGTTGTCCATGTGTTCACTGTGGGAACAAGAAGGAGTACTCTTCCTGGAAAATCATTCACGCCCACCTGCTTTGGAAAGGTTTCATGCCTAGCTATAATTGTTGGACCAAGCACGGAGAAAGAGGGGTTATAATGGAAGACAATGAAGAAGAAGAGGATGATGATATGTACCCTGAATATGGTGATACTGCAACGGGGGAAGCTGAAGCTGAAGGGACAGGAGAAGCTGAAGATGTAGAGGCATCAGATGACCCTGATGATGATCTTCGTCGGGCCATCGTAGATGCACACAGAGAAGCAGAAAGTGTGAATGAGAAGCGGAAGTTAAAAGGTATGTTAGAGGATCACAAAAAGAAGTTGTACCCAGACTGTGAAGATGAGAACACAAAGCTCGGTACCACACTGGAGTTGCTGCAATGGAAGGCAGAGACTGGTTTATCTGATAAGGGATTTGAGAAATTACTAAAAATAATGAAGAAGAAGCTTCCAAAGGATAATGAATTGCCTGACAGTACGTACGAAGCAAAGAAGGTTCTCTGCCCTCTAGGATTAGAGGTTCAGAAGATTCATGCATGCATTAATGACTGCATCCTCTACCGCGGTGAGGAGTATGAGAATTTGGAAGCATGCCCGGTATGCACTGCACTACGATATAAGATCAGACGAGATGACCCTGGTGATGTTGATGGCGAGCCCCCCAGAAAGAGGGTTCCTGCCAAGGTCATCTGGTATGCTCCTATAATACCACGGTTGAAACGTCTGTTTAGAAACAAAGAGCATGCCAGGTTGTTACGATGGCACAAAGAAGACCGTAAGAAAGACGCGATGTTGAGACACCCCGCTGATGGGTCGCAGTGGAGAAAAATTGAGAGAGACTACCCGGACTTTGCAGGCGACGCAAGGAACTTAAGGTTTGGTCTGAGTACAGATGGCATGAATCCTTTTGGGGAGCAGAGCTGCAGTCATAGCACCTGGCCTGTAACTCTATGTATCTATAACCTTCCTCCTTGGTTGTGCATGAAGCGGAAGTTCATTATGATGCCAGTGCTCATCCAAGGTCCGAAGCAACCCGGCAATGACATTGATGTGTATCTAAGACCATTAGTTGATGAACTCTTACAGTTATGGACCAAACCAGGTGTACGTGCATGGGATGAGCACAAACAGGAGCCGTTTGACCTACGAGCGTTGCTTTTCGTAACCATCAATGATTGGCCTGCTCTTAGTAACCTTTCAGGACAAACAAACAAGGGATACAATGCATGCACGCATTGTTTAGATAAGACTGACGCTATATATTTGGAAAAATGCAAGAAGATTGTGTACTTGGGGCATCGTCGATTTCTTACGACCACGCATTCCGTAAGAAAGAAAGGAAAGCATTTTAGAGGTGTGGCAGATCACCGGCAAAAGCCTGAACTCCGTACTGGTGATGATTTATTTGATATGGTCAGGGACCTAGAAGTAATCTTTGGAAAGGGTCCTGGCGGTCAATCTATTCCAAATGACGTCGCTACCGGACACGCACCCATGTGGAAGAAGAAATCTATATTTTGGGAGCTTGAGTATTGGAAACACCTAGAGGTTCGCTCTTCAATCGACGTGATGCACGTTACGAAGAATGTTTGCGTGAACCTGCTAGGCTTTCTGGGCGTATATGGAAAAACAAAAGATACACCAGAAGCACGGGAGGATCAACAACGTATGAAAGACCCAAACAACATGCATCCACAGAGCAAGACGGATAAAGGGCGTCACTTAAGTCCTGCCAGCTACGCTCTTACAAAAGCAGAGAAGGAAATCTTTTTTGATGTCCTTTCAAGTATTAAAGTGCCGTCTGGCTTCTCGTCAAATATAAAGGGAATAATAAATATGACAGAGAAAAAAATTCCAAAACCTGAAGTCTCATGACTGTCACGTGATTATGACGCAGTTGCTTCCAGTTGCATTAAGGGGGCTTCTACCAGAAAATGTTCGCGTACCCATTGTTAAGCTATGTGCATTCCTCAATGCAATATCTCAGAAGGTAATCAATCCAGATATGCTACCAAGGTTACAGAAGGATGTGGCCCAATGTCTTGTTAGTTTTGAGTTGGTGTTCCCGCCATCCTTCTTTAATATTATGACGCATCTCCTGGTTCACCTTGTCGAAGAGATTGCCATTCTCGGTCCTGTATTTCTACACAACATGTTCCCCTTCGAGAGATTCATGGGAGTCTTAAAGAAATATGTTCATAACCGTGCTAGGCCAGAAGGAAGCATCTCCAAGGGCTACGGGACAGAGGAGGTCATTGAGTTCTGTGTTGACTTTATCCCTGACATTAAGTCGATTGGTGTTCCTGAATCGCGGCATGAAGGGAGACTACGTGGAAAAGGCACGCTAGGAAAGAAATCAATGTATTGTATGGACGGGATTTCTTTCACTCAAGCACACTACACAGTTCTACAAAGTTCCGCCTTGGTGGCCCCGTATATCATTGAACACAAGAATATTGTACGCTCCCAACACCCGGCTCAGTCTGACTCCTGGATTACACATAAACATATGGCGACTTTCGGCGGTTGGTTTCGGACACATCTCATAAATGACAACATTGTTGGAGATCAGCTATACTTGTTGGCCGGGTCACCATCTTCGACTATATTGACTTTCCAAGGGTACGAGATCAATGGGAACACATTCTACACGATCGCCCAAGATAAAAAGAGCACCAACCAAAACAGTGGTGTCCGCATTGATGCAATAAACAACAACGAGCAAAAGGACACCTATTATGGTTACATAGAGGAGATATGGGAACTTGACTATGGACCTTCTTTTAAAGTCCCTTTGTTTCGGTGCAAATGGGTCAAGCTAGATGGAGTAGGGGTAAAGGTTGACCAGCTGTATGGAATGACAATAGTGGATCTCAACAATCTTGGTTATAGAGACGAACCATTCGTCCTAGCCAATGATGTGGCTCAAGTTTTCTATGTGAAAGACATGTCCTCCAAACCAAAAAAAAAGAAAAGATAAGACAAAGAATACATCATACGACGAGCCAAAGCGTCACATAGTTCTTTCAGGGAAAAGAAACATCGTGGGAGTTGAGGATAAGACAGACATGTCAGAAGATTATAATAAGTTTGATGAAATTCCGCCCTTCAGAGTGAATATTGACCCAATCATCGCAATAAATGGTGAACATACTCCATGGTTACGACCGAAGCGATCCTAATCAAGGGAGATACGCGAAGGGAGGTTCATGGCCTCCAAGACGAAAAATCAGAAGAAAGGGAAACACAAGAAGAAAACTCAGAAGACTAGATAGAGATCATAACTTGTGTATCTCAATATGGAAATCACTTTCCCATTTATTTTTTGTGTAATGATGTTATTGTATGAGGAAATTTTTTCCGAGGCGGAGCTTCCGAAGATGCCGTAGGGCATGAGCACCAACGACATCTTCCCGAAGCTCCGCCATGGGAGATTTCCCAATAATTTACCCAACATTCTTAAAGGAGACGGAGTCTTTCACGGGCTTGCAGGGAAATTTATAGGCACGGCACCGCTTCTACTTTGTCTTATTCCTCCGACAGGGGCATCGTGCATCCACCCACGCGTCCTTATCTCATCGAGCAGTGCATCCACCCATGCGTCCTTATCCTGCCGATATCTTTAGTCTCGGTTGCACCCACCAACCGGGACTAAAGGTTACCCACACGTCCTTTTCCCACCGACAGTTTTGTTAGATGACACACAAACCACCTTTAGTCCCGGTTGTACCCACCAGCCGGGACTAAAGGTTAGATGGTTCCCCGCGCCACTGTGTTCCCGCCTATTTTCTTCCCGCGCTTTCGACCACTTCCCGCCTCCGTCTTCCCGCCTATTTTCTTCCCGCGCTTTCGACCACTTCCCGCCTCCGTCTTCCCGCCATTTTTCACTATATATATGTAGGCTTGGCCTCCATTTACATATCACATCTAGACTCATATCTGCAAACCTCATCACTCTCTTCCATGGCTTCCATCGTATCTCTAACCCCCCAGGAGGCGGAGGCGCTTTGCGCCTCAAACTACCCCTGCCCGCCGGGCTACCGCGTCCCCACCGGCTGGATGCTGAGCGTCGGAGGCGTACCGGTCCATCCTGTCCCTGTAGGTGTGGCGCGCCAGATGGCCATCACGAACCACTACTACTTCGAGCTCACGCCAGAGCAGCGGAGGAATCCTCAGTGGCATCCCGACTACAGCCCGACTTGGGACGCCTTCTTCATCAATCGGCGTGAGAGTGCGCTTGCCAGGCATGAGGAGGACGGCTCGCCTCGTTCAAACTTCAACGAGGCCGGCCGTCGGCTATGGTGGCGCGGCCGGACTCTCCAGAGCGTCATGGCCTACCGTGGCCCCCGACTGCGCTACCCTCACTCTCAGCCCACGCGTGCTCACCAGTCGAGGTTCGACTACCGCGACCCCGATGCCAACGACGATGACACCGGCGACTACGACGACTACAGTGGCGACGTTTATAGGGCTAGGCACGACTATGACTGAATGATCCAACATTCGAAAACAAGCTCGGCCGATTGTGACTTAATCTGGCCATGTATCTTAATTTTCAGTTGAGATATGTACTTCTTTTCCTATTCAATCGTTTTCCCGCCCTTTTTCTTTTCGCCCTTTCTTCCCGCCCTTTTCCTCAAATAAAAAGAAAATAGAAAATCAAATATAACTAATAAAAAGAAAATAGAAAATCAAATATAACTAATAAAAAGAAAATAGAAAATCAAATATAACTACTCAAAAGAAAATAGAAAATCAAATATATCTAATCAAAAGAAAATAGAAAATCAAATATAACTAATCAAAAAGAAAATCAAATATATCTAATCAAAAGAAAATAGAAAATCAAATATAACTAATAAAAAGAAAATAGAAAATCAAATATAACTACTCAAAAGAAAATAGAAAATCAAATATATCTAATCAAAAGAAAATAGAAAATCAAATATAACTAATCAAAAAGAAAATCAAATATATCTAATCAAAAGAAAATAGAAAATCAAATTTAACTAATCAAAATAAAATAGAAAATCAAATATAACTACTCAAAAGAAAATAGAAAATCAAATATATCTAATCAAAAGAAAATAGAAAATCAAATATAACTAATCAAAAAGAAAATCAAATATATCTAATCAAAAGAAAATAGAAAATCAAATATAACTAATAAAAAGAAAATAGAAAATAGAAAATCAAATTTAACTAATCAAAAGAAAATAGAAAATCAAATATAACTAATCAAAAGAAAATAGAAAATCAAATATAACTAATCAAAAAGAAAATCAAATATATCTAATCAAAAGAAAATAGAAAATCAAATTTAACTAATAAAAAGAAAATAGAAAATCAAATATAACTAATCAAAAGAAAATAGAAAATCAAATATAACTAATCAAAAAGAAAATCAAATATATCTAATCAAAAGAAAATAGAAAATCAAATTTAACTAATCAAAAGAAAATAGAAAATCAAATATAACTAATCAAAAATAAAATCAAATATAACTAATCAAAAATAAAATCAAATATAACTAATCAAAAATAAAATCAAATATAACTAATCAAAAATAAAATCAAATATAACTAATCAAAAATAAAATCAAATATGGAATTTGGCGGGAACAAATGAAATTTTCAAATGACCCTTTAGCACCGGTTCGTGGCTCAAACCGGTGCTAAAGGGGTGGCGGTGCAGTTCCCAGAAGCCACCCTTTAGCACCGGTTGAAGCCACCAACCGGTGCTAAAGGTCCGAGCTTTAGCACCGGTTGGTGGCTTCAACCGGTGCTAAAGGGTCTTTAGCACCGGTTGGAGCCACGAACCGGTGCTAAAGCCCTCTCCTTTATTACCGCCCGTTTCTTCTTCCCCTGCATCGCCAAATCGACTAAGTCCCGCACGTAGGAGGCTCTGGACGCCGGCAGGCTGCCCTTTTTTTCTGTCGCCGCCGCCATCGTCGCCGCCGCCGTCGCCGCCGCGCCACCCGCCCGCGCCGCCCGCGCTGCGCCACCCGCCCGCGCCGCGCCACCCGCCCGCGCCGCGCCACCCGCGCCGCGCCACCCGCGCCACGCCACCCGCGCGCCCGCGCCGCGCCACCCGCCCGCGCCGCGCCACCCACCCACGCCCGCGCCGCGCCACCCGCCCGCGCCGGCGCCACCGTACCCGCGCCCGAGCCGCCCGCGCTCGCGCCGCCCACGCCGATCGTCGCGAGCCCTGCAGCGCGTGTAGGTAATTTCATGTTTTTTTAGAAATTTTTTTAGGTATTTTTTTTAGGTATTTTTATTCCTGCAATGCACGTTTTCACCTAGCAATATTATTATTTTTAAATACCATGAAGTAGTTTAATTAGTAAGTTAGCATTGAGATATATTATTATAATTTTCACCTACTCTTCCCCCACCACGTCGGCGCTCGGCCAATGCCCCCTTTTTTTTGTCTCCATATTATTATAATAATTTATAATAATTCTTTGCAGAAACTATGGATCTCGGAAGAGACGACTTCCAGGAAAATATTATCGAGGACATCATCCGCGATAATAATGATAATGATGTCACCTCGTTGTTTCTAAACAACTCCGGTGAGGGAGACGAACAAAATCGTAGAGATGCCTTCGATGAGGGAGAAGGTGCCGGAGAGGATGGCACCGGTGAAGTAGAAGGTGCCAGAGAGGGAGAAGGTGCCGGAGTGGACGGAGGCACCGGTGAAGGAGAAGGTGCCGGAGAGGGAGAAGGTGCCGAAGATGAGGGAGAAGGCGCCGGCGAGGTAGATGTGTATTAATAATAAATTAAGCATTTGTTGTATAGTTGGATTATTTGATTTGTGTATATACATATATTAACGCTCCTTCTTCTTTTAGCCCTCTGGATCGAGCCACTCTTCTGCAAATAGAAGAGGTCCGGCCAGAAGGTTGGAAGAACATGAAAGGTACCGAATAGAAGAAATCGGTGAAGATGGCGAACCGATTGCTCCCGCGGCTCACGCAAGTAAATTTATAAGACAATGCGGAGTTCTTGTTAGGGACAACATTCCGATCACCATTCGAGAATGGAAGAAGACAAAGACGGAACCCGTTAAATATGTCCGCAACAGATTAAAGAATATTCTTTGGAAGAAGCTCATGGTTAATTTTACCCTACCAGAGGCGCCAGAGGTGGATCGAACTGAGGTGGATCGAAATGAGGAGGATTCAAATGAGGAGGATTCAGATGACGATGATCGTCATCTGAATATCATAGAGCGGAAAGTCAAGAAGTGGACTCTTTCGAGGATGGCAATACAATTCAACACCTGGAAGAAAAGATTGTACAAGGATTTTGTCGACCAAAAAAAGACTCCGGTGTTCACTGGACAATATGAGAAGATAAAAGATCACTGGGACGCATTCGTGGAGTACAAGACTTCAGAGGCAGCTAAGCGAAGGTCAGAAATAAATAAGAAAAATGCTGCTAAAAAGAAGTATCACCATACTATGGGGCAAGGAGGCTACAAGACTGGCAAGCCTAAGTGGAAGAATATGGAGGACGATCTAATTGTCAAAGGGATCATTCCGGAGACATTGAAATGGAATGATCGGTCAAGGGATTGGTTTTACGGGCATGGAGAGAAGTTGGACTCGGAAGGGAAGTGTGTATATACAAAAAAGCATGACGAAGACCCTCTTCCCATTGATGCCCTTAGAAGCGCATCAAAGGATGTTGAAGAGGGAAGGTTCCATCCCGAAAGAGAGAAGGACGAGCTCACGCGCGCCCTTGGGAATGATGAACACCCAGGACGAACACGAACCACTCCGGGCTCCAAACCGTGGAAACTCGGGTTTCCCGTGGAAATGAAGAAATTTCCCGATAGAAGCCGTCAGAGAAGAAAGGAAAGGGAAGCAGACCGCATGTCTCAGATAGAACAAGAGCTGAAGCGGCAATCAGACTTGTTAAATCGGATAAGCCAGCAAGGAACCGCCGCATCTCAGCCACAGATAGAAGCCGGATATGATGCTACCGGCCCACCATCTCAGCGGAAAAGCAGCGTGGCTTCCACGGACCTCTCAGCGGATGATGATGAACCGGCGATCCGCTATCCAGTGGATGATATCACGGAGTCGACATCTTGCGAGCTACATGTGAAGGTCGTGAACATAACCATGAAGGTGGCGGTCGGCTATGCCTTACCCATTGGACCTGATTCAACTTATCATTGCCGTCCGATTCCACCTGGCTATGCTGTTGCTGGGGTGGATGAAGTTATGGGCGGATTTGAGCAGCTGAAGCTTGACCACCCTGCGGGTGAAGGGGATTTGTACGAGCTGGGAGAAGCCAAGAAGACCACCGTTCTATGGCTAAAGGAATTAATCGTGCTTCCAAATTGGACGCCAAGGTCTCCAGCCCGTCACCCTTCTCCACCGCCACATCAGCCATCTCCGCCATCTCCGCGTCAGCCTTCTCCGCCATCTCCGCGTCAGCCTTCTCCAGCATACCAGCCTTCACCAGCTAGTGAGCCGTCTCCGCCACCTCCACCCACTGAGGCTCAGAGCCAAAAGCAGAAGCGTACCATCGCCGCTCCCAAGAGTAACCGATCACCGATCCGTCGACAGGAGCCCCTTCCAAGAGTACCTAAGGTTCCTCCAAAGAGACCTTACGACTATACTCCGGAGGAAACCGCGGCGAAGGTACAAGAGAAATCAAAGAACTTCTTTGCAAATTTGAAGAGAAAGAAGACCGAGCAGCCTCCTCTAGATCCAAAAGTGCTAAAAATGTTGAAGAACCTTCAGCAACCCGAGCCAAGGCTTGCATCAGATTATGACCGCACTATTCTCAAGTCAGATGCAGCAAAGCGGTCGAAAGGTAAATCAGTTCCTCAGCTCGGAGAACAGATGAACTCTTGCCCCCCGCTCCAAGTGTTTCCCGATGTCCAGTATGATCCAGAGATCATAGCACTGTACAAAGAGGAGGCCGAAGCTGCAGGTATGTCTGTTGCTCAATACTTAAGCAGGTGTGATTTCCCCACGGCTGAAGTAGTAGCATACAAATACCGGTATGGGAGCCCTCTCGTCAGACCCGAGGAGATTCCGAATCTACCAACAAGAATGCGAAAATTGCATAACTGGTACTTGGAAGCCTCACAGCGTGGGCAGAATTGGATCATAATAGGAATTAATAATGAGCATTACTTTCGTGGAACCGACGACATAAACATCGAATTTGCTGAATTATTTCAGTTATACAATCATGATGCCCTCGACAAATCGATGATCAGTGCCTATTGTTTGTAAGTATTATTTTTCCTTGTAACTATAAGTCTTTATCTCATCTCGTTTATTGCATGCATAATTTTACTCACTATATTATGCAGATTGAAGAAACTCAAATGCAAAAGAGGACAAATCTATGATATTGGGTTCATTGACCCATATACCGTGAACGAGGTAACTCTCCATAACCATATCAAGGACACGGAGGATAACTTGGTACGGGCGTTAAGGAAACAAGAAACCATGACGAAAATACTATTTCCTTACAATTTCAAGTGAGTGTGTTAACTGTCTTATACACATTACTATATATTTTGGTTACTCGATGTTAAGTGTGTGTTATGTGTGTGCGCAGCTATCATTTTATTCTGCTAGTTATTGAACTTGATAGAGGACGAGTACTAGTCATGGACTCAAAAAAAAAATCCCTTGAGACATTCGGGGACATGATTGATACACTCCAGCGGTAATTTCAATCATTATGCATGGCACTATATCAGCTACTTTCGTTCATTTCCCGATATCAAGTAATTACTAACTTCTTTATTCATTTTCTTTGTGGGGCAGTGCTTGGAAACGGTTCACGGCTAAGGCACCGGGTCCCTGGAGAAATGAGCTTGAATTTAAACAAGTACCGGTAAGTACTACTAGCTAGGTCCGCGCATCTCGTTGGTTCTAGTTTCAATACCATTATCATCCTTGATTATTATTTTGATTGAACTCTATTCTCGTAAAGTGCTTGAAGCAAGAAGACGGGAATAATTTATGTGGATTCTATGTCTGCGAGTTCATGCGAGAGACTTGTCGTGAGAAGAGAAGACTAGAACAACTAGATGTACGTAAACAATATTCACAATTTTATTTTATTACCATCATTTATGTTGAGTTTCTTCATTCATATATATTGATCCCCTTCTTTACATTAGATCGAACCGGGATCGTCTTCTAGCAACTGAGCGTATACGAGCAATTCAAGAGGAACTGGCGGGATTCCTACTTGATGAGGTCATAGCACCAACCGGTGAATACCATCGGCATTACGATTTTGGAAAATCGTAGCTGAAATTATATTGTATATATTCATGAACGTGTACAATGTTCCATTATGTAATATGTTCGACCAAACACGATAAAAGATAACACATACTAGCTTCGATCTCTATATGTATGACGATATTGTGTACTATATATGATGGTTTCTTTTATATGTGCATCAACATTTTTCAAATACCCGAAAAAACCGTATTTCAAAAGGCTAGGGATTAGGGTTTTAGCCAAAACACTGCAGGACTGCCACGTCGCCATCCTCTAGCACCGGTTCATATTACAAACCGGTGCTAAAGGTCCTCCGACGGGGGCGCGTGTGGGAGGCCACGTGGAGGGCCTTTAGCACCGGTTCGTAACGCAACCGGTGCTAAAGGTTAAGGCTTTTAGTCCCGGATGCGTTGCACCGGTTCCAAAACCGGTGCTAATGGGGGTTACAAACCGGTTCTATTGCTCTGTTTTCCACCAGTGCGGAAAGAGAAAGATCTGATTGAAGAAGGTTCCATGGCGGAGAGGGTTCGTGTTCTTCCTATTTCCCCCCATGCCGTTCCCCACTAATCTAGCTTAGGCAGAATTAAGGCCGAGTATGTGATTCAGATTCCTCTCCCATGGGTTAATTATGGATTCTTTCTTGTTGTTTGCCTCTCATCAATCGTCCCCGGCACAGCCAAGTTCATCAGTTTATACTAACCTAGTTACCCTAATTTTATCCCTCTGTCAGTTGCAGGTACAAATCAGTCACGCCATTGCCGCCGGCGAGAACCACTACCACAGCACTTGGGCGCCGGAGCTTGTATGTGACTGCGACTTAGTATCATTGAGGAGAAAGATGAAGACTGGTCGGAACAAGAACAGGTGGTACTACAAGTGTTGCAACTGGGAGGTACGTAACAGTCAATTCTGCTATATCTCTCATTCTGAATTTGATGCTATGTTGTCACTAGTAAGGATTGTAAATCACGTTGCAGGGAGAGGCTAACGCATGCCTCGTTTGGATATGGGAAGACCTCCTTGACAACTACGTGTTCCAGTATTGCCGGTTCATGGTCTCAGAGACGAAGAAATTCATGAGCCTAGAGGAAGAAAGCAGGAGGAAGAAGACCAAGGCAGACCGTGTCTGGATGGCACACGTCGAATCGAAGCGCAAGGCAAACACTGTCGCCAAGATCATGCAAGGCGTCTCGGCATTAGCTGTAGTTGGATGCTCCATTGCAGCCTTTAGATTCTTTTGAAGGCTGATATGAGTCTTAAGAAAATGTTTGGGAGGCACTCTTTAATCATGGGGTTTGTCGTAGATCTTGCTTTTCAAATTTATCCCTTGTATCCCAACCGCAATTTAGCCTTCCAACTTAATCCTTAGATCCACCGTTCAGTATGTATTAGCGGAAAATCCTCGTCAAGAATGAAGAGAACACCTATCAGTTCTAGTGGCATATTAAACTCACCAAAAGCCAAAAATAAATAAATATATAATCTTTCTAGACAAAGCATGGACGATGTTTTGAATGAAAGCATGATGCCATGCACACCCCGTGTGCCGATGCCAAGCTTTTGTACGGCGAACATAGCGAGTAAACGGATTGAGGAGACCTGCCCAAGGCATGTTGCCATGTTCTCATACTTCCTTTCATGCCAAAGAAAAATTATTTTTGTCCTATTAATTTGTCAACTTAAATTTCAAAGAATCCAAATTAAACTTTAAAAGAAATAGCTTGTATCGTGGGTCCATACACTCTGGCCCCTCTAGTATGAGCATGGGCCTAAAACACTGAGACCAAACCCAGAGGGGTAGCCGCGTGGTTTCTGAACCTGACGACACATAGGCAAAAGGATCCTGATGTTATTCTGATACCATTTGGTTTCAGGCTCAGAAACACGAAAGGCTAACAGCTGTGTGCAAAAACCGTGTTACCGTTTCTCCTTCACCTCATTTGTCAGTCATTATTGTGCTGTACACTCTGGTTTTCAGTTTTGAACGGCAGAAGTACTCAAACGACGACAGAACCCTTCGAAGGACGGAGACTTGCACAGACAGGCTAGTACTTCGTTTTCCTGTATGAATAAGATCAAATTTTCCGTTCATGTTAGTTAATAAAATAGTTGTCGTGATAATTAATCAAGTATAAGGGAAGCCCATTTTTTTGCTTGTGATTCCAAAAGAAACTGGACGTGTAAATGTTCTTCATACACTAAGTGGTTTAGCCACTGCATTATTTTTTCGCAGCAGCATGAACGAGGTTTCTGGAATTCTAGACATCCATGAGTAGCTTGATCTACGCATCCTCGTCCACTGATGTTGTGGGATCCGATGACCAACGATCATACAGTGACCGGGGCATGCTAATCGGAGGAAAATGGGTTTGGCATCCAAACAATAACTACCTCATCGCTTTCGACACGGGTGAAAATTCTTTGCAGACGTGTACAGCCGAAATGTAAACATTGTCAACCTTGGCTAGTGTTGCCTCGGCATTGCGGCTCTAAACCCAAGAGACATAAGCAGATGGTCTAGAACGGGGGGCACAGATGAGGTTAACATATTTTACTAACTTGCCATCACATTTTTTTGGTTCAAAGCTTAAACGACAAAAAAAAGACTTCTTGACATCTTTGGTACTGGCAAATTTCTAATCTCAAGGTTATTATTTCAAAAAATGGTTGTATAATGCTCGTGTTAGGGTTTAGGGTACTAGATGGGCCGGCGCGCTTCCCCGCGTCCGCCTGCCGCTCGTTATTTTCCATGTTCTGCTGGTGCATGGTTATAGACCGCCTGCCGCTCGTTATTTCATCCTGCGTTCTTTGTGTCGTGCTGGTGCATAGTCATAGACGAAGAGCGAGGTTCGTCCCCTGCATATCTCTTTGGCACGTGGCTGACTCACATGCGTTTATGTGCTTTGCCTTTTCTACGATTTTGTTTTCATGTAACCTTTGGCTCTATGGTTGGGTAACTTCCTTTCCCTTTTTATTATGCGTTTAGCTACTATGACACCATTAGAAGATGGATCAAATGAGCCATGGGTGGAAATTTAAAGAATTTAGAGCTCAGCTATATTTCTATATGGTTATGTTGGTGAGAACAAATTTAAAACTTCTGGCCTTCACGGAAAATCTTTGGTCCTTCACCTCCTTTGCTCTATTGGCGTTGATTCTTCTCCATCCAAGTTTTCTTACCACAGGATATACAATTTCAGCATATGCCAGTAGGTATGTGGCAGTCCTGAAGTCATAGTCTGTTCAAATGAAATTGGATTGATGAATTGTTCATATTTCATTAAAAACTTACAAAGAATGGTCATTGGCATATAGATTTTTAGATTTAGCGAACAACATGTGTAATTAATGGTGCCACGATGTAGAGAACCATTCCTTTTTTCTAAAATATTTAAAAGAAAACACAGTTCAATAAAAATGATAACTATACACCATCTTGGTTTTCCCTTTGATATTGAAGGCAGTAAGATATTTTACTGACATGGATACCTTCAACAAAATAGCTGGATCAGAACGTCGGACAAGTATCAGGAATCGTCGGATGCATAGCAGCGTTGTACCTTCAAAGCTTTGGAGTGAAAAGTTCAACCAGATGTTTTAACTCCATGCAGAGAGACAGTCTGGTGAACATCTTAGCTGGATAGTGCCCTGATAAGGAACAAATGTAGCATCACCTGAAATCTCTGGACAGTGTAAGCAATTGGGGACAATATCGCTACTAAAATAAGTTGCAGATCAGACCATATTGATTATACAAATTAATTGCACACATCTCAAATGCAAATATAGGAGCGTCATATTTTCACTTGCTTGCACACATTTGCTATCAGCTAAGGTGTCAACTGACAGATCTGCTGAGCATGTCACTTAAGATTATACTATTGCTCCAGCTTCAAATTCAGAGAAACATGAATACATCAGCTCACTTTGTCAATTGTCAGTCGATCGGTTGTAGAAAAGTCGACTAATTGTAGAAGAGATCAGCATAAATTGTTTGTACTATTTATAGAACCTACAACCTCTCTATGGAAAAGGAGAATCGACACTTAATTAAATGAACAGTTAATTTGATACGCATAAGAATAGTAGTTGCATTTTTATGGTTTAAGTATGTCAAATATAAGAAAATGTCAGAAGCAAAAAATGACTTTGTTCCTAGCTAGGCAAGATGCTGTTCTTCCAACTGAGCGTACCGAGGTAGAGTAAGAAATCAAATATTATAAAGTACATGCTAGAAAACATGAGTATCTAGGAAAATTTACTGATAAATAAGGGATTACACCTATCATCTTTCAGTAGTATTGTAATATGCCGTGCACAATAGGGTATTCAGTAGGAAGTGACATACGCTGAAGTATTGATCCGTTCTGATACTTCCCTTGGGCTCATATCACAAGATACATTACCACACTCCATATAGATATGTTCTTGTTCCTGATGCCATCAGGCTTCGCAAAGTACTGTAAAAGAAAAAAAACATGTATATCATATAGCCTGCTTTTGGTAAGAAAATACTTTACCTACAGGTTTTGGCCCACGCATATTGATTTTGAAAAGATACACGGAATCCTGATCGTGTCTTATCAGGTATGAGCTTCTGCCTCTCAATACCATGCGATTTGCCTTCTTAATGTACTAACAAACTCTGGACAGGAAAAGAGAGAAAAATACAAAAGGCAATAAATACTTCAACTACCGGTTTTGGCTCATGCATATTGATTTTGGAAAGATACACAGAATCCTGATCATGGTGAGCTTTTTAATACCATGTGATGTGTGCTAACATACCTTAGGACAGGAAATGCTTATAGCCATTAAGATGCAATCACTTTGGTGATGAAGTCGATATAATTCCTCAAGATCCCAGAGAGTTAAAAGCAAAATCAATACTAAAACCAATCCATCGAGAGAAGACATAATTTGTGCTATACGAATCCACCCATCCTTTTGAAATGAATGGTAAGTAATATCTGAAATGAGGACTTCTAAGATAACAAAGTAACCATAACTTCAACAGCCGAACTATCTTTCTTACAGTTTGAAATATGAAGACTTAACTCATTGTATCTAGCAACAGAGCACAACAGTCTATAACTTTGCCAGTTTGTTGAAAGTTCCAGATTTGTACTTCCCATATAAAAACATTCATAGCAGAAGCTTTAACAGCTTGTTCTGTACAAAATTAATTCTATGCAGGAAAGTTTCAGTAGTACTTTTAAGTTGCACATTTCCGTGCAACTTCAAAACATGATCGATTCATAGAGTTTACCTGTTTAGCGACATGTGAAATTAGAACATGATAATGAGAACTAATCTACATGGTCTATTGCCATCAAGGCCTACAAAAATAGTAAATGGCACATTCGGTGTACAGCAACATTATTAAATCCACTGTAAGGTAGAAAGTAAATGATACCGGAGCCTATTTCAAGAAATAGAGATCTTCATACCACGGCCACAATAGTTTCCACCGACTTAAAAATTATTTTTCTCCAGATCACATTCTCCACCAGCCACCGTGATATGGATAAATAGCAAAAACTCTAAATCTCCATAGATATACATGCATGTATGGTATCATGTGGAAGTCAGGTAGCCTCTATAAAACAAAGAACCACGTCTTACCTGTTTGTAATCCCTCGAGCCATTCATATAGATCAACTGAGTTGAACAATAGAACAAGCAAGTTCCTTCCACAAGACCGTTGCCAGAAATCCGCTCCAGTGCATCATCCATATCAGTGATGTTGATCTCAGATATGGGATTCACGAGATATTTTGCTATTCTTTTGAATCATCCAAGCTCATGCAATGGTAGTAATTTCATCATGAATCCGTTCTCCACCTTTGCCACGCTCAGAACAAAGTGAGAAAAATAACTGATTTTGGATCTGCAACATATAACAGAAAGAATAATTTATATGCATCATCAAGGAAACTAATTTGACAACGAATCAAGTGTAACATCCAACTGTATTCATGAAAATTATATCCTGAAACCGAATTCATCAGTGGAGCTTGTACCCGGGCATCTTCTTCATGCTGCTACACCGGCCTCTTTCCATATCTGGCCGAGAAGCCCTCTCACCAACGCCTCAGCCTCGTCCTGGAGGAGACCTTTGTGAAGGCGAGATTAAAACTCGAGGTGGATCTAGGATTCGGGTATTCGGGCCTCCATGCCCTGATCCGGAGGCCCCATGTCCAGATCCGGGAAGGCGCCGTCTACTTCCCCATGGTGCCCTGCCGCTACTCCCGTCTACCAGCGACGAAAAGAGGACAGGGAGACGTGGGCGTTCTACCCCAAGGACGGCGCTGGATCAAGGGAGGGAAGATGAAGCATGGGACGGGAGGGCTGGTGGGGGAGGGGCGGAAGCTCTGGGAAGGCGCCATCTGCTCGACCGGATGAAGCACGAGAGGGCGCCGCCGGCCAACACCGTCGCCAGCGAGGCGGGAGAGAAGGCGATGCGGGAGAAGAGAGAAGATGGGGCAGGCACTGATGCACGTTTCGTCTCCAACTTTCCCAGAATTACCGCATAGCACAACTAACCTGGGCCCACAATCAGCGACAGTGACGGAGCAAGTAGCCTCAGAATAGCTGCAGACGACCAAGCTTACAGCTTGTAGTAATATAACCATGAATATAAACCATGAATCCTTTAATTAGCAATGGATATGTATTTGTTCTTACTATTGAAATAACTAAAACATGGAAAAAGAGAAAACAAAAGTTGTAATCTAAAAATTAAAAAACAAGGCATAAAGAAATGGTTGTATGTTTTGCGTAAAATGGTTCCATAAATACTAAAACATGAGAAAGCAAAAAATAATAGTCAAAGCTAAACTAAAAAAGAAAAAGAAAAATTCATAGTGCAATGCATCTAACATAATTTATTTCCTTGACTAGCAACAACAAATAATGAAACAACATATAATTTTTTAAATACTATAAGAACTTTACTGAGTTTGGACTATCATCTCTTAGTACCCCAGTGCTATTATAGTCTAACCCATTATACAAACATTTTCTGCATACACAAGGAAACAAACTGCATGTGGCCTAAGATGTAGATACTAGCATCTTACACCAACGAGTAGTAAGCCAAAAAGGTGTGACTATTCATGGATAAAATGGTTCTATGTCAGTGCAAAGGTTCCATATACTTATCAATGAAGTTCTAGTTTTACATTTGAAAGGAGCCACGAGTGTTTTGGAAAAGTTCGCATTAGGTTTTAGGGCATACAACCATGAATATCAACCATAAGAATCCTTTAATTAGCAATGTATATGTATTTATTCTTAATATTAAAAACACTAAAACATGGAGAAGGAGAAAATTAAAGTTAAAATCTAAACTAAAAAACGAAGACGTACAAAAATGGTTGCATGTGTTCCATAAGCTTGTCATAAAGTTCTAGTTTTATATTTGAAAGGAGCCATGCATGTTTTGGAAACGTCCGATTTATTTTTAAGGCATGTAACATTGAACAGTAACATGGCATCCATTCATAGCAATGTACATGTATTTCTAATTTTTATAAATACTGAAAATAACAGTATAAGCTAAAATAAAGATGAAAAAAATCACAGTGGAATGCATCCAACAAAATTTATTTTGTTGACTCGTAGTAACCAATAATGCAATAGTAGGTAACATTTATTTTGATTAGATCATTTCAGTGCATCCTAATTATGCTTTGGTCATTTGGGTGTTCAGTTTGTCTCCTCTTTTTGAAAGGGACTATAGAACATCTGAAAATAAATAACGCATGTGAGGGGTGTCTATTTGAATAAAAGAATATCATGTCCTCTGATTCTTCTTGACTGATTTCCAAGATATGTTTTCTATAGTCATAGGTAGTATTCATTTACTAGTTTGTAAGTAAAAAAATGTGTGTTCATAAGTAATCAATTTATAGCCACTTCATTTACTTGTGATGTTGTGCATATGGCTGATCTAGTCAATTAAAGAGTGTAACGGCGACTTTCAAACATTTATTTTTCGTTGTATGTGCTAATATTTATCTCCCACAGCTGCTAGATTCAGCTTTAGAGTAGCAAGATTAGCAGAGACCGTATTGGTCTCGAGGTTTGATTTCTACAATCTACACTTCTTATTGGTTTGTTTTGAAATGAAAACCATTAATTCTAGTGATATTTGACTAGTGTATGCATACGTGGCCATCACTTGCCTAGCTACATCAAGAATCACGATTGGAAGCAGATTTTTGCACGCATTTGGGGTTCTTTTTCAAATGAATTATGCATTCTAACCGTTTAAATGAATTGAAAATATTTTGAGCACTTTTTTCCATCGTCTAGAACCGTTGCACTTTTTGCTCACGCACCTTTCCCTAATATGTGTGGCTCCTTTTATAAAATGAACTAGAACCTTTGTTACCACTATCTGGAACCGTTACACCTTTAGCTCACGCACCTTTCCCTAACACGTGTGGCTCCTTTTTATGTGATCTTGATGTAGTTGCACGTAACGGACCATGAATGTAATATTAGCTCGGAATTGGATAATTCTTTTGGTAGTTCATGGGTGAGAGTATGGATTACTTATAGAGAGTTTAAAAAGAACATTGAGTTGACATTTAGATGAAGACAGAAACTTATAGAATGATACAATTTTATATAGTGGTGATGCCCTTGTGTATAGATATAGCACTTTTGATTTGGGTGGTTGGAACCTTCCAGTACTTACATAAGAACCTTTTATGTACATGTGTGGCTCTTTACGATAAGCTTTTCTCTAGTTTCAGTCAATATTTAGGAAATTGTTTAACTGTTTCCAAATATCTTGCCCGTAGGAAGAACATGTTTGAAGATAGACACAATTCTATGACATTCCTCACACAATCTGCCTCGTGACGTTGTGTAGTAAAATTAAGCAGCTTGTAGCATTTCTCTTTCTTTTCCACCAAATTTTTTTGTGAAACCTAGAAGAGTATCTTGGAGGTCGTTCGATCAGTTCTGCTTGGTTTTCTTGTCATTACATTGCATATTCTGCAATTTGCTTCTCTGAAATTTGCTGGGCATTTTGTTGGCCAGGACATTTGTGTTAATGTCTCGGAAGGGAACCATTGTGACCATTTTAGTTTCATCTTTAATTTTCTTTGCTTTGCACTGAGTTCTCCTCAGTCATTGCTGACTTGTTCTTTTGTTGATAATTTGGTGCTGAATTGCTGATTGTCTATAACCACTAGCTGTGCCTCTGTGAGGGAGATCAGTTGCTCTCTGTAGATGAATGCGTGTGACCTGTCCATGCTAATGCTAATTAGCTTATAACCTTTTGAAGGTTCTGATGCTTGGTTTGGATGCAGACAACAGTCTTGTATAGGCTGCACATGGGGGAGGTTCTTTCGACAGTGCCTACAGTAGGTAGGAGACTGATATGGCATATTATCATTTATGTATTTATGTATGGTGTTGCCCTACTGTACCATGCTGTGAGGATGCAGGTGGTAATACTGAGTAAACTGATATTTATCCTCAGTACATTTGGTTCTATATGACTATCACATCACGCTATGAAGATGCTGGTCTTACCATAATAAAAAATCAAGGAAAAAGAAAAACTTTAGGAGTAGCCGCGTGGTTTCTGAACCTGATGGCGCACATGCAAAATGATCCTGAAGACATTCTGATACCATCTGGCTTTAGGCTCAGAAACACGAAAGGCTAACAGCTGTGCGCCAAAAATGCGTTTCCGTTTCTGCTTCACCGCCATTGTCAGTCATTATTGTGCTGTACACTCAGCTTTTCAGTTTTGAACGGCAGAACTGCTCACACGACGGCAGAACCCTTCGAAAGGATGGAGGCTTGCACAGACAGGCTAGTACTTCGTTTTCCTGTATGAATAAGATCAAATTTTTAGTTCATGTTAGTTTAGAAAATAGTGGTCGTAAGAATAAAACAAGTATAAGGGGAAACCCATTTTTTTTTGCTTGTGATTTCAAAAGAAACTAGACGTGTAAATGTTCTTCATACACTAATTAGTAGTTTCGCCACTGCGTTCTTTTTTCGCAGCAGCATGAACGAAGTTTCTCGGATGCTAGACATCCATGAGTAGCTTGATCTGCGCATCCTCGTCCACTGATGTTGTGGGATCCGATGACCAACGATCGTACGGTGACTGGCGCATGCTAATCGGAGGAAAATGGGTTTGGCATCTAAACAACAACTACCTCTCATCGCTTTCCACACGGTGAATAATTCTTTGAAGACTGTCAAAGGACCTCAGGAGAAAGATCAAATGTACAGCCGAAATGTAAACATGGACAACCTTGGCTAGCGTTGCCTCGGTATCGCGGCTCTAAACCCAAAAGACATAAGGATATGGTCTAGAACAGGGGACATCGACGAGGTTAACATATTTTTGTATCCGTACTTTACTAACTTGCCTTTTTTGCTTCAAAGCTTAAACGACAAAAAAAAACAGATTTCTTGACATCTTGGATGCTTGCAAATTTCTGATCTCAAGGTTATTATTTCAACAACAAGCATACA
This sequence comes from Dactylis glomerata, assembly GCA_007115705.1. Taxonomy (NCBI): domain Eukaryota; kingdom Viridiplantae; phylum Streptophyta; class Magnoliopsida; order Poales; family Poaceae; genus Dactylis; species Dactylis glomerata. The sequence continues at coordinate 469,877 of QXEO01000403.1, read as the reverse complement.
ACACATAGAAGAAAACAGATGCAATCAATTATCAAATCTTACCAAATAATGCAAAGCAATGCCAGCGAAAAGGTTCCATATGCTTGTCAATGAAATTCTAGTTTTACATTTGAAAGGAGCCACGAGTGTTTTTGGAAAGGTTCGCATTATTTTTAGGGCATGAAAACATGAATAATAACATGGAATCCTTTTCTTAGCAATGGATATGTATTTTGAACTATTTATAAACATTGAAACATGAGAAGGGAAAAAATAATAGTCGAAGCTAAACTAAAAAAGAAAAAGAAAAATTCATAGTGAAATGCATCCAGTAGAATTTATTTTCTTAACTCGCAGCAACAAATAATGAAACAATAGGTAATGTTGTAAATCCTATAAGTACTTTACTGAATTCGGACTATCATCTCTTAGTCTCGGTGCTTTTTTAGTCTAACCCATTATAAAATATTTCTGCATGTGGCCTCGGATGTAGATAGTAGTACCTTAGACCCACAAGTAGTAAGCCGAAAAGGTTCGACTATTCATGGATCAAATGGTTCTATGTCAGCGAAAATGTTCCATATCATTATCAAAGTAGTTCTAGTTTTACATTTGAAAGGAGCCACAAGTGTTTTTGAAAGGTTCGTGTTAGGTTTTGGAGTATATAACCATGAATAGCAACCATCAGAATCCTTTATTAGCAATGGACATGTATTGGTTCTTAGTATTAAAAATACTAAAACATGGAAAAAGAGAAAATTAAAGTTAAAATCAAAACTAAAAAAATAAGGCGTAAAGAAATGGTTGTATGTTAGCGTAAAACGGTTCTATAAGCTTATCAATAAAGTTCTAGTTTTAGATTGCAAAGGAGGCACGAGTGTTTTGGAAAGGTTCGAGTTATTTTTAGGGCATGAAAACATAAATAATATCATGGAATCATTTTATTAGCAATGGATATGTATTTTTAACTATATATAAATATTAAAACATGTGAAAGGAAAAAATAATAGTCGAAGCTAAACTAAAAATGAAAAAGAAATATTCATAGTGCAATGCATCCAACATAATTTATTTCCTTGACTCGCAACAACAAATAATGAAACAACAGGTAATGTTTTAAATCCTATAAGTACGTTACTGAGTTTGGACTATCATCTCTTAGTCTCGGTGCTATTTTAGTCTAACCAATTATACAACATTTCTGGATACACAGAGGAACAAACTGCATGTGGCCTCAGATGTAGATACTAGTATCTTAGACCCACGAGTAGTAAGCCGAAAAGGTTCGACTATTCATGGATAAAATGGTTCTATGTCAGCGAAAAGGTTTCATATGCTTAACAATGAAGTTCTAGTTTTACATTTGAAAGGAGCCACGAGTGTTTTCAAAAGGTTTACGTTAGATTTTAGGGTATATAACCATGAATAACAACCATAAGAATCATTTTATTTAGAAATGGATATGTATTTGTTCTTAGTACAAAAAATACTAAAACATGGGAAAAGAGAAAATTATAGTTCAAACCTAAACTAAAAAAACAAGGCTTAAAGAAATGGTTGCATGTTAGCGTAAAACGGTTCCATAAGCTTGTTAATGAAGTTCTAGTTTTAGTTTGGAAATGAGCCATGAGTGTTTTGGAAAGGTTCGGGTTATTTTTAGGGCATGAAACAATGAATAATAACATGGAATCCTTTCTTAGCAATGGATATGTATTTTTAGTTTTTATAAATACTGAAACATGAGAAAGAAAAATAACAGTCAAAGCTAAACTAAAGATGAAAAAAATTATAGTGGAATGCATCCAACATAATTTATTTTTTTTGAATCGCAGCACCAATAATGCAATAGTAGGTAATGTTTTAAATCCTATAAGTACTTTACTGAGTTTGGACTATCATCTCTTAGTTTAGTCTAAGCCATTATACAACATTTCTGGACATAGAGTGGAACGAATTGCATGTGGCCTCGGATGTACATACTAGTAACTTAGCCTGCCCCGACCATACATTTTGCAATCCTTCGTGATAATAGTTGGACTATCTTTTATATCAATGAGATTTTTGCGCATGGACAATCATTTTTTTGGCTTTGGCTACAACAACATATTGAACAACAAAAACATAATGAGCTATGTTTTGTGCTAAGGAAAGAACCTCCCCACAAAAATTTCGACCCCGTGTTCTCATGCTTGTATGTGAGGGAAAACAGTGGTGGGATGGTCCTCGTAAATATAAATAGTGTAGACGAAGAGTCATGGTGGTTGAGTTTCCAAGTTCATTTGGGGTGGTGCCTGTTTGGTTTCTATTTTCTTTTTCCGTTTAAAGGATTGACAGAAACTTTATCCCACTACGCATCGAGGAGTTGTTGTTTTATGATTGGTCCTAGTGAAGATACATCATAGCCTTGTTACAGTAGTCATGGGAGTTTTTCAAAATGTCATACAACAAAAATGTCAACTATATATAATGATCGGCTTTTCCGCCAATCTCAAACTAAGTATTATTACCATGAAGAGTGAGTTAGTACGCTATAAATCAAGAATGTAAAGCTGAATTGTGTTCATTTGTTGAAGTTGTAGTTGCAGTTTTAGTTGCAATGAATAAATATGCACAACTCATAGACATAAAACCACATAGAATTAAATGCAAACAAAAAAAATAAGAATAGTATAAGCTAAAGTAAAAATAAAAAAGTTTAGGCTTTAGTGACATTCATGCATAATCCTAAAATTAAAAATAAAACAAATTTCGATAAAATTGTTCTATGTCAGCGGAAAGATTCCATATACTTGTCAATGAAGTTCTAGTTTTACATTTGAAAGGAGCCACGAGTGTTTTGGAAAGGTTCACGTTACGGATTAGGGTATATAACCATGATTCCTTTTTTATTAGCAATGGACATGTATTTATTCTTAATATTTAAAATACTAAAACATGGAAGAAAATAGAAAATTAAAGTTAAAATCAAAGCTAAAACAATAGTCGTAAACAAAATGGTTGTATGTTAGCGTAAAACGGTTCCATAAGCTTGTCAATAAAGTTCTAGTTTTAGATTGGAAAGGAGCCACGAGTGTTTTGGAAAGGTTCAGGTTATTTTTTAGGGCATGAAAACATAAATAATAACATGGAAACTTTTTCTTAGCAATGGATATTTATTTTGAACTATTTATAAATATTGAAACATGAGAAAGGAAAAAATAATAGTCGAAGCTAAACTAAAATGAAAAAGAAATATTCATAGTGCAGTGCATCCAACATAATTTATTTCCTTGACTCGCAACAATAAATAATGAAACAACAGGTAATGTCTTAAATCCTATAAGTACTTTTACTGAGTTTCGACTATCATCTCTTAGTCTCGGTGCTATTTTAGTCTAACCAATTATACAACATTTCTGGATACACAAGGGAACAAACTGCTTGTGGCCTCGGATGTAGATACTAGTATCTTAGACCCACGACTAGTAAGCCGAAAAGGTTCGACTATTCATGGATAAAATGGTTATATGTCAGCGAAAAGGTTCCATATGCTTATCAATGAAGTTCTAGTTTTACATTTGAAAGGAGCCACGAGTGTTTTGGAAAAGTTCGCATTAGGTTGTAGGGTATATAACCATAAATAGCAACCAAAAGAATCATTTTAATTAGCAATGGATATGTATTTATTCTTAGTATTAAAAATGCTAAAACATGGAAAAAAAGAAAAATAAAGTTAAAATCTAAACTAAAAAAACAAGGCGTAAATAAATGGTTGTATGTTAGCTTAAAACGGTTCCATAAGCTTGTCAATAAAGTTCTAGTTTCAGATTGGAAAAGGAGCCATGAGTGTTTTGGAAAGGTTCGGGTTATTTTTAGGGCATGAAACAATGAATAATAACATGGAATCCTTTCTTAGCAATGTATATTTTTAGTTTTTATAAATACTGAAACATGAGAAAAGAAAAATAATAGACGAAGCTAAACTATAGATGAAAAAAAAACACAATGGAATGCATCCAACGTAATTTATTTTATTGAATCGCAGCAGCCAATAATGCAATAGTAGGTATTGTTTTTAAATCCTATAAGTACTTTACTAAGTTTGGACTACCATATTTTAGTTTAGTCTCGGTGATATTTTGTTGAATCGCATATCAATGGATCTGGCATCTCCTATAGTATTACGGATAAGCATGTGTGTTGCAATGAATAAATATCCACAACTCGTGGACATAAAACCACATAGAATTAAATGAAAAAAATAAGAATAGTATAAGCTAAAGTAGAAATAAAAAAGTTTAGGCTTTAGCGACATTCATGCATAATCCTAAAATCAGAAGTAAACGGAATTTCTATAAAATTGTTCTATGTCACCGAAAAGGTTCCATATGCTTGTTATGCAGTTCTAGTTTTAAATTTGAAAGGAGCCACAAATGTTTTTGAAAGGTTCACGTTAGGGGTTAGGGTATATAACCATGAATCCTTTTTAATACCAATGGATATGTATTTATCCTTAATATTAAAAACACTAAAACATCAAAAAGGATAAAATTAAATGTAAAATCTAAACTAAAGAAAGACGTAAAGAAATGGTTTTTATGTTAGCGTAAAACGGTTCCATAAGTTTGTCAAATAAAGTTCTAGTTTTAGATTTGGAAAGGAGCTGCGAGTGTTTTGGAAAGGTTCGGATTATTTTTAGGGGATGACAACATGAATAATAACATGAAATCCTTTTTCTTAGGAATGGATATGTATTTTGAACTATTTATAAATATTGAAACATGAGAAAGGAAAAAATAATAGTCGAAGCTAAACTAAAAATGAAATAGAAAAATTCATTGTGCAATGCATCAAAAACAGAATTTATTTAGTTAGATCCACGAGTAGTAAGCCGAAAAGGTTATACTATTTATGGATAAAATGATCCTATGTCAGCTTAAAGGTTCCATATGCTTATCAATGAAGTTCTAGTTTTACATTTTGAAAGGAGCCACAAGTGTTTTTGAAAGGTTCGCGTTACGGATTGGGGTATATAAACATGAATCCTTTTTAATAGCAATGGATATGTATTTATTCTTAATATTAAAATACTAAAACATGAAAAAGAGAAAATTAAATGTAAAATCTGAACTTAAAAAACAAGGCGTAAAGAAAATGGTTTTTATGTTAGCGTAAAATGGTTCCATAAGCTTGTCAATGAAGTTCTAGTTTTAGATTGGAAAGGAGGCATAAGTGTTTTGGAAAGATTCGGGTTATTTTTAGGGCATGAAACAATGAATAATAACATGAAATCACATCGATTGCGTTCCTACGATTGTGCCCAGGTTTTTATGGGTTATATGGTATGAATCAGTGTTTTAGGGTTTTAACCGGTATTTAATAACCCACTCACCCTTCCTAACACGTATGGCACCTTCCTATCCAGATGAGATGCTACTCTTAGTTAATGGGACAACATTAGCTTGTGTCAACATGGAAGCATAGATGGAGTTCTCATAATGAGTGTAATGTAAAGAGCCACACTATCATATAAATCAGAGGATTTTTTTAGTTTTTATTGTTTAAGTGAGTATCAACGCATTTATTGAAAGGAATTTAAATTTGAACTAAAAAAGTTCTTATATGTAGAACAGTTGCACTTTTTGCTCACGCATATTTATTTAACAATGCCTTAGTTGTATTTTCTCTAAAAATTGAACCCATGCCTTATTTGTTACTCGCTTTAATTGTAACTCGTGTAATTTTCTAGCCAAGATATCAAATGATTCATATACTAACCTTATAGGTTTTGAAATCGAGATGAATCAAGTAAAGAAATAATATCATTTAGTAGATAACTCATGTTTATTGATTTACAAGCACATTTTTTTATACGCGCACCATTAGAGTGCATGTCTAGAACCATTTGTGGAACACAACTAGGACTTTTTGCTGGAAAAGGTTGTAATTATCGGAAGCTAACATATGGAAATTAGAGGAAACAGTGGCCTATTTTCTCAATTTTCTCATCCATATACGGTAATTATACTCTCACCACCGTGCAATATATACTTTTTTTTTGGTCGCACAGCATCGAGAGTAATCTATGGCAGCTTCGTCCAGCAGCACACGGTGCATGCGAGTCAAGGTCAGGGAGGCAGAGCATCACAAGTATGCTGGAGATGCAGGGGAGAGAGGCGGCGTTTAAGGACGGGGGTCGCCTGGCTTCGACGGCAACGCAGGGGCCGCCTCTCCCCCGGCGGCCGCACGCGGGCGTCATCGGAGACGAGGAGCTCCAGCGGTCCAGAGTCCAGACCCTCCGCCAAGAGTGAGGCCCCTCTGCCGGCTTCTTCTGCTACATGCGGCCGTCGCCGGCGATTCTGATCGAGAATAGGGACCGCGCCCTGTGGTCTTCTACGGGATCCCGGGATTGGAGGACGAAGCGCGCGTCTGCAGCGGGCAGGAGGCCCACCATGTGAGCGTCTGCACGAGCGCCCTTGCGGCAACAGGAAGCGAAGCCTGGGGAACGCGCTGACGGCGACGTTGCCGGAGGGAGTGTGTGCGGCAACGGCGCCCTTGCACCGAGGCGGCCTTGCGGCAACACGAGCGCCCTTGCACCAGGCCGGCAGGTTTCCGAGCTGCCGGCGGGAGAAGCCGATTGGTAGAGGGGGGCACGCGCTGACGGCGACGTTGCCAGAGGCAGTGTGTGCGGCGGAGGGAAGCAGGGGTCGCGCCGGCCGCGTGGAAGAATGGGCTCGCCGGTGGGGAGCTGCGATGGTGAGCTGCTGGTGCTGCGTGGCGAGGCAGTGAAGCCTGGCCGGCGGCGGGACCTAGGAAAAGAGAGAAGAAGAGAGGCATGGTGTCAGCTTGGAACCGATCGAATCAGGGTCTGTAATGGCCAATTGAATTCGTTATCCCGTTACGGTAAAGAGAGAGACGAAGGGAGCCATCGTCAGCTTGGAACCGATCTCATCGGGGACTGACACATCAGGAGCACCTGCAAAAGCTGATCGGCACAGCCGGGTCTTCGGGAAAAGCTGAAGGCTTACTGCAGGTTAGGCCAGTCTAGGTTTCCAAAATAGGAAACATGTAAGAAAAAAGGAGCCGGTCCCCTTTGTCATTCTTGTAAGCGAGCTGTAGAAAGTAATTGATTCAGATCGGTTTTTGGAAAAGAGTGCGGATCTCAAAGCAAAATAACGGTTCCGATTGCAGCCACTACAGTTTGCTATTGTATTACATCCACACTATATATATATATATATATATATATATATATATATATATATATAAAACACTTGTTTTGACTTGGTATCAGAGCCTAGGCCGCCGCCGCCGCGAGTCTTCCCCTCCGCGATACCGCTGCTGCCAACCCCTTCCCCGCACGCTGCCACGAGCTTTTCTGCGCCGCCGCAAGATGATCTCCTTGGCACTCCAGCTCACCGCGCCCTCGGGCGCGATCGTTTCCGCCTCTACCTCCATCGGGCTCTCATCGTCCCCTTCTGTCCGCCTCGATGCCCACAATTTCATGCTCTGGTAGGGGCTTACCGTGCCATCTCTTGCCAGAGCCGGTCTACACAATCACCTCGATGGCTCCGCAGCGGCCCCGGACAAGACCATCAAGGAGGGCACCGGCGATGCCACCGTGGATGTCCCTAATCCAAAGTACACCCGCTGGTGGATCATGGACCAGAGGGTACTTATTTTTCTCCTCGGCTCAATGGAGCCGGTCATCGCGTGCCGGCTCAATGACGAGTGATCTTGCTCATCTCCACGTGCAGGAGCGCTATGGCTGGGTGGATCACATCCAAGTGTACAATGGTGCAGGTTTGCCTATTGCGCACATCGATCATTCCTCTTTAGCCGTTTCTTCTATCCATTTGAAAAATATTCTTCATGTTCCGCATCTTAGCACACATCTTTTGTCGGTCAATCGCCTTTGTTCTGAAAATGATGTGTTTGTTGAATTTCACCATCATTTTTTATGTGTTAAGGACAAGGTCACGTGGAAAATTCTGCTTCATGGTAGAAGTAAAGGTGGCCTCTACCCCATCCCGCTTAGTGCTTGACAACCAGTCGGTGGAGTTGGGGACGCAAGACAAGGAGATTATTTCACAGGTTGCCTCACGAGAACGAAGATAGCTTTTTTGACTGTTCCCCGAGATTTCGATATTAACCCTGAGTTATCCTCGTGGGGAAAACTACTCTTGCTACAACAATCTGCACTTGGAGTCCCAACAAAGTGGCACATTGCTTAGTATCATCACTTGGGTCTTTCCTCTTCGGTCTAAATCAGAAGCCTTCACTAATTTTTCATCCCTTCATGCGTTGGCTTTACAGTTTCATGCACCCTAACAAGCCATCCAATGCGACAATGGTCGTGAGTTCGATAATTCTGTTCTTCACTCCTTTGCCCAAATACATGGAATAACACTTCATTTTTCATCTCCATATACTTCCCAGCAAAATGGAAAGGCTGAACTAATCATTCGCACTCTCAACAACATTACTCGCACGTGCCGCCACGTTACTAGGTTGAAGCCTCCATACTGCCATTCTACTCCACAACTGGCTCTCGTTGAAAGCCATCTCGAATCGAGTTCCATCTCGTGTTTTTCATGGCCCCAACCCATCCTATGCTGGCCTTTGAGTTTTTGGATGTCTATGTTACCCAAACACCACCGCCATTGCGCTGCACAAGCTTGCTCCATGATCTGTCCTCTGCGTGTTCTTAGGGTATCCAACCAACCATCGTGGCTATCTGTGCCTCGATCCTTCCACCCAAAAGGTCATCATCTCTCAACATGTCAGTTTCGACGAGTCCACCTCCCCCTTTGTGTCTACAGTGTCTTCCCCATCATCCACTCCTTCCTTGCATCCCTATAACTTTTTGCAAGACATGGAGCACCCGATGTCATCGACACCGTTCACCGCTCCCACTACCGGCATCACTGCCGTGGCTCCTCGGCAGCCTGTCGTGGGCCAACCTTCTGCCACGGGTGCTGGACCCACCACTGAGGACGTCGGCTCTCTTCCCGCGAGTGCACGACAGCCTGCCGTGGTCACTCCTGCCACGGTAGGACCTTGCGCCCGTTTCTCTGCTGCGGCAGAGAATTCCGACACATTCTCTGCCACAGTAGCAACATCTGCCGCGGGCGCCGAGCTGTCTGACCCGACAGCTACTTCTGCTGCTCCAGCGGCTCCATTGCGGGCATGCCGCCCTCACCAACCGTCTCCACCACCGTCTCACCCCATGGTGACCCGTGCCAAGACCAACATGGTGCAGCCCAAGCAGATTTTTGATCTTCATGTTGAGGGTTTATCTCCCATACCAAAGTCATATCGTGGCGCACTCACGGATCCTAACTGGCACTCTGCTATGGTTGATGAGTATAGTGCACCTCTCTCCAACAACACTTGGGACCTTGTTGATCCTCCTCACAATGCAAACATTGTCACTAGCAAGTGGATCTTTCGTCAGAAGTTGAAGTCTGATGGTTCTTGGAACACTACAAAGCACGATGGTTCTTGTGTGGCTTTACTCAGCATGAAGGTATTGATTTCGATGAGACCGTCAGCCCGGTTGTTAAGCCTGCTATGATACGAATAGTTTTGTCACATGCGCTCTCTAGCGATTGGTCCATTCATCAGCTTGATGTTAAGAATGCTTTTCTCAATGACACTCTCATAAAAACGGTGTATGCTTGGCACCCTCTGGTTTCATTGACCCTGGGTCTCCCAAAAAAGTGTTTCGCCTCAACAGATCTCTCTATGGCTTGAAGCAGGTGCCTTGAGCATGGTTCCAATGGTTTGCCACATTTCTTGCATCTATTGGTTTTCTTGGCTCCAAGTATGACACCTCTTTCTTCGTCTATCGTCGAGGCTCTGACATGGCTTATCTTGTGCTCTATGTGGATGACATTGTTTTGACTGCATCTTCTACGACTCTGCTACACAGCTTAATTGCTGCTCTTCGGTGAGAGTTCAGTATGACAGACATGGGAGATCTTCATTATTCAGCAAAGTATTTCTCTTTCTTTCACAAGAGAAGTATGTGTTGGATCTTCTTGAGTGCACTGGCATGTTGGAGTGCAAGTCCATTACTACCCCAGTCGATTCCGCTTCCAAGCTTTCATCCAAGTCCAGTGATACTATGGCAGATCCTACTGAGTATCGCAGTATTGTTGAAGGTCTTCAGTACCTTACCTTCACACGACCTAACATCCAGTATGCCGTGCAGCAAATTTGTTTGCACATGCATGATCCGTGGGCTAATCACTTGCTCCTTGTCAAACGTGTTCTTTGCTACATCCGTGGTACTACTGATTATAGCCTCACCTTGTATCGTCGCACCTCGAACAATTTGATGGCTTACTTGGACGCCAATTGGGCTGGCTTCCCCAACACTCACCGATCTACGCTACTGTGTCTTTCTCGGTGCTAATCTGGTATCATGGTCTTCCAAGCGCCAACACACAGTCTCACGCTCAAGTGGTGAGGTTGAATACAGGGCTGTTGCAAATGTGGTGGCAGAAGCTTGCTGGCTTCGACAATTCTCTAGGAGCTTCATCGACCGGTGTCAGGTGCGACTGTTGTTTTCTGTGATGTTCTGTCTACATGACACAGAATCCAGTGCATCATCAGCGCACCAAGCATGTGGAAACTGATCTCCACTTTGTTTGAGATCGAGTCACCACGGGCGAGGTCCGGGTACTTCACATTCCTAGTTCTTCTCAATTCGTGGACATCTTCACAAAAGGATTACCATCTCCTCTTTTCTTAGAATTTGGGATAGTCTCAACATTCATAGATGCCCGTTTTCGACTGAGGGAGGGTGTTATAATATATAACCATATTGTGTATTGTATAGATATATGGTTGTGTATATGTATTCCTATATATTTGTTCGTGCCTTGTACGACAAAAACTAGCCTTGTAATCCTCCTATTTAAAGAGGCCGCGGCGAGGCCGGCGGCAGTGGCGGCGAACGTATGTGGCGTCGGGGGCGAGGGCTAGCGGCGCGATGGGAGCCCCCCGGCGGCGATCTGGGGCGCCGCGGGAGGGGTCGGGAGGGGTTAGGTTTCGGGAGGGCTCTTTCGCGACGATGGCAGCTAAGTTTTCAATGGTATAATTTTTATGGCATATAATTCATAATTTGTTAGCGACAATTTGTTGTGAAAGTTTATCTTAAACTGCGTACGTGCCTTGTAAACAAAACTAGATGTAGTATCTAGGATCCTCTTAGGATATACTCCCTCCATTTTTAAATATAAGATATTTTAGATTTATAAAGCAAATGTATTTAGACATCTTTTAGTGTGTATATTCAAGTAAACCTACACACTAAAAGATATCAAAATATATTTATTTCACAAAGCTAAAATATCTTATATTTAGAAACGGAGGGAGTACGACATAAGGTATTTTCACATGATGTAGTATATGATCAGCAGTTTGTTACGGAGCGAAGTGATCGCCATATTATTGAGAGGCTATCATGTTTCCTCCCCTTGTTCTGATTATCCTGATGGAGATAAAAAGTTTTCTGACATGGAAAATACACTGCTATGGACGTATCAAATAAATAGTGAAAATAAAGCGAGAATGGTTTTTTAGCCTGAGCTACATGTAGGCCACTTTTTTCAAAATTTAAAAATGATATTTGTAAGTTTCAAAAAATTATGAAAAAAACCTGTAGATGTAGTCAATGATGTACTCTACTAGTCTCTAAAATCTCATTTTCAAAAACATAGTATTCCAGGCTACACGAAAATAACAAATTCTGACAAGTTTTAGAGATTTGAAAAACGTCACTGTTCACTACTGAGATCTACAAATTTGTTATTTTTGCACAGGCCAGAATAATGATTGTTTCATATTTATTTTTTGCACACTAGTAGAATACTTCATTGTCTACATCTAGAATTTTATTTTAGAATTTTTTGAAACTTTCAAATATCGTTTTTTGAATTTTCCAAAAACGAGCTATGTGTAGCTCCTCCTACACTTTGAGTTTTCGAAAGAAAGCCATCTATTGCTACATGCTATGTCATGAAGGCAAAATGCAGTAGAGGAGTAGTATGTAGTTACCTGTGTGAGAATAGGCATAATAAATTCGTCCGCTGATAACCAAGAACGAGAAGGAGAATCGAATCAACCAATGTATCTAACCCATCAGCGGAAGATTTTTCGCCACCGCCTAAATAAACATGAACGATGATAACACCGTAAGTTTGTGCTTCAGTACTGTATACCAGTAGTTGCCGGCCCAAAAAGAAAATCCTGCAGTGCTATATATGCAAAGAACAAGTTATGTTTCATTCTGCGATGAATTTTGCGTAGCAAGGGTTCGAGGGCGCCAAAGAAAGCCGGCAAATGCTACAATTTCCTTTCACCCGAAAGGTGCTTACCTCAACAATTGGTAGCCGCAGCTTGATTTCAACAATTGTAAGCACCGTGAAACTGATGGTAAGACTCCAAGTTCGGAGCAGGAAGTGCAGGAGCAATGTGGTCTGCCGCTTGGGCTCTCGGGTTTGTCCTCCCGATCACGCCAAAGCGTAGTATACTATGATTGATTCTTTGCTTGCTGCCATATTTCTCTTTACCAAAGCCAAAGCGCACATGATGATGTTAGCAGGATGCTTTTGCTCTCTCTTTTTTCTAAAGATGATTCTTACAGACTTTGCAAGAAATAACTGATGTACAGGAAGGACTGTGGGTTGTTCGTTGTCCCCTTTATTTTAGGTAGGCTTTCGTTGTCTTTTCTTGAAGGAATACGAAGAGAAGGATACAAGGCCCGGACGTCCCACACCATGCTAGCGTAGGAAGCCCCCCCAGCTCTCGTGCGATGTACATAGTTGTTTCACATGGGCTAATACTCCCTCCTTTTATTACTTACCTAGTCTTTTGAATTTAGTCAAAATTAAACTTTAGAAACTTTGACCAAAAACATAGGAAAAACTGCCAATATTCACAATACCAAATACATATAATATAAAAATATTTTTTAAAAAAATTATAATGCCATAGATTTTATATTGTACAACTTAATATTTTTTTCCTAAAATATCTGATCAAAATTTACAAAATTTAACTTTGCAACTAAACCTAGATTGCGACGGAAATAGCAACGGAGGGAGTAGCTGAGTTCTTTGTACGTGAATATTGTTTTAGACAAGTGAACTTCAAGTTGCGTGGTTGTTAAGAGCAAATCCAACTCATGATTATTTGCAAAGTTTATCTTATTTCTTCGGTAAATAGAATATACTATTATAAAAAGCATATCAATTATACATGGCATATTTAACAACATGACATCGAAAGTCGGTCTTATGTATTCGTACTCCTTGACCTTAATTCTGCACCAGATTGCTAAAAACTTGTGCGCTGCAGTTAGATTTGCGTGATAAAGGCTAAGTGCAACATCACATAGTAAATAGGTTCAACCACCGAATTAATAAACCTTGCATGACCCAAAAATCGTATCATAGCAATACAAGTAAAGAGTAAACTGAATCATGAAAATTATGTTGATGTAACATTCGATGTGATCATTCCGTTGGGCATGAAATGCTCATGTGAGATTATACCAGACCAGATCAAAGCATTTCTTGAGACATATCAGGAGTTCGAAAATAGGGTACACATATCCAACTTCATATGTGAGATGATCTCCCAAATTACTCATATCATTCAATTTATATTTGTGTGTGACTTGAACCATTCTTGGCATTCCACACCATTCATTATTTGTTTAATTATTTGAAACTGAACTTTTATTGTAATTTGGATTAATGTTGTATTGTGTGATGTTAAAAGATTCATAAATTCGATGTATATTGCTGTAATATTATGATTTTATTGTCTTCTTTTGAGGAATATATGATTTTGTTATCTAAAATCGCATATATAGTTGCAGCTGAAGTGCTGAACAGCTCACGCAAACATTTACCGTAAATCTGAATGCGGTAGGCGTTCTTTGAACTAGAAAGACCTCGCGCGCGTTGCTGCGCTGTTATATTGTTCTCTTTTTTTTCGCGCGATGTGTGTGCATTTTCCTTCACCTAGTAGGCAAAAAGTTTGTAATATTTGAGTTTATAATGGTTCAGGATATGTACAAATGAAGTTTCATATTTTCTTTCAGTCTTATACATGTAAAGAATTGGAGTCAATTTATCTTTTCTGAACTAGGTTTTCATACAAAATATAATTTCTAGCAGATAAACTAAGACCACTTATAAAATTTTGTACTTCTAGGCAACGTGATGCCGATGCATAAATTAATGCCAATTTGCTAAACGACCAACTTTATATGCTTCCCTAAACATGTGAGCCAATAGTATCCCTTCCAAGTCTACCTTGATAGAAAAAACCATGCTATCTCATTGTTAAAATCGAGATATATTTAAATTGGTCTTTGTACCTTGACAATAGGCTCTGCAAATGAGTTTGTATGACAGCTATCAAGTGGTGACCATGCAACAATCGAAGCCACGGCTGTAATACATCTTTGAATTCCAGAATAAGTAGTGACCACTGACTTGTATGTTATGTTTCTGTCAAAATAATTTTAATCTTCCTCAAAATGAATTTGACCAACTTATCAGAATCTTCATAATTTTAGTCTTCCTTGTTCCACCTATGTGCAGTACCACTTCAGGTCATCCTCAGATTTCATCACGGAGAAATTAGCAGGAACCTCACTCTGAATGTTACTTCTTTTATGCAAGATCCAAATGCAAAACACTTCTCAGTTTGTTGTATCCTAAGAGCTGAACCAAAAATAATCACAACATTTAGTCCTTGGACTTAAGAACAACATCACATTTCCTTACCTATCGGAAAATATATCAGAAAATTAAATTTAATATTCCTCAAGATCATCGCTTTTTAAAAAGAAATCAATAGATGTACAGACTAATGTTTTCGTCTTATGATGATTTTGAGGAAACCATGATCTCTTATTATTCTTGTGTATATACATCAAGCTTCCCGTCGCTTGGCCACGCCGATTCAGACAAAGTTTGAAGACGTGGAGATGAGTAGATGACCCTGTAAGCACAAGCTGCAATGATTTAATTTATTTCTACGTTTGGAGAAATAGCAACATGGTGGCAAGTCGTAGCTACTTGGTGAGAATATAAAGCAAAAAATGAGGCAGATAATCAGGACAACTGCAGACAGTGGTAAAGTAAAACTGAACCGCACACCGCAATCTATCTATACTGCAACAATGCCAAAAGGATTTCTGATTCGGCTAGTCAGTCAAGGACAACTGCAGACAGTGGTAAAGTAAAACTGAACCAAACTAAATTGATCAGCTAAGCAAACCGCAACCTATCTACTGCAACAATGCCAAAAGGATTTCTGATTCAATCGATGATATATCAGCTAGTCAGTCAAACAGAAGGGTAAAGCAAATCGAGAATCGAGCAACTCACTCTCACCTTGACATGGTGCCATTCATGGCGAAGTCCACCATACATCCACACCACTCCACTTCACGAGCCGTGGCCTGTCCAGCTTCTGGAGACGCTTCCAGCCAGTCAACATCCTCGTAGGTCCAGCATCAGCGCCGACGCAAAAGACATGCCGCCGATGCTGGCTGCGATGTTTATGGAGTCCACCCCAAATTGCGGGAGGCATGGATTGTTGCTGACCATTGCATCCTGGAGATAGCAAGTTAAATCTGTTGACAGAGAGATAGGGAGGGGCGAGTCAGGCGTGGCCGTAGAACAGATGCGGGATGGGAGGTCGGGGCGTCCTGCATTGATCTAGGAGGGCGGTCGTCGTTGGTGGCACAGACCAAGGCTATAGCGACGTTCGACCACCAATCGATCCCCATACCTTACGATAGTCAACCACAGCAGCCTCGAATCCAAGGAGAAGCCACTCCTCCCAATGCTTCAAACGCCCGCAGCAGAACGACGCTCAGAAGAGCCGATTTTAGGACTAATCGAACACAATCTTCACCGGAGATCAACACCAAACTTCACACCCCCAAATCCACCGCCAAACAGACGACGCATTCCCACAGAGGACCCATCCCCCGGAGATCAGCCATTCCAATCTACGCTGTACAGCCACACCATAGAAAACGAAATCGGAACAAATCTTGAACGGCGGACATGCAACCCTCGACCAGAACCATCCCATAGCACGGCACAGAAAAAAATACAGATGAAAAGAAAGAGGAGCGAACCAGGGGCAAAGCAGAAGGCCCCATCGAACGCAGACAGGCGCGGCGGTGATGGCGGCGAGCCGACGCATGCGGCCGAGCAACATGGACTGAGAAACCACCACGAGCAAGAGGAGAAACCTGCCCCGCACAAGAGAAACCACTCACGAAAGCGGCTTGGATCAAAGCCCGCAGGGAACCAACCTCGCGAAGAGCATCCACACATCTACACGTATAACCTCCTTGCATCTACTGTGTGCACCGACTTAGGCTCAAACCGACTTGATAGCAAGCGGTGGAAGCGGACCCACGACAATGATAGGCCAATCGCTCTTAGGCCATCAAAAACTAGGGAGCTTAGAGCTCCTTAGGGATTGGCAGCCCGCGTGATATCATACAACTGTTTTCTGCTCCCCTCATATTATTATCATGTCATGTGCCTTGATATAAGTCGTCTCTTTTGGACGACTCACGAGCTCGGTCGCAGGTCGCACTACCACAAGGGAAGAAAAAGCACGAACTAGAAAAACACGATGGCGAAGGAGGGCGTCGCCGGCGAGCGCCAGCCGCCGGAGAACAGCATCGTGTGGAGGGAGGAGGCGCGGAAGTTCGAGACGCACGACGGCGAGGCCTTCCTCCAGTACCGCCTCGTCGACCTGTCGCGCACCTCCTCCGGCCGCGGCGGCGCGTCCCCGGCGGCGATGGACATGGTGCACACGTACGTGCCGGGGAGCAAGCGCGGGCTGGGCCTCGCCGCGCGGCTCTGCGACGCCGCCTTCGCCCACGCGCGGAGCCACGGCATGCGCGTCATCCCCACCTGCTCCTACATCTCGGTGACCTCCTCTCCCCTTTCCTCACCTCAAACTCCTATTCTGACTCTCCTCCCCAAGGTCAAACCAGTTCTTGCTGGGTGGGTTTTTTGAGCAATTGAGCAGCGCCGCTGAAAGATCTGCCGCAAATAAATGAAAATGAAAGCCTGATCGGTTTTTCAGTAGCAGTATATGACAATGGAATTCCTGGTTGATATCTGTTCCCCAACTGCGTATACTCACATCTGTAGATTTGTCTTCCTATGTCTACATGAATCTTGTTTAAGAATATCTCCGATTGATAGCTAATTGTTCTTCAAGTTGTTCTTCAACTCGTCTCAAAACATGTTATTTTGTTGAGAATCCTCAAAACATGGTCTTGAACTGGCTGTGACCCTGACGCATGTTTCCTGAACTGCAGGACACATACCTTCCCCGCAACCCGGCGTGGAACGATCTCCTCTACAATGACAACGAACCCAAACACAGCAGCACCATGTAGAAAAAGTTAATACTGAATAATCGGCTGATCAGCCATGTCCACCACATCTTGTAAGCCCTTCGTTGCTCCGTTTGTTGAGCTTAAGACTCAGTGTTTATGTAAAAGTATTGTAATGTCGATGTTAGAACACTTGATATGGAAGGCAGATGTTTAAACATAAACAGATTATCATTTTCATGTACAAGCATCAGTAGACCAGAAACAGCTGTGACCCGATGTTCATGTTAAGTTTCATTGAATTTTGGATGAACACCCACCCACACATATACTACTAGAGGGCAGCAGCACCCTGCAGCATTTGGCGAGAACCAGCATGTGCTACACTGATTATCCCGCATGGATCATATAGATTTGGATAAAATAGTGACATGAGATGCAAAAACCATGTATTAGCAGAATTTGCTATCATTCCTCTACGGAGACAAATCTGCTGTGATTTGCATTATATCATTAGTTAGCAAGGCACATATTATACAATACAACAAAAGGCACCCATAGTGCATTAACCAGACTCGAAAGTTACGCAATACAGACTCAGATACCCATAATTGTACATAACTGTGTTGTAGGAGGGTGTTTCCACCCGTTTCGACATGGTGTTTATTTTCTGGCCACATCAAACCAGGAGCATACATGGCATACAACAACAACCCTAAAACCCAAAGAAGGAAATAAGACAAGTACAGTACTCAATATGTACATATCGATCCAACATGAACTCTGTCTAGAATGAGATAAGCTTATCGTCTTCATCTGCATCATGACCTTAGCATGCAACGAGATTACGGGCCATCTCCATTCCCTATCATCCTGGTCATCTTTAGGAGGTGCTCACCCAGGGACAAAGTAATCCATCTTCTCTACTGGCAGGTTCAGCACTGAAGTATCAACCTGAATATTTTTTTGGAAGTGTTCAGTCAGTTACACATACTATGCTTTGGATAGAGATCAGACCGTGAGGTCCAGCTGGTCCCTCCAACGACAAATGAATAAGTACAACACACTTAGGGTAGATCATGTGGCATACCTCCTCAAACGGAACAAACACGAAGGCAGTCAAACCCCTGCTGTGGGAAACAGCAGGCACATCTGGGTCATGCGTCTCATTCTCCTCCCAGCCCTCAACAAGTTCAAGTATGTTGCCTTTCCAGTTTCCCAGTTCAGTCCCATTAATACCCGTCGTTAAGATCTTTAAGACATCCAACCTGTTATTTGCGCCAACTGTAGTTCCTCTGACCCTAAAGAATGTTGGTGTAAAATTGAAAAATTATGGAAGGTGATCATTATCAACACCGATAAAGAATTCTAAGTCATCAAAAGCACATAGATTCAACTGANTTGAAAGGGCATTTCCCTAATAAATGTATTTTGGTGTTTGTTAACAACATTTGGTGAATTAACCATTCTATTTAAGTTATGCAGATTTTCTAGGTTAATTCAGGATCTCGCGGAGGTTCACCCAAAAAGGGAAGAAAAGATCGAAGCCCGTAGTCCTGTAGTGGAGTTAGGGCTTAGTGGTCTTATAGGGTGCTTCGCGAAGGTGGAATTGGTGGAGAGGGGATCCTCGAAGTACTGCTATTGCTACTTCTAGGGCGGAGACTCCGGCCCTGGTGGCCGGAGACTCCGGCCTAGGAGTATCGCCCTAGCAATCCTCCCAGTTGGTCTAAGCAGAGACCTGCCCGGAGTTGGGCCGGAGACTTTTGTCTCTGGCCGAGACTCCGGGTGGGGCGGAGACTCCGGTCCCAGTGGCCGGAGACTCCGGTCTCTCTGGCTGGGTTAGGGTTTGCTAAGGAGCTGGTCTATGCAGTGACCAGGCCGGAGTTGGGCCGGAGACTTCTGTCTCTGGCCGGAGACTCCGGCCCTGGAGTCACTTAGGGCGGAGACTCCGGCCCTCCTGGCCGGAGACTCCGGCCCTAGTCGACCAGCAACGGCTACATTTCGAGGAGGAGTATATAAAGCCTTCTTCTTCCTCAAGAGAAGGCTGCGGCTTCCACTCTCTCTCCACCATTGTTCCAAAGCTTCAAAGCTCAAGATCTCTCTCCCTAGCCAATAGAACTCAAAGCCCTTTTGGGATTTGAGGGAGAAGACCTAGATCTACACTTCCACCAAGGCGATTTGATTTCCCCCCTCTCTTTGTTGAGGGGCTTGTTACTTGTGTGATTCATCGGATTTATAGCCGGAAGAAGCCGTCCCCCAAGCTTGACTTTGTGTGTAAGAGCTTGGTGGGCCTATTGGGAGCCTCCAATTGAGTTGTGGAGCTTGCCCCAATACTTTGTGTAAAGGTGTCGTGCCGCCTTCAAGGGCATCGCTTAGTGGAGCGTGAACTCGCCTTTGTGGCTTGTTCACCGGAGAATAGGGTGAGCCTTTGTGGCGTTGGTGGCCTTTGTGGCCCCACACCTCTCCAACGTAGACGTACTTCCCGTAACAAGGAAGGAACTACGGGAATACATCCTCGTGTCTTCGTGTCTTCATTGCGGTGACCTCTATCCTTTACTTGTGCCTTTACTTATATTGTTATTGCTAGCTTGCTTGTCACTCTAGGTAAATTCACTTAGTATCACATCTAGAGAATTTACCTTCTTGTCTAGCCCTAACTTGAAAAGAATTAAAATTATTGGGTAGCTCCTATTCACCCCCCCCTCTAGTCGCTCATACGATCCTTTCAATTGGTATCAGAGCGTGGTCTCTTATTCGGGCTTAACCGCCTAAGAGTTTGAGCGACCATGGATGGGGATAAGAGTAAAGAACCTCCTCCCGAAGATACTCCTCCATCTATCTCTTCCTCTTCAATCTCACGTGAGGAGCATTTGGCGTCCTTGGACACAATGCAAACCACTATGAGATTGGAAATGAAGGCTATGTTTGAGGAATATTTTGGAAGAAAACCTTCCGGGCCCACCGACCCAAACACCACTCCTAGTGTGGAACTCTCCTTGGCTAAGGTGAAGCCACCTAACAATGGCTCCACCTCTGCCGAGAATAAAGGTGACCTTCCTAAGGAAAATGTTGGTCCGGCAATGGGTGCTAACATTCCACCCCCTAACACTTACTCACCTTTGCCGGTTCATTATCCTATGCCACACATTAATAATATGGGATCTCCTCCCAAGCTTGATTCTCGCAATTTTATTAAATGGCAAGGACTAATGAAATCTCATATTTCTAGCTCTTCTACTCATTTGTGGAGGGTCATACAAAATGGTTTTGCTCCTCATGATCCTCTCAACTTGACCGGAAGGGAAGAAGTTGATGAGCAACTCAATGCCACCGCCAAGCATCTCCTTCAACAAGCCGTACCGGATACTCATGCGGTACACATCAACAACTTGAACACCGCCAAGAAGTATGGGACTATCTCACTATGCTCTTCATTGGGAATGAAAGTATTCGGTCCTCCAAGTTTGATGAGCTCAAAAGTGAAGAAAGGGATTTCATTATGCGTGATAATGAGACTCCCGATGAGATGTACCAAAGGATCTTGGCTCTTGCAACGGCCTTGACCGGGTTTGGGTGCAAAGACAATGGTGATGACTATATCAAGCGTATGTTCATCACCTCCATCAACCCAAGAGAACCCATGCGATCCGAGATAATCCGTTCAAGACCGGATTTTGGGAGTATGACCTCAAATGAAGTTCTTTGCGAGTTCACCGCCTTGTCTATCTTGAAGAAGAACGCGGAAGAAACAAGAGCCCGTGTTCTTGCCGGACAAGGAATTCACAATCTTGCACTCAAGGCCAAGGTGGTGTCCAAGCAAGGAGAAGGAGAAGAAGAAATATATGAAGAAGAGTGTTGGTCTCCGGAAGATCTCAAGTTTGCACTCCATGAACACTTGGCTCTCAATGCAAATGCCTTTTGGGATGCCAACAAGCACAAGACGAAGGGATCCAAGTTCAAATCCTTTCCAAGAAAAGGTGGTGACTCTAAAGTGAGGCATTGCTACAATTGTGGAGGAATCAAGCACTTCATCGCCGAATGTCCTTATGAGAACAAGGAGGACAATGAGGGCCGGCTCGTCCCCAAGCGCCGGTCATCAAAGTTCTACCCATCCAAGAAACATGGGAACAAGGACAACAAGAAGAAAGGAGAAAGGGTATTGGTGGTTCATGAGGAGTATGACTCCGAGTCCGAGGATGATGACTCCGTTGATGAAGAGAATGGAGAAGTGGCCGCAATTGCCATTGTCTCCACACCACCTACATCCCTCTTCAACTCACTAAATGAGAACGCCATCATCACCACTCACAAGTGTCTTATGGCTAAGGCCTCGAGGTAACCTCATCACCTACTCCTTCATCATCACATTCCAATACTACCTCTTTGGATGATGTGAGTAGTCTTAAGATTAAGAAAGAACTAGTTTCTTGTGATGATTTTCTTGCTAACATGAAGGGGCCAACCAAGATATATGTTGAGGCACTAATGTGTGAACTTGGTGATGCCCATGACACCATCAAGGAGAAGGAGGAGTTGGAAAGATTAGCCGCCGATGATATTGGCTCTCTATCAATTGAGCTCGAAGAAGAGCAAAACTTGAGAGTATCTTTAGAGGAGAAATTGTTGGGACTAGAAGAGTCTCATAATCTAATCTTGTCAAAACTCACTAAAGAACGTGACCATGCTCTCGCTATGGTCAAGTTGCTTAAAAAGGAGAAAGTTGAATTTGACGTTGGTCATAATAATCTTCTGAGAAGTTTGAGAAGCTTGAAGAAGCTCACAAGGCTTTGGAGGGCAAATTCTCTCATCTCACCAAGATTCGTGAACAACTTCAAATTCAACTAACTATTGAACAATCTAAAGTCCCCCCAATGCAAGTTATTGAAGTTCCTTGTTCTTCTAACTCTATTTGTGATCATAGTGATATCATTGAGGAGAACAATAGGTTGAAGGCCGATCTTGCTAAGGGCCTTGCCACTTGCATTCAAGGAGAGAAGAATCTCAATGATCTCTTGAACAATCAAAGATTGTACAAGGGAAAGGAGGGCCTCGGTTTTGTTGCCGAGTCCTCAAAGAAAGGGGATCTCTGTTTGGTGGCCGAGTCCTCAAAGAAGAAGAAGAACAAGAAGAACAAGAAGAAGACAAAGCCTGCTGCTGCTCCTACTCCTCATGTCCCCTTTGACATTTGTTACACCGAGGAGGAGTGGGAGGAGTTGAATGGAAAGAAGAAAATCGAGGAGACCGGAGTCTCCGGGTCAAGGTCTCCGGAGTCTCCGGTTAGTTCGTCTACCCCGGAGTCTCCGCCCCCAAAGATCAAAAGCACATAGATTCAACTGAATACCTAAGGCGCATCCTAACAAGCGTGTACCGGTGCCCTGGATATAGGAGTGCCAGTTCTATCTGCATGCAAGGAAGAGAAGCTAATGTTAGCAAGTGATGGATACTGCCCAAGAGTTCATAGATAGGGTCCCAAATGTTTTACCTGCCCATCCCCTGAAAGTATATAGTCGCCTTTAAACACACTATCGCCTTTTGATGCTCGGAGATGCATGCACTTGACAACCTCTTTAACTTTCTGTGGGGATATCTGCTCATCACAGAAAGCAGAACATAAAATGATGTTTCACAAATAATTACTATATGCTGTTCACCATGAAAAGAGTTCAAATAGGGACCTTGTAGAGGAACTTTCCGTTTGGAAAAAATCTCAAGTAACGGTAGTAGCAAACCTGTAAGTCAACAGAAAGTATTACCAATGAAGCTAACTGTGTAAAAATAAGAAAGCTCAATAATATAATCCTAATAATAGAGTTTGCGAAGCAAAATTATCTTCAAATAAGCAAGAATTCCTTCAGAAATTAACAAAGAGTGCCACCATACCACATTGACAGTTTTCTTGAACTGCCATTCTGTAATTCCAGTATGAATATATGTGTTTCGACTAACATAAAGACCTGAAGAAGCAGCAAATATGAAACGTCAATGAAGACAACTCAACCAGAATAGCATATGCTCAAGCAAACACATACTAAATATCAACACATACAGGATATTAAAGCAACTCCTTTGGTAAAGTATTTACCATGAAAAATGCAACCAACTATACAATTGAAAAAAGTTCGCAGTTGATGTGATATTTAATACTATAATGCCTAAATGATGTTTCTCAAGAAGTGGGAGTACCCACCAGTCCACCACTATAAGCAGTTAAGCACCAATGCATATATCATCAACCTAATATACCTTTCATACCATGCTTACTACAGATCATACTAACATCTATGTTGTACTTGATCTATTTTATGAAGCCCCAAACCTCAAGTGTATAAATCGAAGCGGATGCGCTAAAAAGGAGTTTTACGTGGTGTTGTTAATTTAAAAAACACTTGATGAAAAAACCTGCCTTCGTATTCAAGGCATAGCCGGTCCCAAGCCAGGTAATGGAGGAGGACTGTGGTAGGCCTTACGAGCCAACGTAAAAACCAGCCATTCCTATGTATAGCCTACCCCAACTTGCTTGGGACAACTGGATTGGCTGTTGTTGCACAAGAACTGACACAAAGATTTCAAAAGAACTTCCATGAATCGTATACTTTGTTTTCACAGTGACCGTGTTAGTAAAATCAGAAATAATTGGAATTTCCTAGGCCACACCTGGTCAGGTTGAACAGATTCAAAACCAAAGATACTAACCCTCAATAAACTTTGCCCATTCGAATAAATAGGATTGTATTAAGTCACCATATCACAATAAAATTCAGAAATGCTACTTGATATTTACCATCAATTCGGATTCTTGGTCTCTGCACCCACATTTTCCTCCAGGAACAATCATATAACGACTGCACCATCTTGTAGTTTGCCTCCATCCCGTTCCTCTTTATATGAAAAACAGTCGGATGTTTGAGAAACATGAGTGTGAAAACCAACTAATTAAATCGATATGTATACTAACCTGCCACGTTTTGAGGCAAGCGTTACGCCACAAAGTAGGATTGCGTGCAGTATATTTCCACTTGCGGCAGACAGTAGCAGCCCTCCCTAAAGTATATGGGCTCATTCTTGCAAAGATCTGTTGAAAATAGTGCCACAAAATAGTTAAGAAAATCATATGGTATTGATTACTGTACTCTTGCCACAAAACAATTCAGCAAGCAATATGGATCAACTAGTGTGATCTAATATTAGAGTTTTTTTTTTCTCACACTGATGTCATGATAGAATGAGGTACCAAATGATAGAGATACTCTATGGTCAATCAAGGATATTAACTTGCATTCATGCTAATATGTTGTGATATACTGACTTATATAGTGATGTTCACTTAACAGGTAAGACTCCCTTCTTCCTTTTTTACTTGCTATTTTGGAAATTAACATGGTCTTGAAGAAAAGCATTTGACTGCTACTTTTTATATTAGCATTTACAGGTACTTTTGATGGAAAATCCACTAATACCATTACGACGCTACAAATCTAACAGTTCTTCTTATATTGGTGGTGTGAATTTTACAGTTCGACATGTTTTAACGACACCTATTTGAGAATGCACATGGTATATAAATACATAATTAAAATCGAGTTAATGATATAGCACAATATTAAAGATACATGAATAAAAAGATTATAAATGGTGTCATATAGCCCATAAAATAGATAGTCATCACCTCAATAAGCAGTTCATCAGGTAAGCACTGGTGAATGAGCGCCAGATCGGGCCTACTGCTCAAACTGTTGAATGGTGAGACAGGTGGAAGTCTTATTCCATATAGTTCTGTTAACGAAATCAACAGCAGAAGGCACAAAGCTTGTAAATCTTCCATTATGCTAAAGCTAATGGACAAGTCAGTGACCAATGAGAGTAGGATCAGGCAACCACTTAATGTTGTGGTACTTACTCAGCCATGGTCTATCAGTTGAGATATATCTCGTGTTTCTTAGATCAAATGAGGTGAACTCTGGGCGAATATCAACAGAGAGATCTGCATGAGGAGACAACGATGCATCACGTAAGTTTGCCGAAGTGAGAACTTATCCAAAATTCGGCAAGAAACATAAAGAGGCCTGAAAAGTAGGATAGGTCTTTCGAATTATAGCCCTTGGTAGATGTACTTCTAAGTTCTAACAGCAAACACTATACTGACTGACCGATATGCCTTGTTGAGTGTTCATTCAGATTCTATCCAATAGTAAAGGCAGTCCTTCTCCCTTAACAAAAATGCTTCCCAATTCCCGCATAGGCAGTGTTTCACCAAGATAGGTAATGTAAATATGAAGGGACTGGGGTTAAATGTGATTTGGTGGCGTAACCGATGATCATCTATCTAGTTTGTTCAACTAAGGAATGTTTCTCGAAACCGCTAAACCATTTATCGGATGTGATACAATATTTGACAAAAAGGAGGAAAATGGACACCATGGTGGCCTTCTGAAACCTAGCAACAAATCAAAAGCATAACCAAAGGCACTGAAACCCAATCTTCACCGCCCACCAACCTAAACAACTGAACACAATTTAGCTCTGTCGTTGACACTCCACGCCCAGCTCAGCAAGTTCAGCGTGGAGGACCAGCGGGCTTCACAGGTACTCTATGTCTAATCTAAAGGTGGATCGGCTAAGGCACTGGGGCGAGAGGGAAGATGCGGATTTGCTTGGACAAAGGAGGAGAGCCAGGAGAGGGGACTGGGCGAAGGCTTCTTCCTCGCAGCGAGGCGCCGGCGCTCGTGATTCCGGCAACCCACCGTGCGCGGCGGAGGAGGGGAACCCATCACGCCGTATTGGATATGGAATGAAGTTCGTTTCTTTCGGGGAAAAAAATAACAGCGAGGTATAGTAGTAACAAAATTCTCCGCATGAATCCACAAATTCGGATGGAGCGAGTAGCCGAATACCTGAGGAAGCCATGGGTAGAAGAAACTCGGAGGAATCGGAGCGAGGAGGCGCAGGAATGGCACGCGCCGACGCGCGGACGATCCGAATCGTGTGTGCTCGAAGGGGGGAAGAAGAGGGGAGACGCTCGCTCGAGGCCTCCAGAGAGTTTTGTCTTCCTCTACGACCACAAATTTTAAGGGGCACACATAAATCGCTTGGTCCACCGGGTTGGTACACCCTGGTTTTTACAACGTGACGTGTGATAAATTTAGCCGGCAAATTTTCGGTCCCACACAGGCTGGCGTTGATCTGGACTCGTGTTCTATAAATTCTAGGTGACCATTCGATCTGATTATCAAGATCTGGCTCGGCTGTCTAAGTTACTACTGTCAAAAGTTAAGCATTAGATTTGAATACATGTATTCCTAGTCTATAATAACTTCTATACCTCTATGTAGTGTTACAATATTAAAGCATATGAACCGTTTGATGTTTCTCGGACGGCAACATTCCATGAATCAAATCTGTAACAACGTGGCATTATATGCAACATTGGATCCGGTAATCCAACGGCCAGTATCTCAAGGATTCACGGTGGCATGGTAGGCCTCCTCCCCAAGTATCACGTGACATGCTATGAAAGGGAAGTAATAGAGAATGATAAGAAGATCCTGAGCCTTCTAGGCAGCCCCTACCATGGTGAGAAGAGAACAGAGGAAAGCGATCTTGCAAACCTTAATTTAACAAGTGTCTCAACCATGAATTAGGGCAAACAATAATCGAGACATAGCATACGAAGATCCAATGGTGCGTTGGCTTAATCTCCTTGAGTTTCTATTAAAGCTGAACTATTTCTTATGAAATGAAAAATCAAAAGCAAATGAAAGAGTTTAATTCTACGTAATTGCCCATTGATGACATTACAATTTTTACTAACTCTAATTTATATTTCTTACTCAAGACACTGAAATAACATGCCTATTCATGATCGACACATATAAAAGGAAGTAAAAAACTATTAATTTTGACATCGCTGTGCATGGCAGATATACCTGAGCATGGGCAGCCCGGCCCGGCCCGAAAATGGCTTGGCCTGACCTCTTATTTTGGCCTAACGGGCTGGGCCTGGGCAGAGAAATCTGGCCCGATTGACAAGTCGGGCCGAGCCTAGGCAGAAGATTTGGCAGATTTAGGGAAGGTCTGGCCCGACGGCCCGACATTTTTTTTGGCCCGACGGGCCGAGCATGGGCAGAAAAACGTGGCCCGACAGTCGGGCCGGGCCGGGCCTGGGCAGTAGTTTTTTGAGTCGGGCTTTTTTCCAGCCCGGCCCAACAACATGCCCAAGTATAATGGCAGATAACAAAAGATGAGTATACCCGGTAAATATCAAGCACAAGTACAACTAATCCATGGATATATCCACGATATAAGTTAAGAAAGAAAAATGAAAGATGCAGTAAGACATTTTTTTACTTAATTAAAGATTTCCATACAAGACACGTACAATAAGTAATTTTTTGCGTCCCACTTAATAGTGATTTGGAAAAGGTATAAGTTTTTGTTAGTTGTTAAGCCCTCCGAAATTTTCACATCTGTTATGATGGTATAATGTTAAATAATTAATTATAGTGAAATACTGGAAGAAATTCGCATCGTTGGTCCTATTTTATATAGTTTGGTCCAACATGTGAAGCATGTGCCATTTGCTAGTCTAGTATAGTGGTCGAAACATGTGGGTTTAAATAGGAGATTGCGTGAGGGACGACTAGGTTGGTCATCGCAAGGTCGCTTAGTTTAGCATGTAGGTAATGGTTGAACTATTTTGCCGCACATCTCCTGGTCATGATTCACTTTCTGAGTTATTTTCTAAAATCCAATGCATATTTATATCACAAATATGGAAAATGAATATCTCTAACTCCTAATACCGATGGAGCAAGGAATGGACTCGATGACTAGTGGCCATTGTTCCACAAACTCGGCCTTAAGTGTCTGACATTAGATAATTGATCATAGTTAGGAGAGAACCTTGCACGAGAGATCAACCAAATGTACTTAGAAACACAATTATCTATATCTAACTCACTAACTACAATACTTGGTTAGTTTGTGAATGATTTTAATTATTTATAGTGTTTCTATTTTAAAAATAAATTGCTATGAATTGATTTGAAATAAAAAAAATATTTACTCTTGAAATAAGTCCTAACTAAAACTTAGGAGGGACTAAAGGCTTGGAGGCAAGTTTTTCTAAATAAGTTACTTCCTCTATCCGAATATATAAGACCTTTTTGAAGGCTAAAACATCCTACCAAAATGTCTTAGGGTCCGTTTGGATGTCGATATTGGAAGCCTTAGAATTGAATTGTGCTCAAATACCAAATCAACGAAGAATCTGAAACTAGCCTAATTCCAGATTATATGTTTGATTGGTCACTGAATTCGCTCATGAAATCCTAGTAAGCCAGCAATCCTAAAATCATGTTTGGTTGAATACTAAATTGGCTCATAGAATCCTAGTGGGCTAACACTTACTAGCAGTTTGCATCAAATTCCAAGGCTGCGACCTCGGAAAGTTAGGGTGGGTTGCACAAGTGTTGCAAATACCAGATAGAATTGGGAAGATTCCAAGTTACAATTCCACGACCACCCAAACAACTGAATTGGACAAGACCAAATACCAATTCTGAATTCCGTGCTTGAATATCTACATCCAAACAGACCCTTATATTTATGATGGAGGTTGTAGAAAATATTCCTACCAATAAGTATTATATTTAGGGGCAGAGGCAGTAGAAAATATTTATATCTAAAATATTACTATCAAGAACTTTCTATACAAAAAAATACACAGAAAAAAGTGCAGATCCTTTTGCGTGTATTGTATAATTTCCCCGGTGCGTTTCCTGTACCTTCCAGACACCGCGGAAGCGAAACGATAGAGGGGTATCCAGTATGGCGGCAACCTTCAGCACCTACCCCGCCGCTTCCGCCGCCGCAAACCCTACCCAGCGCCGCCTCACCGCACCCGCCGCCCTACCTGCTATCCGCAAATCCAGCCGCCAACTCCCCTCTGTCCTTTCTTTTCGGCGCATCAATGCAGTGGTGCGGCCGCTCCGAGTAGCCGGCGCTGGCTCACAGGTGAGATCTTTGGATTCTGTCCTCACGGTCGTTAGCTACCAGATTTGGATTCTCTACACGATTCGTCGAGAATTCACCTCTCCGGTCCTCCTCGTTTGTTTGAGAGACAGAGGGATTAGCTGAATGGGGGAAGTGTTGTTGTTTCGTACTTTATATTCTCTTCAATTAGAGTATTTGAGTGACTAATAATGCATTGTGATGTGTAAGGTAAGCTTGTGATATTTGATAAGCACTCAATTTAGAGTACAACTTGCTCTGAACGAAAGCATCATTTAGTGTTAGTAACCGGTTGGTCACATCTGGAAGAAGATAAGCTTAATTTAGATTTGGTATGGAGAACATTTGGGCTTTGGGCAATTACATGAGCAAATGGAGAACATGCAAAATACTGTTTTGTCACTCGTCAGCTAAACTGAACAAGACTGAGCATAGTGTTAGAACAAGTATTGTAGGTAGCAAGACACTGTTGCAGCATCTAAACTTACTTCTGTAACTAGTGAGCCACGAGATTATTAAATGACCGAAGTACTGGTGCAAGTATGGAAAATTTAGATGGAAAAATAGTCAGCTGTTGCTCATTTTTTGAGATTATTATTATGTACTTGATGTAATTTGGTTTATCAAGTTTCACTAAACCGATTGATGTTACTGTAGGTTGTAAATGGGGAAGATTTCCCTCCTATGAATGACCTAATTCGGCTATACAAGAAAGCTTTTCTGGATGGAAACGATGATGTTGTTAGTGACATCGAGAAGGCAATCGCTGGCCTGGAGGAAGAGAGAAGTAAAGCAGCTTCTCAGTTTGAAAGTATGACAGCTGAAATAATTTCAGGAAAGAATAAGTTTCTTCGCTTGAATGCTGATCTGGAGAATTTCCGGAAGCAGACTGAAAAGGACCGTGCAAAGTTTACATCGAATATACAAGTGGATCTTGTGCAGAGTCTGTTGCCTCTAGTTGATAGCTTTGAGAAGGCAAATGTAGAGGTCACCCTGGAGACCGATAAAGAGCAGAAGATTAGCACAAGCTATCAAGGCATATACAAGCAATTAGTAGAAACATTGAAAAGCTTAGGTGTAGGTGTTGTTGAAACTGTCGGCAAGCCATTTGATCCGTTGGTAAGTACAATTTTGCTTCTCCATCACCCATTTTTTATATAGTTCATTCATCGGAACCACCTCTTTAACGCTTATTGGACTTTGTATCAACACATGCATATTAATGCTTCGTTATGTTCACTTTGGGTGTAGTCTAATGTTGTGTAGATGATGTAGCTTGTTAATTAAACATTACATTTGTATCTTGAGAAGGGGATTGTTGGTAATCTGTTTGTCAAATAATTATTTAATATTTATCCCTGGTTTATATAGAATATATGTTCGGGTGTGATTTTAGCTTAGCTGTCACATTACAACATGCATTTTGTGAACTTAAATATCTTTTGTGCTGAAAAAGTCATTTGTCTACTGCCTTGATCACTTTGGAAAAGTAGCAACTGTGGAGTGTGGACATCACTTGCATCCTTTTGAAAAGAAAGAAATAGAGGATGAATAATAATTAACATCAAAACTGATTGTTTGTTGACGCATAGAGATGAAAATGTCCCTTTAAGCACATAACATGGTTTTAGTTCACACAATGCTTCCCCCAGGAAATACAAATTCATGTTCATGCAACTCTTTTCACATAATAGGACCTGATACCTTCATTTTTTAGGTTCATGAGGCTATCGCGAGAGAAGAATCAACACAGTTCAAGGCAGGGATTGTTTCACATGAAGTCCACCGAGGGTTCCTTTTGAGGGAGAGAGTGCTAAGGCCTGCCACCGTGAAGGTCTCTACTGGTCCTGGTGAAGAAAACACGAGCCCTGCATCTTCGGAGGAGTCTGTGGAGGATACGGAAGAGGATGCCACTGTCTGAATCTGTGGGAAACCTGGCGCCAGCAGTAGCAAGTCGTTGTAGCTAGAGTGCCATTTTCTGGGAGCTCTCGTTGTACTGTTAATATGGAGTGGAGTCTTCGGATTCCACAAGGTGTCCTTTTGAACTACACATATGAGGAATCTTCTGATTCTGAAAGGAGTCCTTTTGAAACAACACATATGAGAATGTACATTTCTGGTTGTTGCAAGTATCCTAAAAAGAACTTTCTACCTTGTGGCATGTTTGCTATAACAATATTGTTCTCTTTAAATAGAACTATTTTGTTGTTTCTTTAAAACAAATTTGCAAGATATATAAGGTTCTTATGTCTAGCATCGATCTTAACTAGGCACAACTTCCATCTTAAAATACAGTAGAGCACCGTGGCTATAATTATACCAATTTAAATAAACAAGGCTTCTCCAAAAACTTTGCCTATTTCATTGATCAAGAGTTTAGAGTACATCACAAGCGAAGCGGCATTATTACAAGGCCCACTCTCATGGCAAAATAGATTTCAAATGTTTCACACCCCAAAGGGTAGCCCCGAGCACAAAGTTGGGCATGGAAGAAAAGTTCTTAAAACTATCACATTTCTCTCGTTCCTTATCTCCCAAGCGTCGAGAGGACCAAGGGGGATAGGCCCTTGTGATGCCGGCCATGAACCCATGATAGCACTGTGCCAAAATTAATCCATTTGGGAGATGTCAAAATTAACAAAACCAATCCGCTCCTTCAAGTCTTGCCAAATGAAGCACATATTTCATGTCGTACATTTGCTTGTAGACTCAGTCCCTGCGAGTTGCAGACCCCGGCGGCTCTCAGCCTCGCACTCTACTATGGGCGCAACGACGCTGGAGGGAAGCAATCGTTCTCACAGGCCCAGGCCATTAACCCGCGTACAGACGGATGTTGCCAGCGCCACACACCTAGCTGCAGTCCAAACTCCAAAGACTTCAGGAGCAGATGACAGTTCACAAGTCTGGTTCGCAGACCACCACTGTAGAAAGAACAAATGGATGTATTGCATACCAAACTGTTTATACAAGAAAGATCAATCCTTTTGGATGGATGCAGTAAGGGACCAATGTATGCCACGAATTGCATGGTACACTCGTGCGCTAGGTCCAGACGACGAGAACACTGACCACCTCTACTCTACTGATTGAGCTAACCGTGCAGACCATGGCCTCACAGGAGGCCAACATGACCCTGGAAGTGTGTTTGTGTGTGCTGAGCTAACCGTGCAGCAAGCTATCTAGGAGTATTTATTTCCGCCTATACTGAAACAGCCTGTGTCGATCCGTCACATTGTTGAACCATTTCAGAAGAAAGATTTCATGCCAGATCAGAAGAATTTCGCATAGTCAGGTGGCTGCTGGTCCCAAACCTCCATAAAACCTGAAACCATGAAAAGAAAAAGAGATTTGCATCTCAGTCTTTGTGAAAGTTAATGCCAGGAGCGTAAGGAAATCACAGCAGCAACATTTTGGAATGTGTGATCTCACTGGATAATGGTGTGACCTGAACTACACAGAAACAGCTCAAAGTATAAGCTAAATCGTAAGATGAGACACCCCTTTTCCAATTGTACAGATAGCTGTGATTTGCCGAGCAAAGTGAACATAGACACTACATTATCAGCATTTCCACTGTCTTGTTTTATTTATTTTGAACAAGGTAATGTCTTATTTGTTAACATCTCCAAAAAGGTTGTATTGCAAGGATCACTCTGTGTGCAGGATACCAAATATAATGACAATAATATACTGCAGGTTAGCTTATGAACTGTACTCCTACGCTTGTAAGTTTAGGAGTAAAAAGCATTAGGCATATCTTTGGTAGTATTTTAAGTTTTCAAAAGCCTCCAGAGCAAAAAATGAGCAAAAGTTCATGCTAGGCAGAATCCAATAAAACTGATATAATCAAACAGTCAAAGAAAGATTTGAGTAGAAAAGTATAAATTACCAATATCAGTGAGAGAACCATATATTGGATCATCCATGACAGTGATGACCTGCAAGAACGAAGAATACGTATCAATTACTTTTGAAAGAAATGTGGTCGAACGCATCTAAAGAAGTGGTAGAAAGATGGCACCTAAATTTAGTCATCAACTATAGACTCCTCTGTCATGAATGACTAACGATACCAGGAAATAGGAAACCTCACCTCTGACTCGTTTAGGCCCATCTCAGCATGAACATCTGTTTGTATTGGTGGGTAGCATGGCATATCAGCACCAAGGAAATCTGGAATTGCAATGTTGTAATCATCTTGCAAACCAGGAAAAATGTTGGTGTTCACAGCAGGGTGCATCATAGTATCTATGCTTGAGTATACCATCCCGCTTCTGTTCAATAGTAGATTGTATTAGTGAAGAAATAAATGCATATAAGTATTTCAAGCATGTGATCAGCAGCCATAACTGATAAACAAATATTATATCAAGGAAACTGAATAAAAAGAAGTCAACTCATACATAGATTGGTACACCATTGAGATGGTTGCCACATGTTAGCGACTGGATGGACTATGCAGAAATACCAAAGGCATGGTCACACCATAATTCAGCACAAAGGCAATGGCCACCTAGTCCATGTTCAACATTACTATGGCATTGTGCCACAAATGTAAGTAGTAAGTTTGGTCTAGAAAGCAGTGATAAGTTGCTGCTCTCTAACTGAATTACTTTAAATTTCAACAGCTATAAATTAGTTTCATGTTTTTCTTGACTGTGAATGCAGTAGCTTATCAATATTAATGCCATAATATGAATATATATCTTCCTGTTGCTGATACTAAGATGGCAAGATTAGCCAGGAATGAAACTTGGGAGGGCAGTTCAAAGCCAAATTTTACCTACTGCAGATTTTTTCAGTTACTGAGCCATATAACTGGTTACACAAAAATGGTCACCTAGAGTCCAAGGCATGTGTTTCTTAAAGGCCAGTCATATTCAGTTCATAACACTGAAAAGGAAATGAAATGTTCACTTTTGTATATATACCAGCAGAATGAAAAGACAGAGAGATGGGAGGAGAAAGTAACTCACTCTGATCTTGAAGTGTCACAAGCACTAGGTTCAATTGGCGAGTCATCTTCGATATCAATAACAACCTTACCATCCAATGGAATGTGGGGATACCTGTCAGTACTACTTGCATTATCCATAGCTGTTACAAAGTCCAGATGCTGCTGACTGTGTGTCTCCCTTGAAGATACAATAGTGGAGCATTGGCCAAAACCAAGATCATGCCGTATATCTGCATGCTCTGGACTACCTATCAGGTTCAGATCACGTATTTTAAACGAGTTAGACTGAGCAAACTTTTCCTCTTCCATTTTGACAACAGCTTCGGCTCCAATATTAGGTAGTAATTCCACACTAACTGTTTTCCCTTTATCGGCTGAATCAATCAAGTTTTCATCTTGTGGCGGTGTATCAATATTGTAAATTTGCACATCTTCCCTGATTTGAAGCTTCAAGCAATCTTGATGAGAGGTCAATGTAGGATATAGTCCATCATGCTCCTTAACTTGCTGAACTGCGTATTGCTGTGCAGTATTATTCTTATCCCGCATATCTTGTGTTTCTTTTTCTTGGAGTCTCGCTTGTTCCACCATTTGATTGCGATCAATACTTGGGTCACTAGGTTCCAGGTGGAGAAGGTCAACTTTATTGTCTCCCTGAACGTTAGTCAAGGAGCTGCAACTTGCTGCTTCATCGATCACCATCGGAGGAACCAGATCTACATGTTCGGCTAATGCAGCATCTCTATGGGCTGGTGCTCCATTCCTGTGCGGAAGTATTGACCGCGGTCTTGTTGGCGCTCTTGCAAAACCACAATGGCTCAGCAAATTCTGACAATCATCATTCAGATCATTCTCGCCGCCTGATACCTTCTCAGCTGAAGCCTTATCATCCAAAGTCTTGTCATGCTCAGCCTTCTCGAGCATAATGCTACTACTACTACCATCAGGCTTGTCAACTGAAACCTTGTCATCTGAGGGCAACGGTGAACTTCTTATCTCTCCCTCCTCATCAACACTAGAAGAAGCATGATTAAGAATACTCTCACCGTTCATCCCTAGCTCGAAGACCGCTGAATTGGACACCTTACCATCCTGCATCTTATTAGCCTCCTTCTCATCCTGCACGGCATCAGCACCCTTCCTGCCATTGCTGTTAGGGATCACCTTTGACCCAGTATCCTCCAGCTCCGACTCTCCCACAGCCTCCACCTTCGAAGCAGGTTGTCTCTCCCCAGCCACCCCGGACAAGCTACTCCCAGTGTCATCAACCACTCCACCTCCGCGCTGCTCCCTCCTATACCCAGGAGCCGCATCCTCCTCATTGTCTTCATCGTAATTCCGGCTATCCAAGTAACCCCTACTCCTCTCCCTATCCTGGCCCCATTCTGGATTCCTATTGTAAGCCCCAAACTTCCTCTTCCCTCTTCCATTGTAGTTGTAATCGCCACCGTTGCTCCGCCGTAAACGGGGGCTAGGATCGCTGTACTCGTCGTCGAGCCGCGGCTGGCGGCCGTTCCGGCGGGAGTCGTAGAACGGAGGGGCTTCCAACTGAGGCGGCATCTGGCTCCATCCGCCGCCACCGCCTCGCTGCAGGGACGCGGGCGGGAGCACGCCTTTCGCCACCAGGTACTCGGCGGCGAGGCGGCCGGCCTCCATGAGCACCTCGTACCTGTGCTGCGGCGGCAGGCCCGGCGAAATGGGAGGCGTCGTCGGCGGGTAGAACTGCTTCCTGCCGCGGCCGCGGCCGTAGCCTCGGCCGTATCCGCCGCCTCGCGCGAACGGCGGCGTGCGGCCGCGGCCACCGCCGCCGTGCTGGTGCTGCATCCGCGGGTGGTCGAACCGCTGCAGGCTCACGCCCTGCTGCCCCCGATCCATCCGCCGGGACGGAGAGGAGCAGATGCAGCGCGACAGAGAGACCACCACGCAGGCCGGAAATGGGATGACGCGATTTACGAAATGCGAGAGGCCGCTCGCCCGAATCGGAGCAGCGCAGGGCCCGGGCGGCGGCGGGCTGGTGGTCTAGGGCTGGACGGTGGCGGCGGCGGGGCGCCGGGCCATCGGAGGAGGTCTGAGATTTGGGGGTCTCCGGTGCCGGAGCTGCGCTTTTTCCTGCGTTTCCGCAACGAAAAAGAGGAGGAGGATAATTTAGTTTGCGAGAGTCAAATGAAGAGTTGTGATTCGCTTTGCTGTTTCGTCGTTTCGATTTTGCTGGGGTACACGTGGGTGAGTGGTCTGGTGGAATATCCAGGGCTGTGTCACTGACAGGTGGGCCATGGGATGTGCGGGGCCCGCGTGTCGGTGAGTTTTGGTTCGCTCGTGTGGACACTGTGCCCCGGTTCTTGATTAGGTTGGACACGCTCGAGAGACCGACCAGAGTGAGGGTGGTGTGGTAGGTGCACAAGAGGTGTCAGCACTTCTCACGCTACGTATTTTCTTTATGGTTTGCTAGTTTCAAGGCATGAGATATAACTAAATCTCGCTCGTCTACTTAGCAATTAAATTTACCTTGCCATTAAATTTACCTGGCGAATCATGCTAACATAATAATTACAAGTGGATTTTAAGTGACTTTTCCCTAGTTGTGTCTGGATTATCATTGAGATTTTTCTAGTTATAAGTGGGTTACAACTGAGATTACTTGCAAATAAGTTGTAACTGAGATTTTTTTATTTAAACCTAGGTTGAGGTTTTCTTTAAACAACCTCTCCTCACTCCATGCCTTGCTTAGGTCAGATCCTCACTCTAATATGTTTTTTTTTTCATAGCTTATATCAAAGTCTTATCTCTTATGATCAATGGGGATTTGTTGCCCTCATAAACTTTGATGCATTGATTTTTTATATGATAAGTTTTGATATACAAAGAGAAAAAATGCGACAACAACATTGCAAACTAAAGATAAATATTGCAAGCGGAGAGTTTTATGTTCTGTTATCTGGATGGTCTTGATGATGGTGAAGGAGGAGGCCTACGAGATGAGGTCTATGATCCCTAACAAAATATTCCGTAATTAATCCCAATTTGGAAACCTAAATCTAACCCTTTTTTGGTAGAATTAATTATACTCTTTTTTAAAAAATATCTTTCCTGCCAGAATGAAATACAAGTAATCATTCCCGCGAACTGAAGACCCTTGAAATATCATGGCCATGTAAGCCTGGGCATTCCCGGTTTAAGATAGTTTGTGCGGTTTCCTCAACCCAGCCCGTTGACCGTGGTTCTAACGCCTGGTTCGGTTTAGATTGATTACACCGAGTTGATCTGACGGTGTGGTCTGTGCTGGTTAGATGGTTTGAACGGTTTGGCACCAGTTGCCATCACTCGTTTCTGTACACACTGCTTCGTGCTTTAGGCCTTGTTTACTTTTAGGGTATCTGAGGGGATGGGAGGGGATTATTTCGTATCCCGGAATTTTTTCGATAGGTTGTTTACTAGTCCGGGTTTTGAGGGGATAATCCTGGGATATCCCCACAAATCCCCACCATTCTAGTATATTTTTGGCTAGATGAAAAACTCTTCATCATGGTAGAGTATTTTTGGGAAAGAGTATTTAAAGGGATTTGAGAGTATTGAGTGAACACCAAATCCCCACATATTCCCACATCTTTCGGGGGTGAAAATACACGAGAAGTAAACAAGGCCTTAGGAGGAAGTGGCATCTAGACTG
Organism: Dactylis glomerata; assembly: GCA_007115705.1. Classification (NCBI taxonomy): domain Eukaryota; kingdom Viridiplantae; phylum Streptophyta; class Magnoliopsida; order Poales; family Poaceae; genus Dactylis; species Dactylis glomerata. The sequence goes on along the minus strand of QXEO01000403.1, from coordinate 431,885 downwards.
CGGGCGCGCAGGACCAGCAGCGTGGAGAACTGGAGATCACCTCCCGAGCGCGGAAATTATGGGCACCGATAGGGTTGATGGCGGCCACGGACATGCACATCGGCTTCAGCTCCAAGAACATCACCATCGACCTCGCCACCGACACCCATCTGCGCCGACAGTGGCTCCTTCCGCTGCCATCGACCGCCCAGCCTTTGGCAACCCTTCAAACTTGGCACCCACAGCTGCGCTGGTGCCCTCGGCTGTAGCAGCATCCGCGCAAGCGCCCTCGGCCGTCGCAGCATCCGCGCCGGCGCCATCGGCCGCCCTCGGCCGCTGCAGCATCCCGCCGGCGCCCTCGGCCATCGCAGCATCCGCGCCGGCGCCCTCGGCCGTCGCAGCATCCGCGCCGGCGCCCTCGGCCGCCGCAGCAGCATCCACGCCGACGCCCTTGGTAGCCGCAGCATCTGCACCGGCGTCCTTGGCCGTCGCAGCATTCGTGCCGGTGTCCTCGTCCGCTGCAGCATTCGCGCCGGCGCCCTCGGCCGCTGCAGCATCCGCGCCGATGCCCTTGGCAGCCGCAGCATCCGCCCGGCGCCGGCGCCGGCGCCCTCAGCAGCGTGATGCAGATCGGAGTTTATCGAGGAGTTGCCAGTACGTGATGCGGTTTGCCCGGTTTCGTTGGTTCCAAACCATCCCAAACCAGCATCGATTTTTTTATCGTGGTTTAAGCGGTGTATTACAGTGAACCCGTCATAAACCGCAGATCAGGTTCGGTGCGGGTTGGTCTCTTGATTTTGCCGGTTTGAAACCAGGTTATACCCAGGATTATGGCCATGGCATTTTGTCTGTGGCAGAAATCCCTCCCCCGTCCACACCGTCTGTCCGCTATCCAACGGCCATGGCTGCACTCACCCATCTTCCGCCTTCCGCATCAGCGTCACGGTGATGAAGCAACTCGGACCGTGCGCGTGTGTCTCGTGAGTTTCCACCTACCACATTCTCCGCCACGACTCTCCCCCAACTCCGAGCTCCCCAAACCAACCATGGCCGCACCCGCCGCCTGCTCCGCGCCTCCGCGGCACCTCCGCCGGTCCACGGCGCTTCTGTCTCCCTCCGCGGCGGCCCCGGCGCGGATCGTCGGATACGGCTACGGCTCCTCCTCCACCCGCCGGTGGGCTCACGCCGCGTCCCGGATCCGGCGGCCGACGCCTCGCTCCAAGACAGCGAGGGTGAGCTGCGCCTACAAAACCGGCGGTAAGGGCCGCCTCGCTGTGGTGATCCCCGTTAAGCTTCGGTTCTTGCTCCCGTTGACCGCTAGAGTCCCATTTCCGTTTTACTGCGCCACGCCTTCGTTTCTCGCATAGTTGATTGCTCGTTGCTGAAGGAAGTTCGCTAGAAGCTTGCGCATGACTTAGTTGTTGAATTGGATGGGACAGAAGAGTTTGATCATATGATTCGCAAAAAAAGAGGTTCGGATCACTTGAATATGTTAGTACTAAGTTGAACCTTGGGCTTGGGCCATGCAATTTCGATTCCTTTGCTGTAAAACTTAACTTTATGTTCAAACCGGCCAAGTACTCTAAAATATGTCACTGAGTTGCTGAAGTACTAGTGTCTACTGTACTGTGTAGGGAAATACAGCTCCATGTTCAGTTATTTGATTGTTTGTTCCACTGATGAAGAATAGCAGGTAGGGTACGCGTGGCCTTATCATGTTAATTTTTTTTGCTGTCCTGCATATTTTAGCTAGTCTTAATTTGTAGCTCACTAGATCGGTATGTATCATGATAATATGGAGTAATTAATATATAGTTTTAGCCTGTTACCCTGTCAGTTACAGCTCTTCTTGCAAGCTATACTATTCAGTAGGTCATTCTCTTTCAGAATTTAAACCCATTAGCTCAGTTCGTCTTTGTGATTCACCCCAGTGTAGCTACACTTCTTCCACATGTTTGATTTTCTGAACTCTGTTAATTAACTTACTTTTTCAGTTCCTTATGAATTTGTTCTGCACATGCATAGAAGATTAATAGATTATCTAACAGTAGTGTTCTATCCGTTTGTACAGCTGAAGCCATCACTGCATGTTCCTGGAACCAATATGTTATCTGCAGTGATGTACCTGTGGTTGTTGAGTTTTGGGCCTCATGGTGTGGACCTTGTAAAATGGTAGATCGAATTATCAATGAGATCGCGGAAGAATACGCTGGAAGGATAAAATGCTATAAGCTTGACACTGATGATTACCCACAAACTGCAACATCTTACAATATCGAGAGGGTTCCGACTGTTTTACTATTCAAGGATGGAGAAAAAATACATAGTATTACTGGAACCCTGCCAAAAGCTGTTTATGTGAGGGCCATCGAGAAATCTTTAGTGGAACAATGATAATTTTGGTTGAAACATTATATTGTTGCATGATCCAAATTCATATCCCCATATACTTGACTTATCACTGCCAGTTAGTGCAAAGAGTACGTTGTACGGGTTACCCTTTTGGTATGCATCCGTAATGTAAATATTGATGTACCTCCGAAAAAAGAACAGATTAGTGAACCTTTTTATTTTACTTCAAAGGCTGTAATGAATCACGATTGTTATCATTTTTGTGAAACAGGGTTGCATATTTGAGGCCCTCACAAATATCTTGTTAAATAAAGTAAAAATAAGACTTTCATTATATTCTCCTTTTTTGGCACCCATTATGCATTTCACTCTTCATGCTATTTTCCAAATCTAGGATACATCTCTCATCATTTAGTTTCCACAGTTCATTTTTTTTATTTTAACCTATAACCTCATATGCATAAGCAGCTAACTGTTGAAGTTTATCAAAACTGGTATGTCTCTGCTATGTAAGTGCAGTTGTTGTTGTTGTTTCTCTGGGGCTGCTATTACAGTGTAAATTCTCTCAGGTAGCTCTTCAAGGTATGTATTATTATAACCTGTCTTCATGTAATTTGCTGTCTCTAATCTGCAATATATTTCTAGACTCCCTGTTTGATTCAAAGAAATTCCGTGGGCTGTTTGATTCTTGGGAGTGCAAACCATACGATTTTTCCCTTAGGAATCATAAGTTTTTCCTATGGACAATCAAACATCCTTTCCTTTCAATGCCGTAGTATTCAAGAGGACGTGACATTTTTATTGTACGTTTTTCACATTCCTGCATTTTGAGAACTCTGCGAATCAAAGAGGCTAAACCTTGGTTGTCATGCAGATATTTTATTCTCCTTTAGCTTGTCTAGGATGTAATCTGCAGCTCTTTTTAGGCTGATAAAGAAGTCATATATGTAAGGTAAAACATGACAAGAATAAGATTTTAGCTCAGGTAAAGCAATGTTGGTGCGGTATTCACAGACTAGTGCCATGGATTATTAATCTTTCCATCCTGAAGAGTAGTGCATATTAAGTGTCAATAGAGCCAATGGTATGAGTATGATACGATAGATTTGAATTCCTTAGAGAGTGAATCTCTTCATTTTAATACTATCAAACTGAATTAATTATGTTACCTCATTTTTCATGGACGGTAGCACAGTTGCCGCTGCTCCCACAGTGGTACTGTTAGCTAGTGGTTACATGTTTTTAGCCTGCGTTTCAGATTTTGAGCTATTCAGAGTAGCCTGTTGAGACGGAGGTAGCACAATAATATGCTCCGAAGTCGGAATTGCCCGGTGATCACCAGAATGTGCAGGTATACCTAAGCGCAGCTGAACCACTGTACGTGCCACATGATGGAGGTCAAAATTCTGGCGATCGTCTGATGACTGCTCAACCAGTCTGCAGATTCCAACAGCGATGGGGCTACTCCAGAGAATGTTTTTCTGAAGACTTTATATGTGAAACTGTAGTCTGTTTTTCTCCAACTGCTGAGTTTGGAGACCTGAAGTCTTGGCTTTATGTTAGGATTTATTCTAATGCTACTCATAGTATCTAAGGTAAAGGAGACAAAGGTGATGCACCAGGTGCTTACTCTTCGGCTTTATGACATGGATATTCATATCTACTGTAAATCATCCACTGCACTCCTTTATGAAATTTATTTATATCCCTCATGTAAATATCAATATCGCCTGGATGGTCAGCAAATCAGCTTCATTAATTTTCTCATGGACTAATAACCTTTGTATCTATGGTGTACACTGGTACCTGATAACTGTTCTTGATACTCCATTTGATATTCTCCATCAAGCATGTAATAAATAATGCTTATAATGTCACACCCTATTACATAAATAGATTTACATATCCTGAAGAAAATAGAATTAGTGAAATATATGTTAAAATTTTCTTTTAGCAGAGTGTGATATCTTGAGAAAATATTTACAATTTTGTAGTTTATAGACTATAGATACACTTGACATCATCAGTACCCTGTTTTTCTCCCCCTGTCCTTTCCGTCTATGTATTACTTCTGGTCAGGATTATGCCGTATAGTTATTATGTTTTCCAGTTGTCATGATTTTATTTTTACCCCTGCTATACTGATATTTCTTGCTCGTCACTGAGCAAATGCTGAGACTATTGGACTCCTCACAGCATGATGTCCTCCAACCTCGTTCCAGATCAGGAACCCATGATTCCCAATGTAGTTGTAGTCATCTCCTGCTCTCTTCACCTGGCTGACCTGCACGGTGACACTGAACTTCTGCTTGCTGCCTTTGCCTCCAAAAGACAGTGCCGACGGCGTCACGGTCACCTTCATCCCTGCCGGAGCCGTCACCGACACCCTGTACTTCGCCGGTGAGCTGGCAACGTTGGTCAGGACCCTGTTGAACATCCGGGTGGCGGACTTGATGTTGTTGAGGATAACCATGAATGATGGGTAGTTCAGATCAAGGCTTGCACCGGCGGCGCATTTGGCATTCCGCCGGCCAGTAACGGCCGTGATCTGCCGGCTAGTGTACCGGAGGCCGCAGAGGAAGTTGACATAGTCGTCCGCCGTCGTGTCATACACAAGGCCGGGGTCGGTGGCCTGGTTGGGGCTCACGTGGCCGTTGCCATAGTCGAGCGGCGTCCCCGGTGATCCATTGGGCATGCTGACGATGATCTTGTTGGCGTTGTCCTTGACGTAGGCCGTGGTCATCATGGCGGAGCGGATGGCCGCCGGGCTCCAGTCCGGGTGCGCCGACCGCAGCAGGGCGACGATGCCGGCGACGTGCGGCGACGACATGGACGTGCCGGACACGAGCATGTACTTGGCGTAGAGCTTCTGCGTTCCGATCTCCATGACTTCCTTGTTGGGCACCCAGGCCGCCAGGATGTCCACCCCTGGCGCGACGATGTCGGGTTTCAGGATCTCCGGGCTCATCTGGCTTGGCCCGCGGGCGGAGAAGTACGCAACGGCCGGCGCCGGCTTGACGCCGAGCTCCGTCCCGACGAACCGGATGCTCACTTTGGGCGGCGCCTTGGTGGCCGTCACGTACTTCTGGATGGCGGCGCCGTCCGACAGGGTGACCAGCACCAGCGGCATGGTGTAGTCTGTCGGCTGAAGGAACTCCTTCATGTTGCTCGCGGCGATCAGGCCGCGGCCGCCGTTGCTCTGCACCTCGTCCATCTGCTCCCGGATGCTGTCGCCGGCGGTGCAGAAGACGTACTTGCCGTTCACCTCCTTTTTGCTGAGGCTGGAGTATCCGCACATCTGCTTGGTCTTGTTGCCGTGCCCGTAGTAAAGGTCGGCGCCGGAGATCGCTGTGCTCTCCGGGTACACCGACTTGCCATGGATGCTCCTCGCGCCACCGCCGCTGCCGGTGTCGAGGGTGACGGTCGCCGTGAAGTCCCTGTCGATGGTGGACGCCCCGACGGTGGTGATCCAGGGCGCGCCGTTCATGATCGTGTACCCGTCGGAGCCGTCGTTCCCGGCCGAGCAGGTCACGAAGATGCCCTTCTGCATGGCGGCGAAGGCCCCGATGGCGATCACGTTTGTGTCGTAAGAAGTCTCCGGGAAGCCCAGTGAGAGCGACATGACGTCGACGCCGTCGGCGATCGCCCGGTCCATGGCGGCCAGCACGTCGCTGGACGCGGACTCCAGGGTGTCGCCCGAGAACACGGCCTTGTACATGGCCACCCTGGCCATGGGCGCGATGCCGGTGGCCGTGCCGTTGGCGTAACCGAAGTAGCTGGCGCCCTTGACGGCGCTGCCGGCCGCCGTGGACGATGTGTGGGAGCCGTGGCCGTAGTAGTCCCTGGGCGAGTCGTAGTCGTCCGGCGCGATGGTCATGCCGCGCTGCTTCAGGGCCTTGCTGAAGGACCGCGCGCCGATGAGCTTCCTGTTACACATGGAGGGCTTGAATGCCTTCCCGGCCTCGCACGCGCCCTTCCACCTCGCCGGCACGGACTTGGTGATGCCGGCGTCGCTGAAGCTCTCGCTCTCGGGCCACACGCCCGTGTCGACGATCCCGACGATCACGTCCTCGCCGTACTTGGACGCCGGCCAGATGCCGCCTCCGGAGGCGCCACCGCCGCCGACGAGCCCGAGGAACTCCGGCGTGCGCGTCGTGTGGAGGCGCGCGTACGTCTCCGGGAAGGCGGACACGTGCGCCGCCATCCCCTGTATCTCCGCGAGCTGCCCCTCGGTGAGCACGGCGCTGAAGCCGTTCATGGCGTGCGCGTACGTGTAGAGGTGCTCCGGCGCCGCCTCCTCTTTCTTGCTCGCCAGAGACGACAGCACGGACGTGTACCAGCCCTCGTGCGTGGTGAACGGCGTCGGCATCGCCGATACGTCCATCTGCACGATGTACGGCCGCCGGTCGCCTCCAGCGGCGGCCGCCGACGCACACGCCACCAAGAAGAAGAAGGTTACACCAAGCAGAGGCAAAGCCCGATTCATCGTGTCGGATGTTTGGGCTCAGCTCAGAGCTCCGTCTTCCTCGTGCTCTTATGGACAGCACGCTGGACGGAGAGTGATGAGTGGATGCTACGAGTGGAGAGCACTCGGCAGGGCGCGGCGTTGGTGGCAGCCTGCCCGATACATTATATACATATTGGGTTCCATGGAGGCCATGAGAGGCGCTAGAAAACTAGCCAAGAATCTTCTAAAGATCATTCAGAGCAGAGAAAAGGAAGCTGCTTCAGACAGCCGGGTCCCGTGCAGATGGGTGCCATGTTCGTCGATGTTTGTTGTTGCAATCATTTGGCGTCAGGCGATGGGTGCGGCTTTTCTAACGGTGCCGGTTCCTACCGGTGCCGAATCTTTCGTTCAATTAAGCCTCGTGATTCGGGATTCAGTTTTAGGTATATGAAGTTATTTTGTCGGTATTGATTGCCTATAATGTATCCCGTAGTATCCGTATGGTATGCACAGAGTCCATATCCCCTCCGTGACTCTCTCTTTCCTTATCTCTCTCTCAATCTCGATCCAAAAAAGCAGCGGCGAGAGGCGGAGCGCGACTTGCAGGAAGAGGACGAGATACCGGCGCGGAGACGCTGCGGAGGGGACGGGGGCGCCGTCCATGAGGACGAGGTCTCTCTGAAGCTCTGGCTCCGCCGCCTCCATCTTTGTAGTAGCGCCGGGATCCTCAACGATAGCCGCCGGAGGAAGACGAAGCGGAGGGCGCCACTATGTTCATGTGCTCATGCTAGGTTTGGGAATCATTTTCTCGATCTAGAGATTATTTGTTTCAATCTGATGAGTCTGCAGATCTGGAGAGTAATCTTATTGTAGCTATTTCTGGTTCTAATCGGAAATTTCAGTCTTCTGTTCTGCGTCACATCTACAACATCCAGTTCCCTACTCTGGTTTTATATTTTTGATTCTTTTTTTGTAATGCCCAGATTAAGAAATCCTTGTCAAAATCCAACAAAATAATTCTAGATTGAGAAATTATTTTGGTGTGGTTATCCATCTGGAGGGTGTTTCCTCGTTCCTCTAAGATTTCAAACGAATTTGATTCGTTTATTTCTCTATTACTTGTGAAACATTTGTGGTGCAATGAATGATTGTGAAATCAAATTGGATCTAATTTGGTATTTTCAGTAATGTATGAAATATATTTCTTATCCATTTGTACCAAACATATTTTGAACTTCTACTTGTAATATTGTTTGTTTTATTGAAATTTGCTCACAATTTCTTTTATGATTATTGAGAAAATAAACTGAATCGAAATTGAATATAGAGAAAGATAATTGGAGTACATGTGACTAATAAGTAGAATTTCTATGAAAACTTGGAAAGTCGTGTTGTGGATATATGCAAATGACAAATAGAATTTCTACCAAAACTTGGGAAATTGTGTCGGTGTCTAAGATATTTCATTAGAATATCTGTGAGCTTATTGTCAAGCTGATATGATTTTTGAAAAGATGTAGAAAAATAATTCGCTACTAATAAATGAAAATTTGTGTGCCATAATTTGTTAATGTCATACGGTAACCATAATTAAAATAGTTCATTTCTGAAACCTAATTTATCATATTAGGTATGACACAAATTCCAGTAAATTTGTGTAATATGTGATGTTTCTTTGATACCAATATGTTATAGAACAAATTCTCAAAAAAAAAAATGTTATAGAACCCATTCATTTTCAAAAATTTCATCTGCTTTGATTAACTCACATTTCTGAAGATATTTTGCTTTTCTGAAGCAAAGTAAATTTGTTTCGGAAATAAAGAAATGTCATTGGCATATGTGTGCATCATATTTGGAACTTATATTTTTTGAAATTATTACATATTATAACTTACAATTTATATTGTAAATAGTTAAGATAGATTTTAGCCACAAAATATAAGATGAAATAGGTACGATGAGTCATACAACGCAATAATTGAAGAGAGAGTGTAGAGAAAGTCGATGCGTGAGGTTGCATCAGCCACAGCCACAGCCACGTGGGTGGGGTCCACAGAATTGTAATAAATCAATATACAAAGTTTGCCAGGAAATACACCTAAGATACTAAAGGATGTGGCAGAATATGATTGGTGGAAGGGACACCGGTAGGAACCGGCACCGCTAGAATTCACTTTCTCGTCAGGCGATGGCTTGGCGCGAACGCATAGTCGTGTTTGGTGTGCGTCCATTTCGCTAGCCTTCTCCCCTCGCTTTACAGTAGTATAAGGATCTCAGTCTTGTGCGGTGGTCGCTTCGTTAAATCTTGCTCGGCAATTCCTGACGCACTCGTCGTTTCGTCGACGAAGATGATAGGCGGCATGCTCTCAAAGTCTCGAAGATATGTTATCCTTCGTGCGTGCCGCACTACTATGCCGATCAGCCTGTCCCTCGCCGGCTTCAGTCTTTTCGCAACTCTGTTTTTTCAACAAATCATTTGCACTACGTACATTTTATCGGAAATCTAACATCCACTTAAACCTCTTGGTAAGGATCATTTTCTTGTGCAGTGATGGGTTCAAACAAACTTTGGTGCTTATGAAAACTTGTACTAGGATTGGAACAGATGTGACAGTACAATATTTCGTGTTTCCTGTTTCTGCGTTGCAAATCGAAGAGAGGTCCTAAAACCCAAGTTATCCGATTGATCTGAATAGTGGTCGATGATATGAATCCACTACAGTTCATTCTGTATTTCCAATGATTGCAACCGCACACGCACGACGATCTTTGAATTAACTGTACCCATGAAATGGACTGAACCTGAACCCGCTTAGAAATGGGGAGGAATTTCGGGGCTGAAAGGGGTGTGCGCCACGGTTTGCATCACATGCCGCATTAAACTCTGAATCTTCGCGTGCCGGATTCTAATTCCCGACGACGGCGACAGGGTTCTGGCCTGAAAGTGATCGGAGTTGCTCGGCATGGCGCAACCCCACTTCTGCGCTGGACCAACCATCGGCCTCTGCGGGAGGAGCTATCGACGTGGAGCGCCTTGCTTGGCGCGAGGTTTCGAAACTTCAAATCAAATAGTAAATGACCTCAGAAACTTTGCTTGCCGCGAGGCATTCTCCTGTTCCACTCAGTCTAGTCGAGTACTCCATCTGATTGGCAGCCTTGCAATTCAGTTGCACAATGCACCAAGGAAGGAACTTCTTCTTGCATGCGAAGCAATCGCACAGTTACAATTTCGAATCATCCATCTGTTGAAGCTTCATACTGATCATAAATAAATGCCACAGTACTACTGTATGCAGAGGAGGAGTACAAGGGAGAAGACAACTAAGAAAGTTTGCTGGTGGCTTGGAAGGTAGCCAGCACTACTGTCCTAGCCAAAGTGGTTAATTCTATATTGGTAGTGTATGATTAAGCAACAGAAGACAGAGGCAGCATGATGCAAATGTGATGGTGATGAGTCTTTCATGGGGGCGAGTAATCATAGGTGTGGGGTTGGTGTATCGATCAAGCGTGTGCGGCTTCTTACTGCTAATCGTTATGTGGAGACGATGATACAAAAGGAGAGGTGCTCCATCGATCACTTTGTTTCAGCTTTCAAAGATGTTATTATTAATTAAAGGCTCGCTAAAGCTTCCTAACGACCTTGTCAATCAAAGATTGATGCCTACGTTTCGTTAAAGAAGGTTGTTCGATGTGCAATGAGTCGGCTTTCAACTTAGGGTTATCTAGAGCCCCGAGCAGTTCTTGGAGCCATAAAGAACTGGACAAGAATAAGGAAACCGTGAACATATTCCTAGATATGTCCTTGTAACATCTGCATATAACTGAACAAAGGTATGAGTTGGATTTATTTCCCATGAATAGCATGCAAAGAAACCCATTAAGGAAACTATGGCTTTACTATAGTCATGTAAATTAAACAAAACTCATGCAATTTTAAATATGACAATTATATCATTTGTGTGAAAATCCTATAAATCAAAGATCCCCTTGGAGTCAGAGGGTCCATTAGTGCATAAGATTGTGTAGCCCTGTTCTAAAAAGAAGAATATTGGTCAGCCTTTTCCCTGGAAAGTTATAGGGTAGCTGATCCGGATGTGTGATCCTCCGTCATCATAGGGTGATTCGGTGATGCCCCCCGTTACCTAGATGATGAGGCGTCGTTTCTGTTTTCAGGCCATAAGGCCACGTTGACATGTTCTTCACCCATTGTCGGGTTTGTAGGTATTGAGTAGTGGCTTCGGATTTATTTACGTATGCTCCAGCCAAGTTTTTGTTGAATAAAATATAAATAAAGGCCGTATGCATTTCTTTGATGCATAGGGTGAGAGTCTTAACTTCCTTTTCGAAAAAAACGAAAAAGGAACAAGAGTTATATTCTACCATAGCTCACTCGGATAAAGCTTTACTCTGAATTTTGGCAACAACCCCGATCCACATGTGAGGTCAGCATGGTTGGCGACAAAATATAAGCGTAATTTCATTTTGTGTTCATGACGTGGGTTCAGCCACCGACCCGAGGCTAGCTCCAGCCAGATAGGGTTGGGATATGGGATTGTTGCAAGTGAGCGAGGGCAAATCGCAAAGGCAACATTAGCGGCGACATGGAGAGGGGAAAAGGAAAATATCACATGATCCCAAGCTTTCACATGATATCATTTCTTAAAAAATCAAATTTAAAAGTTTCTGCAATTTTTTTTTTTAAAATGAGATCGTCTAGAAGATGTGTGTCTAAATCTCTAGAACTTTTAGAACCAAATTTAAAATACAAAGAGACAAAAAAGCACAAGTGAATGTGTGACTAGTGTCATTTGTGCTTTTATCTTTTTGTGATACTATTCATGTTGTATTTTTCTTTTTCTTTCTATTTCTATATTTTGATTAGGTTCCAATAATTTTAGGGATTGTAAATACAATTTTGTGAGTGTTTTTTTTAATTCTTAGAAACTTTTAAATGTGATTTATGAGAAATGGTATTGTGCTGTCATGTGAAGCTTGGTATCATGTCATATTTTTTCGAGGGAAAGCATCCACCAAGTTGGAAGGGAAGAAAGCCAGGCTCTGCACCATGAACCGTGGCCTGGCAAAACCGGGCATCAACGTAGCTCCAAAATTTTATCATGACATGGCGGCGACACACGTACAGTATATGATTGACGGCCGCTCGAGGAATTGACGCACAAAAGAAGGGCACGTTCACATATGAAGGCCAGGACGTACAAAAACAGGAAACAAGATCAGACCAGGTTCTTGGAATTCATATGTACATTACGAGAGAAGTGAGGAAATCGAGGAGGAACCGACGTAGTTTCGGTGGAGCCATACTTCTGAACTTAGAGTATTATATATATACAATGATTGGGTCCATGCAAATCAATTAAAAATATAGCGCTCCATATTTTGTTTGGCATATAGGGCGTGTCTACAGAGACGTACGTGTGTTAAGCAAGAGCTACGAAGACCATGTCAATTTTATCATAAGGCCATACATTTACGTGAGCAGCTGTACAGTACTCGAGACTGTTAATGGTGGCTGTTGGTCACGGCCTCTCTTGACACGATCTTAAGCTGCAGATGGAACTCCATTACACTCCTCAGTTGTTTTTCCGATCGATACAGTGCACTTTATACATTTGGTATGGGCATAAATTGGATGTACACAATGACAACATTTTTGGACCCAAGCCTATTTCTCTTTAATAGGTTATCTTTTGTAAGTAAGACTCTTTGATGTAAAAACCACGTGAAAGTCTAAATACATGTAATTCTCAGATACTGTAAAGCGGGATGTATGACCAATCCGTGGATCATGATGCATTAATGTTGGATAAGAATATTCCTCGTCGTGTTCTTCAACCGAGTGGACACCTTTATAAATAGATCGTGATTCCCCACATGTCGTAGCGACGACCATGAGCGGAGCAAAATTGTGCACGATAGATAATCGACATGAGATACAATTTTTTATCACTAAAATCTTATCATTTCTATATATCCAAAGAGATCAAATAATGGCAAGGGATCCCACCCTAATAAGAATACGGAGCCTATGATCAACACCATGTAGCTAATTTACATTAGTGTTTGATTATCTTATCATCATAAAAAATACAAACTTCGTACTTCTATGCCAATTTCATTTTACAAGGTTGTCTTTGATGAGGATTACACCTTATACACACAAATTTTCGCTTGGTACATGTTGTCGAAGGAATGGAAACGCTCGTATATTCAAGAACAACGCATGACCACACTCCTCACTTGGGGCGCTATTGGTTACCTGGGGGCCTTTTTTGGCTTCTTGGGGCCATGCGCTGGGGGGCCTATGTTGCACCGTGCAATGCAACCATGCCCTTGGTTATTTTTTTTGGTGTCGTTTGGTAGCCTATGATACACTGTGGCTGCATTTTCGGAGCCACTTTGGTCCAGTTATATGGATGCATGCAGACTCATTTATAGTCTCACCATGATGTGATTACCACACACACCACTACAGGTACTTCTTCCTTCTCTCGTCACTGTCAGACAATGGCTAGGCGCAGCCTTCATGTCGATGCTCGCCACCGGTAACAGTCAAAGCCGGCGAGTCTGTCGCGCGGCATCACCGTTCACCACTGGTAGCCCCCAAAGACGGTGAGCCAGTAGCCTTGTGCCATGCCCGGTTGATTTAGGCGACAACTACTAGCATAAAGACAGAGAAACACACATACCTACTCCTTCCAATATACAGAGAGATGGAGATGGAATTACCTATGACCATCGAAACAAAAAACTTACAACACGAAAGTTGTGTGAAACAATGCGCTGAAGCTACTCATGAAAGGAAATTTTAAACGACAGACCGTGTGCGATGAATTTGACAAATTTGTTCAAAATGCTTTCAAACGAAATTGAAGATGTATACCAAACGAAACTCAAAACCAATAGTCAGAATGGATTCATCTCGTCGAGGTGCATCTTTTTCGTATAGAGCACACGATTAAACGAACAATGGTTATGCTAACAAGAACAGTGTATGTATGGCCACTGTGAAGATACCGGGCTGACGCCGCGGACGCCGTAGCCGGCGAGTCTATCCCGCTGCGTCGGCGCTCACCGCCGATAGCCACCAAAACCGATGAGTCTGTCGCGCCGCATCGTGCCGCACTCCGACGATCTATGCTACAGCGACAAGCATTAACACCTTCAGTCTAAAGAGATTAAATACACAGAGATGCAAACTATATTTTCTATGATCATCGAAACAAAAACTTACAACACGAAAGTTGTGTGGAACAGTGTGGTGAAGCTACTCGCCAAAGGAAATTTTAAACGGTGGCTCGTGTGTGACAAATTTGACAAAATTCGGTCAAATCGGTTTCAAACGAAATTGAAGCTTACACCAAACGAAACTCAAAACGGATGGTCAGAATGGATTCCCCTCGTCGAGGTGCATCTTTTTCATGTAGGACACATGCTTCAACGATCCATGGTTGTGGTACTATGAAGGGCTTATGAAGGAGCTGTTTAGAGGAAGGAGAGAGAAAGTTAAACCAGGGTGAAGGAAAGCGAGTTTATGTATAGGCGTTGACCACTTTTGGCTAACAGGAGCCAGAGACGAGGGTGGCTCTAGGGAAACGCTCGATTCGAAGGTATCCCCAGGGCCTGGGCGGAAGATGATTTACGCACCGTGCCAGCCATCTTGATGAGACCCCTCTTATTTGGATGCCCATGAAAAAAGGAATCTTCTCTACTCATACGAGCCTACCAACCACCATGCAGGATGCCAATCACGCCCTTGGTGGATGCTAGTCACCGTGGGGATGATCCTCAGTCAATCAATCTGCATCGTGCCCTCAACCAAACAGCTATCGTTAAAGAGGAGAACTAACCGTAACCGACTAACAGGTTCTACTCACAGCCAATTCAAAGTGAGCTAACGGGAGAACCATAGCCACCACGCAGGCTCCTCACACCCATGTCCCGACAAGGGTGGCCAGCTCACCCACAACCAGGACGAGTGGCAAAACACGGGTTGCAAAGAGAGACACAAAAACCGCAATCAACCAGTCGCTAGTAGGAAAGTACTCATATGTAGCACCACGTCAGTGGCATTGTCACTTTCAACACCATAGGAAATAGTAGTGACGTAGCACCACTGCCTACGCGACTGGTAATTCACCACCAGTGACGTGGCGACCAGAAGTCTCACATCACTGGTATATGGGGCCACCACCAGTCCAGCGGTGAAAAAAATACTAATGGCGTGACATTTTACAAACATGCATGCTAGTATTCTTTCACCTGTGGCATAGGTTAACTGTGGGAACGCGCTACTATGTTTTTCAAAAAAAGGATAGACCTAGCAGGACAAAGCCCACCTTGACGGCCCACGCACTGACAGCGGCGTGGCCTCTTCTCTCCACCAAAGGATCGGAACCGCTCCGCACCATGCCCTCTCTCCTCTTCTTCCTCCTCTCCTTTGACCCTCCGCCTCTACCGCCAGCGCCTCTCCCCCTCCTCTCCATCCGCATCGCCGACCTCTACCTCTATTTTGGTTAGATAATTTAGCTACATGATTTAGTTAGATGATTTAGTACATTTATATTATTTATTATTATGTGTAGTGTTTGTTAGATTATTTATTTGATTCATATTTATTATAAATGTCTAGTGTTTGTCAGATGATTTAATAGGTTTAGATTTAGATGTTTTATTATAAATATGTAGTGTTAGTTAGATGATTTAGTAGATTTAGATTTAGATGATATAATACAAATGTGTAGTGTTTGCTAAATGATTTAGTATATCTCTATTTGATGATAAATTATGAAGTTTTTAGTTTGCAGATTGATTTACTTGTTATTTATGAAAGGGGTCCGGTAGTCTAATAACTAGTTTTTATTTGATATTTGTTATCTGTTCATGTCAAAATTAACATAGCAGACTAGAGGCGTTTTTGTGGTGCGCAAAAGAAGGCGATAAAGGCTCCCATGTGGGGGGCGTCAGTTGTATTTCGTGGCAAGAAGCAGGATCTTGACATGTGGAGAGACCCACAATAGTGGTGCGCGCCTATGACTGGATGGCGATCCACCACTTTGGGGAGGGTGTGCAGCTAAACTTCCCAGAGGATCGAGCCATCACACATATCTTCATGCCCGAGATCGGAGTCGCCACCAGGGCAGAGGAGAAGGAGCACCGCCAGGCCGAGGCACAACTAGCATGCAACCGCTGTGAGGACCCCTTGGTGCGAAGTTTCCACAAGGATCTTGAGGTGTTTGCATACAACCGCCAGTACTTTGAGTTGTCCAGCGCGAGCTCCTCTGTAGAGGGCCAGTTAGATGTGCCCCGGCAGCACGGCCAGTAGGCTGGCCCCTCAAGCGTGCACTAGCAGGTTGTCCAGGCAGAGGACCTCTTTAGTGATACCGAGTCTAAGAGTGGAGACTTTGCGTTTGGCGTTGATCGGAAGGCGCTTGAGGCAGAGTTCCCTCATTGGTGATTGGACGACTTAGCTACTCCCTTCGTTTCAGTTTACTAGTCCGGCGCGTGTATCTAGGTAGGTAGTTAATTTGATCTATATAATATAAACTATGAATATAAAATTATATCATTAAAAAGTATATCAACTAAAGTTTTTAATGTTATATCTTTATACTATATATTATATATTGAATTAGTAAAATTTACGACCTAGAGATACGGGGATGACTTGTAAACCAAAACAGAGGTAGTAGTTTATGATGTTTATGTTTTATGTGCAACTTTATTGATCGTACTAGACTTTAATGCATGCAACTTTACTGATCCTACTATACTTTAATGTGACATGATTTATGTCGTTTAATGTTACATGAATTGTAAATTTTCTTTTGCCTATAACAGGATACGGCACTGTGCCGTGTGTGCCACACTAGGTGAACATTGACTTAAGTGTATATCTTTACAATGATTTTTCAATGAAGTGGGTAATTTTTTTTTGTTATTCCTACTCTTCAACTAATTTTATTGTTTTAATATTTATTTAATGTGTGTCTGTTTTGCAATTGTTGATGCTTAGATTCTCCTATGCAACGTAAGGTCACAATTCAATGACTTTGTTGGAGGAAGTGTGGCCTTCCACGCTCATGGGGACACATACAACATAAAAGTGAAGAAAGAGTTGACATGGATCGTCCTGTGTGGAAAAGAATTGAAACGGTTCTTCAGAGAGAAGACACACCATGGAGGAGAGATGATACACTAACATTTCAGCCAAAGTGCATAGGATGACCATTCTCTATAACGATGTTGTCGATGATGAGGAGGAGGAAGAGGAGGAGGTTGACGAGGAATTGGCAGTCACCTTGTTCTCTCAAAGATGCAACCTTACCGAGAGGAGTACGAACACTTCTTGGAAATTCTACCGCCACCCAATGCCTTCTCCGGATGCCTTTTCCGACCCACTTGACAAGAACTAGTGTTCAGAGCTCTTATGGTACGTTCTTTCAGCTTATCTCAATTGTTGTTTCTTTGTTATTGTGGTGATACTCATTTGACATCATTGTTTTTGTTAACATAATAGAAACTACCAAAGAAGCTCATTGACGCCGTAAGCATTTATCCTAATGGAGTAGCTGGAGTATGTGTTGGAGCACACGCCGTCACCAGCCTTGGGTACGAAATAAAAGTTGATGGACGCATATTGTTCAACATAGAGGGGTGGATGGGCTACATCAGGAGTGAGCACCTATAGGTTGGACAAGATGTGCTAATAATTGCGAGAAAACCACACATAGAAACCTCAGTGTGTTGTTTGTCATGGACATCATCAATTATTAGTTCTTTGTGTTATAGCTACTCTATATATGTTTATGGTGATCAAACTATGTTGAGAGATTTGGATGGTGAACCATGTTGTTACGAATGTATTAGACCAAGATTCATGATTCCAAAATTTTGTTTTGATGTCAATTTCAATAATAGCAGCATTTTTTAAATTTAAAAATACGTTACTGGCGTGGTAAGTCACACGCTACTAGTGTTTCAAACACCGCTGGTGTGTTTCAGCCGCGGCACTAATTTTTAAAATACAGTTGGAATGTCTAAGCCACACCACTTGTGTCTAATACCAGGGGCGCAGCAGCAGTTGTGTGACCTATACACGCCACAAATGGCTGTTTTTCTGTGTCACTGATACGTCTCAAACGTATCTATAATTTTTGATGCTTCATGCTTGTTTTTATACCATTTGCTTAGTGTTTCGTTACACTTCATGGCGTTTTTATGCATTTTCCAGAACTAACCTATTAACAAGATGCCATAGTGCCAGTTCCCTGTTTTCTGCTATTTTTGTGTTTCAGAAAAGTTACACGGGAAATATTCTCGGAATTGGACGAAACAAAAGCCGAATGTCCCAATATTTAACGAAGCTTCTAGAAGACCGAAGAGGAGACGGAGACGAGCCAGAGGCTGGTCTCACCACCAGGGGGCGCGGCCCAGGCCCTGGCCACGCCGCCCTATGGTGAGACCCCCTGGTCCACTTCTGACGCTGCCCCTTCGCATATAAAGACCCCCCGACAGGAAAAACCTAAACACCCGATCAATTTTCTAGAAACACATCGCGATCCGCCACCATCGTCGACCCGAGATCGGGAGGGTCCAGAAGCTCTTCCCGGCACCCTGCTGGAGAGGGGAATCACCACCGGAGGTCTTCTTCATCGCCATGCTTGCCTCCGGCGTGATGAGTGAGTAGTCTACCTTGGACTATGGGTCCATAGCAGTAGCTAGTTGGTTGTCTTCTCCACCATGTGCTTCATGTTTAGATCTCGTGAGCTGCCCTACATGATCGAGACCACCGTTATGTAATTCTACATGTTGTGTTTGTTGGCATTCGATGAATATTGGTGTTATGATTGAGTTGATGTACTGAATATTATCTTATGTTATCTCTATGTTATTTATGATCTTGCATGCTCTCTGTTGTTAGTAGCTATCTTGGCCGAGTAGATACTAGTGACTCCAAGAGGGGGTATTTATGCTCGATAGCTGGGTTCATACCTCTATTTGATCTGGGGGAGTGACAGAAACCTCTAAGGTTGTAGATGTGATGTTGCCACTATGGAGAAAATAACATTCTTATGTCCAAGGACATATGCTTTGTTTACATTACACACTTTGCTTAATGCAGTTATCTGTTGTTCGCAACTTAATATTTACGGGGTCCTCGGATGATTCCCCGTGGGTGGATTATTAGTCATAGATGCAGTTGGATGGCGGTCTATGTATCTTGTTGTAATGCCCAGAGTAAATCTCATAGTGATCCTCTTGACATATGCACGTTATCTTTATTCTATCAATTGCCCAACTGTAATTTGTTTACCCAGCATGTTGTTATTTATCTTATGGAGAGACACCACTAGTGAACTGTGGACCCCGGTCCAATTTCCTTTACATTGCTATCACCTGTTTACTTTACTTGCACTGTTTACTTTCTCGTATACTACTATTGCTTTCCACTCGATACGCTCATTCCTTTGTTTACAGCAAACCGGTGAGATTGACAACCTCATCGTAAGTTGGAAGCAAAGTTCTTGGTTGTGTTGTGTGCAGGTTCCACGTTGCTACTAGTTGAAGATGCGCTAATAAGTAATCGTTAACGGCGCCCTTGTTGGAGTGTCACTAGGCTAGCAGGCATCATGTTCTGGAGTTTGGCTTTTTTCTACTGGATTGACATACCTTGGTTTCATAACTGAGGGAAAACTTGCTGCTATAATCATCAAACCTTCTCTTGGGGTTTCCAACTGGCCGATCACTTACATCATCAACTACACGCCAGCAAAAACACCAACAAGTTCTCTGGCACCATTCAACACCGCGCCATCAACAAGTTTTATGGCACCATTGTCGGGGAAAAAGAAGACTTCTGCAAGGGGAGTTTCGCACACACATCCTTTCATTTGTTTTAAGTTTTGCTTTACTTTATTTTTACTTGCATCGTTTTATCAAAAACACAAAAAAATTAGTTTTCTTTTTAGTTGTTACTTTATTACTCTTAGTTCATTATGTTGTTTCCTAAGTACGTTTTGGAGGACCTCTCAGTAGGTAGTGGTTCAATTATTGGGAAAAGTAATATTGAGGAGTTCTTTAATCATATTAGTATGCATAAAGATGTTGAGGAAAAGTCTTTGGCTGAACTTGCTCCTAGTTATGAAGTTGCTTCTGCTTATTTAGTTCACATGTTGGAAGCTAGGTTTGCTAGCCTTAATCCTTTTTTGCAACACATATTTCTTAAGCTTCATGATATTGAAGACCCCGAAAAGAAAGCTTTTATTTTGGAAACTTTGCGTGGAGAATTTAGAGATGTTGCCATTGAAGCTAGGAAAGTTTTTAAGCGTTTTAATAAGCTTGGCTCGCATGTAGAGGTTGTTGGTACAACCAATGAATATTTCAGAGTACCAATACCTTGTAAACTTGTAGGAATTCATGATGCTTTGGAAAACTATTTCAATTGGATTTGTCCTAAGTGGTGAGCCTAGCTCAACTGGCCATGGGAGTGGATATACAACCCAGGTACCCAGGTTCAAATCTCCATGGATGCGAATTTGGGTTCTTATTATTTATTTAAAAAAACTCGCTGTGGGGGTCTCCCCCACCGCTTTCCTTTCAAAAAAAAATGGATTTGTCCTGAAAATCTTTTTGATGAAAGTAGTGTACCAAAGTGTGATCATAAAGGATCTTCAAAAACTCATTTGGACATAATTCAATTCATTGTTGAAAAGACTTCTGCAGTTGATCTTAATGCCTCTTTCGATATTACTTGATTCGCACTTTCTGCGCCTAGCTCAAAGGCGTTAAAGAAAAGCACTCTTGGGAGATAACCCATTGTTTTACTTTCAGTTATGTTTCTTTTATTTGAGTCTTGGAAGTTGTTACTACTGTAATAACCTCTCCTTATCATTTTTATTTCATTTTTGTGCCAAGAGAAGCCTCTAATTTGAGTGAGGTAAGATTTGGGGATGTTGCTGTCCTGAAACAGATTTCGGTGCTGCACCGTAAAAATTCGTGAAAATTCTCAGAATATCTTTTGGACCTGAGATTTCTTGTGAATATGCCCCAGGTTATTTCAAAACTTTCATTAGTTGAACAATTTTTGATTTGAGCAACAAAAAACCCTCTAAAAATTCGACCTTTGTCAGCTGTTCTGTTTTGACAGATTTCTGCCACTATTTGTGTTTGCCTCTCGATCGCTTTCTTTTTGAGTTCTTTTGATCACAGAACTTTTGGGGAAGTTGCTACAGTAGTGTATGCTTTATATGTGGTGGTTTTGAGTTGAAACCTGAAGTAAAAAGGGGTTGATTCATTGTTATGCTTACACTAATGTTGCTAATAGAATTGTGTTGAGTTTTGTATGAAGGAAGTTTTCAAGTGTAGGGATCGGAGAATGATGAGATGGGTTGAAGAATGGACAAAAGCTCAAGCTTGGGGATGCCCATGCACCCCAAGAAATATCCAAGAGGTACAAGCGTCAAAGCTTGGGGATGCCCCCGAGGCACCCCTTCTTCATCGGCAAAAATCAGGTCACCTTTCAACACACTATATTTTTATTGCTTCATGCACTATGCGTTTTTCTTGGAGCGTCAGTTGTTTTAGTTTTCAGTTTTGTTTAGTTTTGTTTGCTGCAATAAATGGTTGGACCCCAACAAATTTCTTTTGGAGAAGTTGCCTTGCTTTTCAATTGCCAAGAACACTCCATTTTTCACTCTTATCATTCAACGAGTGTTCTCTTTTTCTGCTACTGCATTTAGTTTTCTTTTTTCGCCTTGATTTGTGTTCCGATCTTGTTATATCTTTACATCAAGGTGTATTTTGACCTCTGGTCCAAGTTGGTATTCATCAAAAGAGTTATTTCAAAAAGGTTCGAATGGTGTTGGAAAAGAGAAAAGTTTCATGCAAAAAGTGGTACAAAAAGGAGCTTGTGTAGACTGCGGCTTAGGCTTTTGCATGTCGTGCTTGATGTCTTTTTGATAGTATGCTTAGTGGTTTTGCTGTAGCATGACTTGTCTCAAATGACTGAGATTGCTTAATGAGCCTTTGAAAAAATCATGCGTTGTTTTTATTATTTGGAAGCATTATTTTGGTTTTCTCCTTGATGCTTTATTTGGGTTGACTTGGCGCATGCTCACACATGTTTGACTCATACAAAGTCGCCATAAGACTATATGATCATTTAGTTTTTGACTTTTGATGCCATCTTATGCTTCTTTTAATGTTGCTTCGTCGCTTTGCATGATTATGGCCGTTATTGCTCTCTTAGTTGGTCGCTCCCAGTCTTTTGCTAGCCCTTATTTTGTACTGAGTATGAGCTCTACTCGTGCATCCAACTCCTAAAAACCAAGTTGTTCCAATGTGTCCACCATACATACCTATTAGCAATTTGCTATTCCAAAGTACATTTGACTTGCTTTTATCTATCCTTCAAATTAAACTCTTTTTGGTGTTATGCGAAAATTGGTCAGTAAAGCTCTCACGAACCTGATGGCACACTTTACTTTTCTCGTTCTTAAAAATTTGACATTGTGGCTCTCTTATGTTGAGTTGTTATGCTTGCAAGTTGTAAGTTGGAAATTAGCCAAACCATGCCGTCATGGGGTAAGCTTTCAACATTGCACTTCTTATTTGAGTTGATATCGTGATCTTTTGTTTATGGATACTCGTGATGTGAAACAAGTTGGGAATCTTGCGGGATCATAGAGTTTTTATATGTGTTAGAGAAACGCCTGGGCTGCTAATCTAAGCCATGCATAATTCATGGTGAAAATTTATAGCATGCCCATAGTGGACATTCGACGACGCATCTCAAAATAAAAAGCTATACCAATGGTAAATAAAAGAGATGTCAAGGTGTTCATTGTCTGTTTGTCTTGTCATTTTGATGTAGGCTTGTTCCATGTCATCGGGCCGGAGGTACCCTGTTGGCGGTTCTCAATGATACGCATATATTTACAATGACAAGAGCTTGCTTGGGACTCTAAGTCGAGTAGCATGAGGTTTGGGTATTCGTACTTCACGGGACACGAGGTTTTCAACTTATAATTTGTCAAGCATATGCTTCATAATTGTACTCACATTAACTCTAACCATTCAAGATGCCTATGATGGGGGCAATGAGAGCTCAAAGCTAGTAAGTACCATAATTTTTGAAGGTTTATAAAACTTGCAATCACTGCTTCCCTCTGCGAAGGGCCTTTATTTTACTTTTATGTTGAGTCTCCACCTTCTATCTTTATGCACCGTCTAAGAGAGCATAGTTGTCATTCTTAGTATAATGTGCATTGTCCCAAAGTTTTCATTGATTGATTCATGATTTTGGTTTCACTTGTTCTTAAATTATTTGTATCTAGTCGCCCTCTTAAGCTTGAAGGTGTCCTATGCATTTATGTTTTGCTATTCCATGAAGGACAAGCTGAAAACCATTTGCTATGTTTTTCCTTATGATTTGAACACATGTTTGACTTTCATTGTTTCATTTTCATGATCTTTCATTTGTGTTCTTTTTCATGTTATAACATGGTTGCCAAGTTTCTTCTATCAAGATTATGTCTTTCATGCCCATGTTTTAAGTTCTTTTGATCCCAGCACACAATGCTTACATAGATGATCAAGATTGTGTAGGTGCATGTCACCTCAAAAATTATTTCTTTGTTATCACTTACCTACTCGAGGACGAGCAGGAGTTAAGCTTGGGGATGCTTGATATGTCTCAAACGTATCTATAATTTTTGATGCTTCATGCTTGTTTTTACACCATTTGCTTAGTGTTTCGTTACACTTCGTGGTTTTTTTATGCATTTTCCAGAACTAACCTATTAACAAGATGCCACAGTGCCAGTTCCCTGTTTTCTGCTGTTTTTGTGTTTCAGAAAAGTTACACAGGAAATATTCTCAGAATTGGACGAAACAAAAGCCGAACGTCCCAATATTTAACGAAGCTTCCAGAAGACCGAAGAGGAGACAGAGACGAGCCAAAGGCTGGTCTCACCACCAGGGGGCGTGGCCCAGGCCCTGGCCGCGCCGCCCTATGGTGAGACCCCCCTGGTCCACTTCTGACGCTGCTCCTTCGCCTATAAAGACCCCTCAACGGGAAAAACCTAAACACCCGATAAATTTTCTAGAAACACATCGCGATCCGCCGCCATCGTCGACCCGAGATCGGGAGGGTCCAGAAGCTCTTCCCGGCACCTTGCCGAAGAGGGGAATCGCCACCGGAGGTCTTCTTCATCATCATGCTTGCCTCCAACGCGATGAGTGAGTTGTCTACCTTGGACTATGGGTCTATAGCAGTAGCTAGTTGGTTGTC
This sequence comes from Dactylis glomerata, assembly GCA_007115705.1. Taxonomy (NCBI): domain Eukaryota; kingdom Viridiplantae; phylum Streptophyta; class Magnoliopsida; order Poales; family Poaceae; genus Dactylis; species Dactylis glomerata. The sequence continues at coordinate 407,793 of QXEO01000403.1, read as the reverse complement.
TTCTCCACCATGTGCTTCATGTTTAGATCTCGTGAGCTGCCCTACATGATCGAGATCACCGTTATGTAATTCTACATGTTGTGTTTGTTGGGATCCGATGAATATTGGTGTTATGATTGAGTTGATGTGCTGAATATTATCTTATGTTATCTCTATGTTGTTTATGATCTTGCATGCTCTCCGTTGTTAGTAGCTATCTTGGCCGAGTAGATACTAGTGACTCCAAGAGGGGGTATTTATGCTCGATAGTTGGGTTCATGCCTCTATTTAATCTGGGGGAGTGACAGAAACCTCTAAGGTTGTAGATGTGTTGTTGCCACTAGGGAGAAAACAACATTCTTATGTCCAAGGACATATGCTTTGTTTACATTACACACTTTGCTTAATGCAGTTATCTGTTGTTCGCAACTTAATATTCATGGGGTCCTCGGATGATTCCACGTGGGTGGATTATTAGTCATACATACAGTTGGATGGCGGTCTATGTATCTTGTTGTAATGCCCAGAGTAAATCTCATAGTGATCCTCTTGACATATGCACATTATCTTTATTCTATCAATTGCCCAACTGTAATTTGTTTACCCAGCATGTTGTTATTTATCTTATGGAGAGACACTACTAGTGAACTGTGGACCCCGGTCCAATTTCCTTTACATTGCTATCACCTGTTTACTTTACTCACACTGTTTACTTTCTCGCATACTACTATTGCTTTCCACTCGATATGCTCATTCCTTTGTTTACAGCAAACCGGTGAGATTGACAACCTCATCGTAAGTTGGGAGCAAAGTTCTTGGTTGTGTTATGTGCAGGTTCCACGTTGCTACTAGTTGAAGACGTGCTAACAAGTAATCATTAACGGCGCCCTTGTTGGAGTGTCACTAGGCTAGAAGGCATCACCTTCTGGAGTTTGGCTTTTTCCTACTGGATTGACATACTTTGGTTTCATAACTGAGGGAAAACTTGCTGCCGTACTCATCAAACCTTCTCTTGGGGTTTCCAACTGGTCGGTCATTTACATCATCAACTACACGCCAGCAAAAACACCAACAAGTTCTCTGGCACCATTCAACACCGCGCCATCAGTGACAGACGGCATGTTTCCTATTAGTGAGTCATCTTGAGTAACGTGGATCACAATCACCACATGGAACAAGGATAGCCAAGCCGACGAGGAACTTAACCTACAACAACATATTGACATAGGTAGTGCAGGACACTAGGTTTGATCCAGTGGGACCATCGGATGGAAGTGCTTTGGCTCGAATGCTAAGCCAAACTGTTGGAATGTCTAAGCCACACCACTGGTGTCTAATACTACTGTAGCAGCAATAGTTGTGTGACCTATACACGCCACAAATGGTTGTTTTGACATGCCATAGACGACATGTTTCTTACTAGTGAGTCATCTCGAGTAACGCATATCGCAATCATGACATGGAACAGGGATAGCTGAGCCGACAAGGAACCTGAAGGGAATATGCCCGAGAGGCAATAATAAAGTGGTTATTATCATGTTCCATGTTTATGATAAATGTTTATTTCTCATGCTAGAATTGTATTAATCGGAAACATTAATACTTGTGTGATTAATAAACTAAAAAGGTTCCTAGTAAAGCCTCTCTTTTCATACTAGCTCATTGATTAACTGATGATCAAGGTTTCCTGATCATGAACATTGGATGTTGTTAATAACGGGGTCATATCATTAGAAGAATGATGTGATGAACACTCACACCCATAGTAAGATTAGCAATACGATCAAGTCATCAAGTTCATTGCTATATCAAACTCATATGAAATAGCTCTAATCCTCAGACCATGAGATTATGTTAATCACTGATGCCGGAAGAGTGCTTTGATGATATCAAACGTTACACCATTACAGGGTGATTATAAAGGTTGATTTAGGTATTCTAAAAGTATTAGTTGAGGCTCATGGATCAAGAGTGGAATTTGTCCGACCCGATGACGGGAAGATATTCTCTGGGCCCTTCTCGGTGATATTGCATTGGAATCGCTTGCAAGCATGTGACTAGGTCACGGGAATGCATTATCACGGAACGAGTAAAGAGACTTGTCGGAAACGAGATCGAACTAGGTATGGTTGATACCAAATGATCGGATCTCGGACAAGTAATAATATCGCGAGACAAAAGGAATTAACTATGTTCGTTATTGGTTCACACGATCACTAGTTCATCGTTGAGTAAGTGGGAGTCATCATGGATTTCCAGATCCCGCTGATGATTATTGATCGGAGAGGAGTCTCCATCATGTCCACGTTATTCACGAACCGTAGGGTGACACACTTAAGGTTCGCCGTCGTTTTTGAGTGGATACGATACTCTGATCGAATTACAGGACAACATGAGGGTTGTTTCAGAAAAGCACCAAAACTGTTTCGGTATATCAAAATAACTCAAGGGGGTATTTGTTAATGTTTGTTAATTGATTGAATTAACAAATATTAAAGAAATAAAAATGTTTTATGAAATCAATTAGTATGAATTTAATTAGCATGAATGTCATGCAAAATTAAATGGGGGGTTACCTCATGTTGATGAGGGGGTTACCACCATGAAGAGGGGGTTACCACAATGAAGAGGACCATGAAGAGGAGGAGACCCTCTCCTTGGACGGCCACCCCCTTGGGGCTGCCCATCCTCTCCTATAAAAGGCCCCCCTCTCCTCCATGTTCATGCAAGCTTGATCCTTCCCCTCTCCCGCAAAGTTGCTGCCCCAAATCCGTCTTGGCTTAGCGAAGCTATGCCGGATTGTTAGTTCGAGTTTCACACACTTGGAGAAGTGAGTGTTGGAGTGTCCAGCGGATCCCTTCTTCCGCTGCCCCGCTGGACCGAGGGCGTGGAGGAGTCGACGACGAGCTGTATGTGTGACCGAGCACGGGGGCGCTGCCGGTTGTGGCGCCGTGTACACGATCTCGTGATCATCAAATGAACCACTACATCGACTACATGAAGTGAACGACTACGTCAACTACATGCGTCTTCCTCGACTCTCCATCGGCAACGTTTGTGCGGGAACGTAATCCCCGCTTCCGGTCATCGAGGGTTAGTCTCCGTTGGTACCATCTCGTAGAGTTTTCTTGGCTAGTTTATGTGTTCTTGCGTAGGAAAAATTTTGTTTTCTATGCAACGAACCCATCAGAACCTAACCTACAGCAACATATCAACATAGGTAGTGCAGGACACTAGGTTCGATCTGGTGGGAGCATCGAACCGAAGTGCTTCAGCTTGAATGTCCTTGAAGAAGAATGTCCAAAGAATTTCAAGCCTCCACAGGAAATAAAGAGTTAAGACAACAAGGGAAGTCCGATGACTTGGCTTGTATATATTACCTGATGGATGTGTGCATTTAGAACGTCAATGACCAAGTAGACACGTGCTACCTTACCCTCATGCAGGCGGGTCTTGCCCGCACTTGGATCCAAGGCCTGCTGGCTAAGAGCATTAACTCTTGGGAGGATATGAAGAAGGTAGCTCAAGAAATTTGAAGGAACACACTATCCTCCCTCCTTATGTAGGGCATCAAGCATTGTGTCCAATAGGACGGGACTCGTCTCTACATTACCTTACTCATTGGGCTGAATTAATCAACTAGTGTGAGGATGCCAGCGAGAAGCAGACATCCTACTCTTTCTAGCAGAACTACAAGTACAAGTCTCTCAAGGAGAACACTACAAAAATCGTAGGTGGGACCTAGAGGTTTTGAACATTGATGCACACGCCTAAACACCCTGCTCGCGCTGAGGAGGCAAATAAAAGCCGTCGAGAAAAAATGCGTCTAGAAAGTGCAGATGCGACACAATGTTCTCGTACATGACACCAAGATCTCATCTATAGGTGACAAGGGTATAGATAATAGAGCCCGTCAGTTGAGTACCCCTGAGGCCCGTTAAGCTAGGCCCAATTGTAATATTAGTCGAAATACGAGTTCATGTCGTATGTCGATATTGTAATCTGTATCGGATCCCACCCGATCCTCGAGACCTGGCCATCTATATATAGGGGCCAGGAGAGGACGGTGAGGGATAGATTGAAAGCGAGCCAGGTTCTACACCCACGTTTACTTTCGATACACACCTTGTTTGACTGACTTTGCCTTCGAGTTCATCTGACGCCCTATCTCCCCGATCCTAAGTCCTTCATTTAGGACATTTGTCGAGTTAACCCTCGTCAATTGGTGCCGACCGTGGGGACTTTGGGCGTTGGAATCATGAATTTGACGGCTTTTTTGATTTTAGCCAATAGCAATCCGGAAGTCGACAAAATCCAGATACCCTTCGGAACCGTCGATTTTCAACCTCACCAGTCAAGTTTCACACAAGTATTCGAGAGCATGGATCAAGATATGGATTTGACGATCGGAAGTCTAAACTTTCACGTCGGATCACTAGGTTCGATTCACCTTTCAGATCCGGCAAAACCGGGTCCATCGGCAAGTGAACCCAAGACAGTAGCAATGTCGGAATCATCAGAAGGCTCTTCTAGCGAGGTAAACTCGCCGGTCAGCTTAGCAGAAATAGAAGAAGGAAAAAATCGCAGGAGGCGACAAAACCATGGAGAATTTCGACTTAGAAGTTCAACTCGAAGATCTCATGATCTGCCACGACGATACCTCAGACAAATTGACAGACACCTAGAAGACAGGGTTAGAGCTTTCTGAAGATGACAATTTGATCTTCTCAAGTTCTATCAGCAAACTCGAAAATCGATACCAGGTACTCGCCATCACAGGAGACAACTCAGAAGAACTCGACGAAAACAACAATCCAGTGCTCAATCCAGCAAATATAAACAGAGGAGTGAATCATTTAACAGAAGGAGAAACTGCAGACTCCCTAACAACTAGGGTGAAAGTTCGACTATCAGTCGACGAGTGGAGAACAATCAAGACAGCCGTGGAACACGGCACGCCAATACCAACAAACTCCAGCAAAAATATGCTTTTGGGGTACCACTACGCCCTAAGGCAGCAGGCGAAGCAACTAGCAAAGGAAAGGATTGAAATACAGAAGAGGAAAGACTCAGCTATTGCAGCAAGCGACGCTGCTTGCAGAGCACGTAGCGATGCGCCATATACAAACAAAAGGCATCATCGACATGGATCAAGATATGAAAACCTCAAGTACTCAGAAAGCCAAAGCATCTCCAAAAACCTCGACTCGTCCTTCCTATCGGTCGACGAGCAAGGAAACATTATACCGAAAACTCCTGAAGCAGCACTGGTGGCAGCTCAAGCATACTTACATACAACACGACCAAATCCAGGAGACCCGAGGGAACATATGCACCGAGAAGCACTAAATGGGTTGAAGATGGTAGGCAACAAATTATCAGCAAAAGAGGAGGAGGCATATCGCAACAAAGGAACCCACAAGCCAAGATCACCACGCCGTCACAATAGTCCTCGGCACAGAAGCGGTAGTAGATGATCTAGAACACCATCACCAAGGCAACACAAAAGCCCAAAGTACGGAGGAACCCGAAGATCCAGATCTCCAAACAAGATGTACAACTATGAAGACGACGAAAAGGAGATGGGGGCATCATGTTTTACCCACAGGGTTCGCACCACACCAGTACCCAAAGGTTTCAAACTACTTCATGATCAGCAAAAATATGATGGATCCCAGGAGCCACAGTCATGGCTCTCGAATTATCTGCAAGCAGTAGAAATATTGGGAGGAACCAAGGAAATAGCTATGCAAAGTTTGCAACTACACCTCACCGGCGCGACAAGGTCACGGTTGAGCAAATTAGAAAAAGAAACAATTGGAAGCTGGGAAGAGCTCACAAAGCAAGCCACGAGTAACTTCAAGTCAACATATAAGTGGCAAACATCCATAGAAGAAGTCAAAGCCTGCGTACAACAACGGGGGGAGTCATTAAGGGCGTATATCCAAAGATGGAGCATCATAAAAAATTTAGCAGTCGAAGTATCAGACGAAAGAGCAATAGACGCATTCATAGTCGGGTTAAGGCGAGGAGACCTAGTCAAATAAATGGGCAGACTCAAGCCAAAAACAGTATCAGATTTAATGGATATAGAAAATAGATTTGCAGATGGAGAAGATGCGTGCAACAACAAACGAACACGATCACCAGAGGATGATAGAGGAAACAGATACGGAGGCCAAAGGAGGAGATCCCACAATTACGATAACTATGGATCTCACAGCCAAGTAGCCCTAGGGTACAAGGATAATAGCTACCAAGGGAACGACCGTAAAAGCTCAGGATGTCGCAGCTACGGAAAGGAAGACTATAAAAAGTTTCAGACAAGAGAATCCAGAGAGTACAACCCATCACCTGAAGATATACTAAACGGACCATGTCATATACACTCCGTGTTTGTTGATGGGAAACGAGTATCCAGGCACGTAATGAAAGATTGCACGACGTTTTCGAAACTACAGGAAGCAGCACTAAACAAGCAAGCCGAAGCAAAATGGCAGGGATACGAAGGAAACACAAGTAGTGTGCCTGCAAATCAGCAAGGAAATAATGGAGTTCCTCAAAATCAAGACTAGCCGAACCAGGGACGCGATGACGACGGAGGATATGTTCCATCTAAAGGGCACATCACAGCAATGATACAGCCTATGCCCAAGTCGAACAAAGAGGAAAAGAGCATAACTCGCCAAGTTAACCTAGCAGTGACTTCGCCTCCAGCAACAACGGAATATTTACACTGGTCGGAGCAACCCATAGAATTCAGCAGAGATGATCACCCAATAACAGTACCTCGGCCAGGAAACACGCCTTTGGTACTCAAAGCCCAAATTGGGACTTACGATGTCGACAGAGTATTCATGGATGCAGGAAGTGGCATACATCTTATATATGCAAAGACTCTACGAGCAATTGACATCTCATTGGAGTTCCTGAAACCAACTGATTGTTCCTTCCACGGAATAGTCCCAGGAAGCGCTAACTACCCACTGGGTCGAATAGCACTCAACGTTTGCTTCGGAAATCGGCAAAACTACAGAAGAGAGAAACTCGACTTCGAAGTCATGGACTGGCCATCACAATATCACGCGATCCTCGGGCGACCCACGTTTTCACGATTCATGGCAGTACCTCACTATACGTACCTGGTACTCAAAATGCCAGGGCCTAAAGGAATCATCACAGTAAAAGACAAGGCGAAAAGCTCGATTACAGGAACCGTACAACAACTCGAAGCACACCCCGCAGAGCCGGAGGTGAAAAACTGCGGGTACAACCATCAGAACAAAACAAGCCTACAGGAGAAGAAGAGAAGACCTTGGCGGCATAGGCAACAAAGTACGTCAAAAATAGAGTAGAAAAATAAGGCTGTAAAAGCCACGAGCTCTTCCAGGGCAATGCCCTCTAGATCCAGAACACAGGTCATTCGCCGGATCTCTTGGGTCACCCTATGTATCTTACATTATAAGCATAAATAAAGGCAAAGTTCCTCTTATTCGAGTTTACGTGTCTTTAAACATAAATTGCGGCACACGCACCAAAATAAAACGCTCTAAGAACAATTTCTGACAACAAGGTTAGGAAACATAAACTCTCGCGTTCTATACACAAAGTACATAAGCATCATAACATTGGGTTATCAGAATCGTCCACCCCCAGGGGGTCTTAGTAATGATGCTCGCGGAAAAACGCGGCATCCTCTCGCAGCAACCTAGCTATAATCCTTCTGGCGGGTTACAGGGTATTCTCCAGATGAACTCGCAAACTAGCTCCACCTGGAGCATAACTTAGTGACATGGAACTATAATTAAGCCTTGGATACCACTTACATACCCACCCAAGAGCAAAATTGGCTCCAGCCACCAAGTTAAGCTCTATCAGCCGATGAATTCGTTGACTAGATCTAAAAGTGTCGAGTAGCAGTGGAAAGCTTCCAGGCAGAGGATTGCGAGGAAGCATGATAGAATACATGGTCGTCAGAGATCTTCGACAACCATCAACTGCCTCTCCAATATGCTGAGCACGATCTTGAAGTAGCACAATAGCACGACGGCGTCGGGGATCAGACCACAAACTGTCGATTCCCTCTGATGCTTTCTCCAGAGCTGTATTTCGCTCAGAAACCCGATGTGCTTTAGCAACAAAGTCCAGGCAAGTACCTGAGATAACAAAAAGCATTAGACAACAATAGTGGAATGAAAGGGAAAGGAAAAAGAAAGGCTTCAAGGAACCTCACATCGCAACATCTCGCAGATAGACTCGACAATACCAATGAGAAAGGAGTCACATTCTTCGAGATGCACGATTTTGGCCATTAGACCCGACACCTTATCCTCAAGTACGGATATCTGTTTCATAAAGCTGCAAGATTTGCTGGCCTTGTCTACAGCAAGCTTTGCCTGGCGTTTCATCAAGGATAAACAACCTTCGAGGTCTGCAATCCTCAGCGAATATTCCTTGCATCGACAAGAAGAGCGAGGAGGCGAAGAAGCTCTGGAGTCGGAAATATTGGCAGGAAATGAAGCCCGATCGTGACCTGGTGACCCACCGGCACGCATAGGCTGGAAGCGAAAAGAAAGGAAAAAAGAGCATCTCAGAAACTAAACACGACATTTCACAAAGGAGGAATATTTACAAAAAAGCACAAGTCCTCTGACTAGTTCTCGGGCTCAATGCGACTAAAAGTTTACTACATCAGAATAAACTAAGATTACAAAGGGAGGCTAAGTCTACGCCACCTCAGCCTCAGGATCCGCAGCAGCAGTAGGCGTGGAAGAGGTAGCCCCAGTGTTGGGGGGAGGCATGGATCCACTTGTCACCGGAGTCGAAGAAACCGGCGTAGCAGAGGTCGTAGAAGCCGCCGAAGGAGAAATTATAGAGACGATGCCTGGCGCGTACTTCTTCGCCTTCTTGAAGAAAACCCGCAACTCTGAAAGAGGTCAACCGCAGGAAGAGCTCACGTTCTCCCAGTTGACCTCCTCGCCATGCGCGTAGGCGAGCCCAATGACCCCTCTGCACCTCGCTTCACGGAGCGGCCCTTCATCAGAAGGATAGGGTTGTCGGGGGTGTCAAACGCCTTGGCAAGCTTCTTCAGGTCAGTCTCTGGCACCTCCGCTCTCTGCTTGGGCCACAACCCGACGAAAATCCGTGTGAGCACGCGACTAGCCAACTCGAAGATCTCCTGGACAGAAATCCAGTTTGCCTCCAGCAAGTTAACGGCGGCCATGAGAGAATCATCGTCTGGCTGCAAAGACGATGAAGACACCCCAGTATGTTCTACACAATCAAGGAAACAAAGACAGAGGAAAAAGCATATCAGCAAGTATAAGAGCGAGTAACCCAACGAAAAAGGGAAAAGATATTCACCTCCAACAAGAGCAGACATTTTATTAAGCCGTTCAATCACGGCCTGCTCCCGCTGGATGTGCTCCTTGTTAGCGTCAGAAAGGGCCTTCTCCACTTTCTTTGCCCTAGCCAATGCTGATTTAGTGGACTTCTCAGCAGTGGCTTTGGCAGTAGTAGCGGCATCCCAAGCTTTTCTGGAAGCTTTGAGTTCAGCTTCCTGAGACGAAATGCGAGCATTAGCTGCCTCCAAAGCATCTGTAGTTCATAAAATGGAGAAGAAAGTCACTCATGGCATTTTTCTTGCAACGTCGAGTTCAACCACTGCAGCATCGTCTCTCCAAACTGTGGACATTTTCTGGCTTGGGAGATCCTTCGCGAGTATCTGCAGATCTTATGGAGAAGAAGGATCTTGACAAGCGAGTGAGAGCTCTTACTACTCTCACTAAAGATCACCAAATTGCGGATTTGGCCGCTAGATACTTCGACTCTGAGCATCCTTTGCCTGCGGTATGTTTACTATCTTTATTCGCCTTCTTCTTATCTTATCATTATTTGTCTTGTAACTCTCGGCTTGTTTTCCTTTCAGGATCACCAATCCCTTGTTTCTCGCCCTCCTCTCCCAGAAGGAGGGGCCATTCAAAATGTGCCTGTTTCCGCTGCTTCCGAAGCCCTCGAGGCTGAGGACACCCAAGATGGAGACGAAGGCGAAGATTCGCTGGAAACGACCAGCTCGACGACGTCACCTCCTCCTGTGCTTTCTGAAGATCTTGGCGTTGACAAGAAGAGGAAACGTGTCAAGGAATTCGCTTCTTCGAGTGCCTCCGCTCACAAAACTGTGGCTGGGGAGACCCTTGATCTAGAGGACGATCAAGAACTTTTCGACGCCTTGGACTCGTGAGTTTTTGCTAACTCGACTCTTTATTTTGTACCTTGCTTTCTTCCTTTCGACTTATGCGAAATCTCTTGCCTTTTGTTTTCTTTGCAGCGACAACGAGGACCCGAAAAGGGATGCTGCCACTGCTCCTTCTGTTGAGACTATGGCTGCCGATGAACCTTCTGTGCAAGAGGTTGAGCCGGTCGTGAAGTCTTCAAAAGCTCCAAAGGCTCCTATTAAGAAGGTCGTCGCTACTCGTGGTTCCAAGCGTTTGAAGAAGTCGACAGACGTCGGTGCTTCCCTTGAGATCCATCAGTCCACGAGCTCCTCCGATGATGTATGTGTTGATCCTGGTATTTTTGCTTTTGTTTCTTGCGTGATCTTCATACTCACGTGTTTGTTCCTGAACAGATCTTGATGAAGAAATTTGTCACCTTGGGCACTGAATGTGTCGAGTATTTGAAAGCTACTAGGGCTTCTGAGGGTAATCTTCTTTCCTATATTTTGCTTATCTCGAGTGCCTTTCCTTGCTTCTTTATTTGACTTTCTTCTCCATTTTTTGAACTACAGATGCTTTGGAGGCAGCTAATGCTCACATTTCGTCTCTAGAAGCTGAACTCGAAGCTTCCAGAAAAGCTTGGGATGCCGCTACTGCTGCCAAAGCCACTGCTGAGAAGTCCACTAAATCAGCATTGGCTAGGGCAAAGAAAGTGGAGAAGGCCCTTTCTGACGCTAACAAGGAGCACATCCAGTGGGAGCAGGCCGTGATTGAACGGCTTAATAAAATGTCTGCTCTTGCTGGAGGTGAATATATTTTCCCTTATTCGTTGGGTTACTCACTCTTATACATGCTGATGTGCTTTTTCCTCTGTCTTTGTTTCCTTGATTGTGTAGAACATACTGGGGTGTCTTCGTCGTCTTTGCAGCCAGACGATGATTCTCTCATGGCCGCCGTTAACTTGCTGAAGGCAAACTGGATTTCTGTCCAGGAAATCTTCGAGTTGGCTAGCCACGTGCTCACGTGGATTTTCATCGGGTTGTGGCCCAAGCAGAGAGCGGAGGTGCCAGAGACTGACCTGAAGAAGCTTGCCAAGGCGTTTGACACCCCCGATGACCCTATCCTTCTGATGAAGGGCCGCTCCATGAAGCAAGGTGCAGAGGGGGCCATTGCGCTCGCCTACGCGCATGGCGAGGAGGTCAACTGGGAGAAGGTGAGCTCTTCCCGTGGTCGACCTCTTTTGGAGCTGCGGGTTTTCTTCAAGAAGGCAAAGAAGTACGCGCTAGGCATCGTCTCTATAATTTCTCCTTCGGCGGCTTCTACGACCTCTGCTACGCCGGTTTCTTCGACTCTGGCGACAAGTGGATCCATGCCTCCCCCCAACACTGGGGCTACCTCTTCCACGCCTACTGCTGCTGCGGATCCTGAGGCTAAGGTGGCGTAGACTTAGCCTCCCTTTGTAATCTTAGTTTATTCTAATGTAGTAAACTTTTAGTCGCATTGAGCCCGAGAACTAGTCAGAGGACTTGTGATTTTTTGTAAATATTCCTCCTTTGTGAAATGTTGTGTTTAGTGTCTGAGATGCTCTTTTTTCCTTTCTTTTTGTTTCCAGCCTATGCGTGTTGGTGGGCCACCAGGTCGCGATCGGGCTTCATCTCCTGCCAATATTTTTGACTCCGGAGCTTCTTCGCCTCCTCGCTCTTCTTGTCGATGCAAGAAATATTCGCTGAGGATTGCGGACCTCGAAGGTCGTTTATCCTTGATGAAACGCCAGGCGAAGCTTGCTGTAGACAAGGCCAGCAAATCTTGCGGCTTTATGAAACAAATATCCGTACTTGAGGATAAGGTGTCAGGTCTGATGGCCAAAATCGTGCATCTCGAAGAATGTGACTCCTTTCTCATTGGTATTGTCGAGTCTGTCTGCGAGATGTTGTGATGTGAGGTTCCTTGAAGCCTTTCTTTTTCTTTCCCTTTCATTCCACTGTTGTTTTCTAATGCTTTTTGTTATCTCAGCTACTTGCTTGGACTTTGTTGCTGAAGCACGTCGGGTTTCTGAGGAAAATACAGCTCTGGAGAAAGCATCAGAGGGAATCGACAGTTTGTGGTCTGATCCCCGACGCCGTCGTGCTATTGTGCTACTTCAAGATCGTGCTCAGCATATTGGAGAGGCAGTTGATTGTTGTCGGAGATCTCTGACGACCATGTATTCTGTCATGCTTCCTCGCAATCCTCTGCCTGGAAGCTTTCCACTGCTACTCGACACTTTTAGATCTAGTCAGCGAATTCATCGGCTGATAGAGCTTAACTTGGTGGCTAGAGCCAATTTTGCTCTTGGGTGGGTACATAAGTGGCATCCAAGGCTTAATTATAGTTCCATGTCACTGAGTTATCCTCCAGGTGGAGCTAGTTTTTGAGTTTATCTGGAGAATACCCTGCAACCCGCCAAAAGGATTATAGCTAGGTTGCTGTGAGAGGATGCCGAGTTTTTCCACGAGCATTATTACTTAGACCCTCTGGGGGTGGACGATTCTGATAACCCGATGTTATGATGCTTATGTACTTTATGTATAGAACGCGAGAGTTTATGTTTCCTAACCTTGTTGTCAGAAATTGTTCTCAGAGCGTTTTATTTTGGTGCGTGTGCTGCAATTTATGTTTAAAGACACGTAAACTCGAATAAGAGGAACTTTGTCTTTATTTATGCTTATAATGTAAGATACATAGGGTGACCCAAGAGATCCGGCCAATGACCTGTGTTCTGGATCTAGAGGGCATTGCCCTGGAAGAGCTCGTGGCTTTTACAGCCTTATTTTTCTACTCTATTTTTGACGTACTTTGTTGCCTATGCCGCCAAGGTCTTCTCTTCTTCTCATGTAGGCTTGTTTTGTTCTGATGGCTGTACCCGCAGTTTTTTCACCTCCGGCTCTGTGGGGTGTGCTTCGAGTTGTTGTACGGTTCCTGTAATCGAGCTTTTCGCCTTGTCTTTAGGTTCTCTGTAGTTTGCCATCATGCCAAAGTTTTGAGCCATCTTGTGGAACTCCTTGTCGTAGAGATCTGAGAGTTCGAAGCTTCCTTTTACTATGATGATTCCTTTAGGCCCTGGCATTTTGAGTACCAGGTACGTATAGTGAGATACTGCCATGAATTGTGAAAACGCGGGTCGCCCGAGGATCGCGTGATATTGTGATGGCCAGTCCATGACTTCGAAGTCGAATTTCTCTCTTCTGTAGTTTTGCCGATTTCCGAAGCAAACGTTGAGTGCTATTCGACCCAGTGGGTAGTTAGCGCTTCCTGGGACTATTCCGTGGAAGGAACAATCTGTTGGTTTCAGGAACTCCAATGAGATGTGCATTGCTCGTAGAGTCTTTGCATATATAAGATTTATGCCACTTCCTGCATCCATGAATACTCTGTCGACATCGTAAGTCCCAATTTGGGCTTTGAGTATCAAAGACGCATTTCCTGGCCGAGGTACTGTTATTGGGTTATCATCTCTGCTGAATTCTATGGGTTGCTCCGACCAGTGTAAATATTCTGTTGTTGCTGGAGGCAAAGTCACTGCTAGGTTAACTTGGCGGGTTATGCTCTTTTCCTCTTTGTTCGACTTGGGCACAGGCTGTATCATTGTTGTGATGTTCCCTTTAGATGGAACATATCCTTCGTCGTCATCACGTCCCTGGTTCGGCTGGTCTTGATTTTGAGGAACTCCATTGTTTCCTTGCTGATTTGCAGGCGCACTGCTTGTGTTTCCTTCGTATCCCTGCCGTTTTGCTTCGGCTTGCTTGTTTAGTGTTGCTTCCTGTAGTTTCAAAAACGTCGTGCAATCTTTCATTGTGTGCCTGGATACTCGTTTCCCATCAACAAACGCGGAGTGTATATGACATGGTCCGTTTAGCATATCTTCAGGTGATGGGTTGTACGCTCTAGATTCTCTTGTCTGAAACTTTTTGTAGTCTTCCTTTCCGTAGCTGCGACATCCTGAGCTTTTACGGTCGTTCCCTTGGTAGCTATTATCCTTGTACCCTGCGGCTACTTGGCTGTGAGAGCCATAGTTATCATAATTGCGGGATCTCCTCCTTTGGCCTCCGTATCTGTTTCCTCTATCATCCTCTGGTGATCGTGTTCGTTTATTGTTGCACGCATCTTCTCCATCTGCAAATCTGTTTGCTATATCCATTAAATCTGATACTGTTTTTGGCTTGATTCTGCCCATTTCTTCGACTAGGTCTCCTCGTCTTAACCCGACTATGAATGCGTCTATTGCTCTTTCATCTGATACTTCGACTGCTGAATTTTTTTTATGATGCTCCATCTTTGGATATACGCCCTTAATGTCTCCCTGTGTTGCTATATGCAGGCTTTGACTTCTTCTATGGATGCTGGCCGCTTATATGTCTTCTTGAAGTTACTCGTGAATTGCTTTGTGAGCTCTTCCCAGCTTCCAATTGTTTCTTTTTCTAATTTGCTCAACCATGACCTTACCGCGCCGGTGAGATGTAATTGCAAACTTTGCATAGCTGTTTTCTTGGTTCCTCCCAATATTTTTACTGCTTGCAGATAATCCGAGAGCCATGACTGTGGCTCCTGGGATCCATCATATTTTTGCTGATCATAAGGTAGTTTGAAACCTTTGGGTACTGGTGTGGTGCGAACCCTGTGGGTAAAGCATGATGCCCCCATCTCCTTTTCGTCATCTTCGTAGTCGTACATCTTGTTTGGAGATCTGGATCTTCGAGTTCCTCCGTACTTCGGGCTTTTGTGTCACCTTGGTGATGGTGTTCTAGATCGTCTACTGCCGCTTTTGTGCCGAGGACTATTGTGACGGCGTGGTGATCTTGGCTTGTGGGTTCCTTTGTTGCGATATGCCTCCTCCTCTTTTGCTGATAATTTGTTGCCTACCATCTTCAACCCATTTAGTGCTTCTCGGTGCATATGTTCCCTCGGGTCTCCTGGATTTGGTCGTGTTGTATGTAAGTATGCTTGAGCTGCCACCAGTGCTGCTTCAGGAGTTTTTGGTATAATGTTTCCTTGCTCGTCGACTGATAGGAAGGACGAGCCGAGGTTTTTGGAGATGCTTTGCCTTTCTGAGTACTCGAGGTTTTCATATCTTGATACATGTCGACGATGCCTTTTGTTTGTATATGACGCGTTGCTACGTGCTCTGCGAGCAGCGTCGCTTGCTGCAATAGCTGAGTCTTTCCTCTTATGTATTTCAATCATTTCCTTTGCTAGTTGCTTCGCCTGCTTCCTTAGGGCGTAGTGGTACCCCAAAAGCATATTTTTGCTGGAGTTTGTTGGTATTGGCGTGCCGTGTTCCACGGCTGTCTTGATTGTTCTCCACTCGTCGACTGATAGTCGAACTTTCTCCCTAGTTGTTAGGGAGTCTGCAGTTTCTCCTTCTGTTAAATGATTCGCTCCTCTGTTTATATTTGCTGGATTGAGCACTGGATTGTTATTTTCGTCGAGTTTTTCTGAGTTGTCTCCTGTGATGGCGAGTACCTGGTATCGATTGTCGAGTTTGCTGATGGAACTTGAGAAGATCGAATTGTCTTCTTCAGAAAGCTCTAACCCTGTCTTCCAGGTGTCTATCGATTTGTCTGAGGTATCGTCGTGCCAGATCATGAGATCTTCGAGTTGAACTTCTAAGTCGAAATTCTCTATGGTTTCGTCGCCTCCTACGATTTTTCCTTCTTCTATTTCTGCTAAGCTGACCGGCGAGTTTACCTCGCTAGAAGAGCCTTCTGATGATTCCGACATTGCTACTGTCTTGGGTTCACTTGCCGATGGACCCGGTTTTGCCGGATCTGAAAGGCGAATCGAACCTAGTGATCCGACGCGAAAGTTTAGACTTTCGATCGACAAATCCATATCTTGATCCATGCTCTCGAATACTTGTGTGAAACTTGACTGGTGAGGTTGAAAATCGACGGTTCCAAAGGGTATCTGGATTTCGTCGACTTTCGGATTGCTATTGGTAAAAGCGAAAAAGCCGTCGAATTTATGATTCCAACGCCCAAAGTCCCCACGGTCGGCGCCAATTGACGAGGGTTAACTCGACAAATGTCATAAATGAAGGACTTAGGATCGGGGAGATAGGGCGTCGGATGAACTCGAAGGTAAAGTCAGTCAAACAAGGTGTGTATCGAAAGTAAACGTGAGTGTAGAACCTGGCTCGCTTTCAATCTGTCCCTCACCGTCCTCTCCTGGCCCCTATATATAGATGGCCAGGTCTCGAGAATCGGGTGGGATCCGATCCAGATTACAATATCGACATACGATATGAACTCGTATTTCGACTAATATTACAATTGGGCCTAGCTTAACGGGCCTCAGGGGTACTCAACTGACGGGCTCTATTATCTATACCCTTATCACCGACTTGACATTCGAGTCAGTCGACCAGGATACGAAATACGCACAAATAACCGTTGTATCTGTGGTGTACTAACATAGCTAGCATGTAATATTCAAGTTTTACACTAGTTCGATTTTCTTCAAAATATAATATTATAAGCATTTTTAGTTTTTGAGAAAAATATTACAAAAATGTATTTTATAGACTATAAATACCCTGGTGTTTTTTTTTTCATTTTCTCGGACTGTATTACTTCTGATCAGGATTATATATTGTTGTTGTTCCGTATTTTCATGATTTTATTTTGCTCCTGCTATACTGTAATTTCTTGCTCGTCACTGAGCGAATGCTGAGACTATTGGACTCCTGACAGCATGCTGTCCTCCAACCTCATTCCAGATCATGAACCCATGATTCCCAATGTAGCTGTAGTCATCTCGTGCTCTCTTCACCTGGCTCACCTGCACGGTGACACTGAACTTCTGCTTGCTGCCTTTGCCTCCAAAAGACAGTGCCGACGGCGTCACGGTCACCTTCACCCCTGCCGGAGCCGTTACGGACACGCTGTACTTTGCCGGTTTGCCGGCGACATTCGTCAGGACCCTGTTAAACGTCCGGGTAGCCGAGCTGGTGTTATTGAGGATGACCATGAATGATGGGTAGTTCAGGTCAAGGCTTGCACCGGCGGCGCATCTGGCGTTTCGCCGGCCGGTTACGGCCGTTATCTGGCGGCTGCTGTACCGGAGGCCGCAGAGGAAGTTGACATAGTCGTCCGCCGTCGCGTCGTACACCAGGCCGGGGTCGGTGGCCTGGTTGGGGCTCACGTGGCCGCTGCCATAGTCGAGAGGCGTCCCCGGCGATTCATTCGGCATGCTGACGATGACATTGTTGGCGTTGTCCTTCACGTAGGCCGTCGTCATCATGGCGGAGCGGATGGCTGCGGGGCTCCAGTCCGGGTGCGCCGACCGCAGCAGGGCGACCACACCGGCGATGTGCGGCGACGACATGGACGTACCGGAGACGAGCATGTACTTGGTGAATAGCTTCTGAGTGCCAATCTCCATAATTTCCTTGTTGGGCACCCAGGCCGCGAGGATGTCCACCCCCGGCGCGACGATGTCGGGCTTCAAGATCGCCGGGCTCATCTGGCTCGGCCCGCGGCCGGAGAAATATACCACGGTGGGCGCCGGCTTGACGCCGAGCTCCGTCCCGATAAATCGGATGCTCACCTTGGGCGGCGCCTTTGTCGCCGTCAGGTACTTCTCGATGGCGGCGCCGTCTGACAGAGTGACCAGCACCAGCGGCATGGTGTAGTCACTCGGCTGCAGGAACTCCTTCGTATCGCACGCGACGATCAGTCCGCGGCCGCCGATGGCCTGCACCTCGTCCATCTGCTGCCTGACGCTCTCGCTGGCGGCGCAGAATACGAACTTCCCTTTCACCTCCTTTTCGTTGAGGCTGGAGTACTCGCACCTCTCTTTGTTCTTGTTGCCGTGCCCTCCCCCGTAGTAGAGGTCGGCGCCGGCGATCGCCGTGCTCTCCGGGTACACCGACTTGCCATGGATGCTCCTCGCGCCACCGCTGCCGTTGTCGAGCGTGACCGTCGCCGTGAAGTCCCTGTCGATGCTCGACGCGCCAACGGTCGTGATCCAGGGCGCGCCGTTCATGATGGTGTACCCGTTAAAACCGTTGTTCCCGGCGGAGCACGTCACGAAGATACCTTTCTGCATGGCGGCGAAGGCCCCGATGGCGATCACGTTGGTGTCGTAAGAGGTCTCCGGGAAGCCGAGGGAGAGCGACATGACGTCGACGCCATCGGCGATCGCGCAGTCCATGGCGGCCAGCACGTCGCTGGACGCGGACTGCAAGGTGTCTCCTGAGAACACGGCCTTGTACATGGCCACTCTGGCCATGGGGGCGATGCCGGTGGCCGTGCCGTTGGCGTAGCCGAAGTAACTCGCGTGCTTGACGGCGCTGCCGGCCGCCGTGGACGACGTGTGGGAGCCGTGGCCGTAGTAGTCCCTCGGCGAGTCGTAGTCGTCTGGCGCGATTGACATGCCGCTCTGCTTCAGGGCCTTGCTGAACGACCGCGCGCCGATAAGTTTCTTGTTACACATTGAGGCATTGAAGGCCTTCCCGGCCTCGCACGCGCCCTTCCACCTCGCCGGCACGGGCTTCGTGATGCCGGCGTCGCTGAAGCTCTCGCTCTCGGGCCACACGCCCGTGTCGACGATCCCGACGATCACATCCTCGCCATACTTCGACGCCGGCCAGATGCCACCGCCGGAGGCGCCACTTCCGACAAGCCCGAGGAACTCCGGGGTGCGCGTCGTGTGGAGGCGCGCGTACGTCTCCGGGAAGACGGACACGTGTCCCGGCATCCCCTGTATTTCTGCGAGCTGCCGCTCGGTGAGCACGGCGCTGAAGCCGTTCATGGCGTGCGCGTACGTGTAGAGGTGCTGCGCCGCCGCGTCCTCCTTACCCGCCACCGCCAGCGACGACAGAACCGACGTGTACCAGCTCTCGTGCGTGGTAAATGGCGTCGGCATCGCCGACACGTCCATCTGCACGATGTACGGCCGCCGGTCGCCTCCCGCGGCGGCCGCCCACGCACACGACACCAAGAAGAAGAAGGTTACAGCAAGAGGCAAAGCCTGATTCATCGTGTTAGATGTTTCAGTTCAGCTCACTGAGCTTCTTAGTCCTCTTATGCACTTATGCAGCAGAGCACGCTGGTCGCTTGGTGCATGAGAGTGAGTGGATGCTACGAGTGGAGAGCACTCGCAGGGCGCGGCGGGTGGTGGCAACCTGCCCGATACATTATATACATATTGGGGTTCCATGGAGGCCATGAGAGAGATGTTTAATCGGTGGGATCGACTAGGCTAGACTTTAATCGAGTAGAGCTATAGGAATCGATCTACCTTTGCTGTGAGAGAGAAACCAGAGAGAGGAAGAGGATGAGTACCTTCACCTCGACAAACTCGAGCCGGAGGCCATGGTGGTCGATGGCGAGAGTGGCGGCGGTGGAAGAGCCTAGCACTAACCTTAGATCGGGATTGGGATATCGGTGGGGCGAGTGGCAACACAGGTCAACCTCGTACTGCATGTCCCGGCCCCCACCTCTTTATATAGCGCTGCAACAGGGTCCCACCAACCATGGTTCGGTTGGGCGCCCCCGATCAGGACGCGAGAGAGGGGTTCCGATCGGCCGTTGGGCTCGATCGTACTAGAGATCATACTAACATTCTCCCCCTTGATCTCAACTTTACTTTTAACTTTATACTTTGTACTTTATTAGTTTTATCATTGATCAGTACATAGAGCATGTTTCATCGTCACAACTCAATTGCCGATAGAATCAGATAGCCACAATGTACTTCTCTGTTTTGAAACAAATACTTTTCCTTTTGGGCCTCTTATGATCCAGGAATCATAGGCTTCCTGACGAGGGTTAACTCGACAAATGTCCTAGATGAAGGACTTAGGATCGGGGAGATAGGGCGTCGGATGAACTCGAAGGTAAAATCAGTCAAACAAGGTGGCTATCAAGAGTAAACGTGGGCGTAAACCTGGCTTGCTTTCAATCTGTCCCACACCGTCCCCTCCTAGCCCCTATATATAGGTAGCCAGGTCTCGAGGATCGGGTGGGATCCGATACAGATTACAATATCGATATACGACAAGAACTCGTATTTCGACTAGTATTACAATTGGGCCTAGCTAAACGGGCCTCAGGGGTACTCAACTGACGGGCTCTATTATCTATACCCATGTCAGTAGCCCCCGAGATTCTACCAGAATTGTAGATTCGGGTTGAATCTCATATCTTAAATTCTTCGACTTGATCAATATTTGACTTCTTCAGATCTTCAAATCTTCGACTTGGTCTTTCGACTTATCTTTTTGCTATGATATCTCGCAAGGGATTTTAATGAACAAGCCTGACAACTCTGACGGATCAAGAGACCAGTTAACTGCCAGAACAGATACTTGTCACCTACTTCAAATTTAATCCCCTTGGACTTGAATTCGGGAAACCGGTCAAACTCATTCTTATGCCGCATTTAGGACTTACAAAAAATGAAACCCATTGGTTCTCAGGGTACCTAGTCGTCCACCAGGATTTTCTTCGCGTCGTAGACATGGATAAGTACCAGCAGAGCGCATCCATATGCGTATACCGGGCCACACAGGACGGATCCCGGGGTCTTACCTTCGCGATATATTTCAACCACGGCATTCGAGTTCCGTCGGGATGACGCAACTCGAGAATCATATGTCGCAGCCTTGTTTGACTGTTCTAACGTGTCAAATATTTGGGTTATTCCACCTTAATTGATAAAACTCCCTCCCGATGGTAGTAGTGATATTTTCAAAATCTCCCTTGCGTCTTTTCCTTCATTATTCATTATAAATCATCGTCGGGTGTGCGCCCAGCGCTCCCGATGGGAGTAGCCCCCGAGGCTATAGTCGAAAAAAAACTTATTTCGAGTATAGGCTCAAAGACATTGTGCCTTCTTTCATGTCATGAGATCATAACTTGACTCAATAATATCATCAGATGCGCGCTCAACACCGATGGTAGTAGCCCCCGACGCTATAGTCGAATATTTTCGGGTATAGACTCAAAGAATGATTCCTCCTCTACTGGACTCAATTTTTCATCGACTTCCTTGATCATCTCTTATACAGATACGGCATATCGAATCTTCTTCAGAATGTTCACCTGACTAGTGTCCACCGCTGTCATTGTCCTCACTTCCCGTTACTCGCACATTTTGTGACGTCATGAGTACAATTAATCTGTTTGTAATTATTTCTTGATGCTGACCGTTACCCATGGGCAGCGCGGTAATTTCGCAATATCCCTGCCCGTTAGTGGGCTGCCGTTTCCGCTCCTTGCGCCACGTCTCAGCCCACGTTCCTTCTGTGGGAAGCTATATAAGGGGGACAGTGGGGAATTTTACTGTTTACCAGTTCCTTGCTTCCGCCGCCGCCACCATTGTTGCGCACCTTGCGCCCTTCTGAGCTTCTGCACAGCCCCCGTGCGCGAGCCTTAGATGTGCGTGAAGCATCTTGCGTAGAAGAACAAGATGGTCAAAAACGTCGCTGCGAACCCCGCGACTAGCTGGGTACCATCTGTTTTCAAACAGAAGGATCTGGAGAAAGCTCAAGCCAATGGCCTCATCTCTTCTGACGATCAGGTCATTTTCCTAGTACTGAGCGCATCCCCAAGCCCCCGAGCGGCTTTTGGGTGATGTTTTCTGATTTCCTCTTGCGCGGTCTATCCCTGCCTGCCCACGAGTTCCTCCGCGGGCTTCTTTTCGTCTACGGTGTGCAGCTTCATCAGCTCACACCAAACTCTCTTCTCCACATTGCCTGCTTTATCACCTTCTGTGAATCGTTTCTGGGGATCGAACCCCACTTTCTCCTCTGGAAATTCCTCTTTCGTCTCCGTCCCAGTGTTGCTTTATCAAAGAAACCTGAACTGGGCGGAGCTGTTATCTCTATTCGTGCTGAATCGCAATATTTAGAGTTTTTTATGGCAGCCTCAGTACAAGGTTGGAGGAAGAAATGGTTTTATATCAAAGACCGGAAAGTTTCTTCCTCTGATCAGTATGGCATTGCCCTTTTTGATGCTTCCAACGAAGTGAAGAAATTGACATCATGGGATTCGCCTCCCATAGAAGCTGAGATGGAGGAAATCAAGCCACTTCTAGCCCGCATCCAAGAGCTGAAGAGCGGTAGAGGAGGCGCACTATCGGGTACACAACTTATGGCGTTCTTTCTGCAACGTCGAGTTCAACCTCTGCAGCATTGCCTTTCCAAACTATGGACATTTTCCGGCTTGGGAGATTCTTCTCGAGTATCTGAAGATCTTATGGAGAAGAAGGATCTCGACAAGCGAGTGAGAGCTCTTACCACTCTCACCAAGGATCATGAAGTTGCGGAGTTAACTGCTAGTTACTTTGACTCCCAACATCCCTTGCCAGCGGTATGTTTTACTGTCTTTATTTGCCTTAACTTTCTCTTATCGTTGTTTGTCTTGTAACTCTCGACTTGTTTTCCTTTCAGGATCATCGATTTCTTGTGTCTCGCCCTCCTCTCCCAGAGGGAGGGGACATTCAAAATGTTCCTGTTTCTGCTGCCTCCGAAGCCCCCGAGGTTGAGGACAGCCAAGATGGAGATGAAGGCGAAGATTCGCTGGAAGATACCAGCTCGACGATGTCGCCTCCCCCTGCGCTTTTTGAAGATCATGGCATTGACAAGAAGAGGAAGCGTGTGACAGAGCTTCTTTCTTCGAGTACTTCGGCGCACACGACTATGATCGGGGAGACCTCCGCGCCAGAGGACGACGTAGAGCTTTTCGACCTCATGGACTCGTGAGTGTTCTGCTGCTTGTTTTCGTAAACTATCTTTTCTTTTCCCTCTCGACTTCGACAAATGACTTTACTTTTTGCTTCCTTCTCAGTGACGAGGAGAACTCGAAGAGATTTGCTGCTGCCGCCCCCACCACTGATACTCCTGCTATCGATGAGCCACCTTCACAGGAGGCCGATCTGGCGGTGAAATCTCCCAAAGCCCCAAGGGCTCCTGTTAAGAAGATCGTCGTTACTAATGGTTCTACGCGCGTGAAGAAGTCGACAAACACCGGTGCTTCTCTTGAGGCCCATCGGTCCACAAGCTCCTCTGACGATGTGCGTGTTGCTACTAGCATATTTGCTTCTATTTTTTGCGTGACTTTCATACTCACGTACTTTTTTTAGACAGAACTTGATGAAGAAGTTTGTCGCCTTGGGTAATGAATGTGTTGAGTACCTAAAGGCTACTAGGGCCTCCGAGGGTAATTTTCTTTCCTATGCTTTGCTTGTCTTGAATGCCTTTCTTTGCTTCTTTCCTTGACTTCTCTTTCCTCTTTTGTTGAACTGTAGATGCCTTGGCGACAGCTAATGCTCGCATCTCGTCTCTGGAAGCTGAACTCGAAGCTTCCAGGAAAGCTTGAGATGTCGCTACTGCTGCCAAAGCCACTGCTGAGAAGGCTACTAAATCAGCCCTGGCTAAGGTAAAGAAAACGGAGAAGGCCCTTTCTGATGCTAACAAGGAGCATCTCCAGCAGGAACAGACCGTGATTGAGCGGCTTAATAAAATGTCTGTTGTTGCTGGAGGTACATGCTATGCCTTTCTTGTCTTTCGTTGAGTTGCCCACTTCTTGTACTTGCTGATGTTTGCCTTTTCTGCTGTCTTTGTTTCTTGGTTGTGCAGAACATACTGGGGTGTCTTCATCATCTTTGTAACCAGAGGATGATTCTCTCATGGCCGCAGTTACTTGCTGGAAGCAAACTGGATTTCTGTCCAGGAGATCTTCGAGTTGGTTAGCCGCGTACTTACGCGAATTTTCTTCGGATTGTGGCCCAAGCAAAGAGCAGAGGTGCCAGATAATGACTTGAAGAAACTTGCCAAGGCCTTTGACACCCCTGATGACCCCATCCTTCTTATGAAGGGCCGCTCCTTGAAGCGAGGTGCCGAGGGGGGCATTGCGCTTTCATATGCGCATGGCGAGGAGATTAACTGGGAGAAGGTAAGCTCTTCCCGTGGCCGACCCCTTTCGGAGCTGAAGGCTTTCTTTGAGAAGGCGAAGAAGTATGCGCCAGGCATCGTGTCGATGATTTCTCCTTCGGCGGCTTCTGTGACCTCTGCTACGCCGGTTTATTTCGACTCCGGCGACAAGTGTATCTGCGTCTCCTCCCAATGCTAGTGCTACCTCTGCCACGCCTTCTTCCGCTGCGGACCCTGAGGCTGAGGTGGCGTAGACTTAGACTTCCTTTGTAATCGTAGTTTATTCTAATGTAGTGAACTTTTAGTCGCATGTAGCCCGAGAACTGGTCAGAGGGCTTGTGCTTTTGTAAATATTCACCTTTTGTGAAATGTCCTGTTTTATTTAGTTTCTGAGATGCTTCTTTTTCCCTTTCTTTTGGCTTCCAGCCTATTCACGCTGGTGGGTCGTCGGGTCACGATCGGGCTACGTCTCCTGTCAACGTTGTCGACTCCGGAGCTTCGTCGCCTCCTCGCCCTTCTTGTCGATGTACTGAGTATTCCTCAAGGATTTCGGACCTTGAGAGCCGCTTGTCTTTGGCGAAGCGCCAAGCACAGATGGCTATGGATAAAGCTAGCAAATCTTGTGATTTGATGAAACAGATATCCATACTCGAGGATAAGGTGTCGGGTCTGACGGCTAGGGTTGTACACCTAGAAGAGTGCAACTCCTTCCTTGTTGGTATAGTTGAATCTGCTTGTGAGTTGTTGCGATGTAAGGTTCCTTGCAACCTTCCCCTTTTTCCCTTTTGACTCCGTTACTACTAGCCAATAACTTCTTATTGTTGTAGGCACTTGCTTGGACTTTGTTGGTGAAACTCGCCGAATTTCTGAACGGATCGCGGCTCTAGAGAGCTCATTAGAGGGAGTCGAGATTTTTTGGTCTGATCCCCGGTGCCGTCGTGCTATTGTGCTTCTTCAGGACCGTGCTCAACACATTGGGGAAGTCGTTGATGGTTGTCGAAGATCTTTAACTACCATGCACTCCGTGATGCTTCCTTGTAACCCTCTTCCTGGAACCTTTCTGCAGCTACTCGCTGCTTTTAGATCTACTCAGCGAATTCATCGACTGATAGAGCTTAATCTAATGACCGGTGCCAATTTTGCACTTGGTTGGACACGTAAGTGGCACCCAAGGCTTAATTTTATTTCCATGTCACTGGGTTTGCCTCCAGGGGGAGCTCTGCTGCGAGTTCATATGGACGCTACCCTTTAGCCAACGAGGAGGCTCATAGCTAGGTTGCTTCAGGAGGATGCCACATTTTTCCGCGAGCATCACTATTTAGATCCTTTGGGCGTAGATGATTCTGATCAGCCACTGCTGTGATATCTGTATGTATTTTTGTGTGTATAATGCGAGATTTTTGTTTTCTAACTTTTTGTGTTAGCAATTGTATCCTCAGAGCATTTTACTTCTTGTGTATATTGGTGCGTTTGCCGCAATTTTTGAAGACACGTAAACTCAAATAAGAGGAACTTTCGTCTTTTATTTATGCATATAATGTAAGATACATGGGATGACCCAAGAGATCCGGCCAATGACCTGTGTTCTGGATCTAGAGGGCATTGCCCTGGAATAACTTGTGGCTTTTAAAGCCTTATTTTCCTATTCTACTTATTTGTTTGTCTCGTCGCCTATGGCGCTTGAGTCTTCTCTTCTTCTCCTATAGGCTTCCCTTGTTCTGGTAGCTGTACCCGTGGTTTCTTTACTTCTGGTTCCTTGGGGTTTCCTTTGAGTTGCTGTGTGACTCCTGTAGTCGTGCTTTTTGCTTTGTAGTTAGGTTCCCCGTAGCTTGCCATCATGCCGAAGTTTTGGGCCATCTTGTGAAATTCCTTGTCACATAGATCTGATAACTCAAAGCTTCCTTTGACTGTAATAATTCCTTTGGGTCCTGGCATTTTTAGTACCAGGTAAGTGTAGTGAGGTACTGCCATGAATCGCGAAAACGCGGGTCGCCCGAGGATCGCATGATATTGTGATGGCCAGTCCATGACTTCGAAATCGAGTAGATCCCTTCTGTAGTTTTGCCGATTTCCAAAACAAACGTTGAGTGCTATTCGACCTAGCGGATAGTTTGCACTTCCTGGGACTATTCCGTGGAAGGAGCAGTCAGTTGGCTTCAGGAACTCTAATGAAATGTGCATTGCCCGTAGAGTCTTTGCGTAGATTAGATTTATTCGACTTCCTGCATCCATGAATACTCTATCGACATCGTACGTCCCTATTTGAGCTTTGAGTACCAAAGGCGCGTTTCCTGCCCGAGGTACTGTTATTGGGTGGTCGTCTCTGCTGAATTCTATGGGTTGCTCTGACCAGTGTAGATATTCCGTTGTTGCTGGAGGTGAAGTTATTGCGAGGTTAACTTGTCGAGTTATGCTTTTCTCCTCTTTGTTTGACTTGGGCACTGGTTGTATCATTGCTGTAATGTGCCCTTTAGATGGAACATATCCTTCGTCGTCGTCGCATCCCTGGTTCGATTGATCTTGGCCCTTGGGAGCTCCCCTGTTTCCGTGTTGAGTTGCAGGTGCGTTGCTTGTGTTTCCTTCGTATCCCTGCCGTTTTGCTTCGGCTTGCTTGTTGAGTGCTGCTTCCTGTAGTTTCAAGAACGTAGTGCAATCTTTCATTGCATGTCTGGATACTCGTTTCCCATCGACAAACGTAGAGTGTATATGACATGGTCCATTGAGCATATCTTCTAGTGATGGGTTGTACTCTCTGGATTCCCTTGGCCGAATCTTTTTGTAGTCTTCTTTGCCGTAGCTACGATATCCCGAACTTTTACGGTCGTTACCTTGGTAACTGTTGTCCTTGTACCCTGCAGCTACTTGACTATGAGAACCATAGTTATCGTAATTGCGGGATCTCCTTCTTTGGCCTCCATAACTGTTTCCTCTGTCATCTTCTGGCGATCATGTCCGTTTGTTGTTACACGCATCTTCTCCATCTGCAAATCGATTTGCTATGTCCATTAGATCTGATACTGTTTTCGGCTTGATTCTGCCCATCTCTTCGACTAGGTCTCCTCGCCTTAGCCCTACTATGAATGCGTCTATTGCTCTTTCGTCTGAGACTTCGACTGCTGAATTTTTGATTATGCTCCACCTTTGGATGTATGCTCTTAATGTTTCCCCGCGTTGCTGCACGCAGGCTTTAACTTCTTCTATGGACGCTGGCCGCTTATACGTTGACTTGAAGTTGCTCGTAAATTGTTTTGTGAGCTCCTCCCAGCTTCTAATTGTTTCCTTTCCTAGTTTGCTCAACCATGACCTTGCTGCACCGGTGAGGTGTAGTTGCAAACTTTGCATTGCTATTTCCTTGGTTCCTCC
This sequence comes from Dactylis glomerata, assembly GCA_007115705.1. Classification (NCBI taxonomy): domain Eukaryota; kingdom Viridiplantae; phylum Streptophyta; class Magnoliopsida; order Poales; family Poaceae; genus Dactylis; species Dactylis glomerata. The sequence continues at coordinate 380,322 of QXEO01000403.1, read as the reverse complement.
TAGTAGTTTTACTGCTTGTAAGTAATCTGAAAGCCATGACTGTGGCTCTTGAGATCCATTGTACTTTTGTTGGTCATGGGATAGTTTGAAACCTTTGGGTACTGGCGTGATGCGAACCCTATGGGTAAAGCATGGCGCCCCATCTCCTTTTCATCGTCTTCGTAGTCATATGCTCTGTTGGGAGTTCTGGATCGTTGGGTTCCTTTGTTCTTTGGACTATTGTATCGTCCTTGTGATGGCGTTCTAGATCGTCGACTTCCACTTTTGTGCCGAGGACTGTTGTGACGGCGTGGTGTTCTTGGTTTGTGGGTTCCTTTGTTGCGGTGTGCCTCCACCTCTTTTGCTGATAACTTGTTGCCTACCATCTTTAGTCCCTGTAGTGCTGCCCGATGCATGTGTTCCCTTGGGTCTCCTGGACTTGGTCGCGTTGTATGCAGGTACGCTTGAGCTGCCACCAGTGCTGCTTCGGGTGTCTTTGGTATAATGTTCCCTTGCTCGTCGACTGATAAGAAAGACGAGTCGAGGTTTTTGGAAAGACTTTGCCTATCTGAATATTCGAGGTTTTCGTAACTTGAACCGTGTCGACGATGTCTTTTGGCGTTCGTGTATGATGCGTCGCTACGTGCTCTGCGAGCAGCGTCGCTTGCTACAATGGCTAATTCTTTTCTCTTTTATACTTCAATTCTCTCTTTCGCTAGTAGCTTTGACTGCTGTCTTAGGGCGTAGTGATACCCAAAAAGCATATTCCTGCTAGCATTGTTTGGTATTGGCGTGCAGTGCTCCATAGCTGTTTTGATTATATTCCACTCATCGACTAATAGTCGAATTTTTTCCCGGTTCACCAGAGAATCCGCAGTTTCTCCTTCTGCCAGGTGGTTTGCCCCCCTGTTTATGTTTGCTAGGTTGAGTACTGGGTTGTTGTTTTTGTCGAACTCTTCTGAGTTGTCCTCTGTAATAGCGAATACTTGGTACCGGTTGTCGAACTTACTATCGAAGCTTGAGAAGATTGAATTTTCATCCTCATGAAGCTCTAACCCTGTCTTCCAGGTGTCCGCTGATTTATCTGAAGCGTCGTCACGGCTAATCATGAGATCTTTGAGTTGTACTTCTAAGTCAAAGTTTCCCATGGTTTCGTCGCCTTCTGCGAATTCTCTTTTTTCTGCTTCTATCTCCATGGAGCTGATCGGTGAATTTACTTCGCTGGAAGAGCCTTCTGATGACTCTGACATTGTTTCTGTCCTGGGTTTGGTTGCCGACGGACCCGGTTTCGCTGGATCTGAGAGGCGAATCGAACCTAGTGATCCGACACGAAAGTTTAGGCTTCCGATCGTCAGATCCATATCTTGATCCATGCTCTCGAATACTTGCTTAAAACTTGACTAGTGAGGTTGAAAATCGACGGTTCCGAAGGGTATCTGGATTTCGTGGACTTCTGGATTGCTGTTGGCTACGAGTGGAAAAGCCGTCGAATTCATGATTCCAACGCCCAGAGTCCCCACGGTCGGCGCCAATTGACGAGGGTTAACTCGACAAATGTCCTAGATGAAGGACTTAGGATCGGGGAGATAGGGCATCAGATGAACTCGAAGGTAAAATCAGTCAAACAAGGTGGCTATCAAGAGTAAATGTGGGTGTAAACCTGGCTTGCTTTCAATCTATCCCACACCGTCCCCTCCTGGCCCCTATATATAGGTGGCCAGGTCTCGAGGATCGGGTGGGATCCGATACAGATTACAATATCGATATACGACATGAACTCGTATTTCGACTAGTATTACAATTGGGCCTAGCTAAACGGCCCTCAGGGGTACTCAACTGACGGGCTCTATTATGTATACCCTTGTCACTTCCCATTAAACTCATGCCGGCTAAGTATTCCTTGAACACACTGGGTGGTAAGTGATGACCCATAATTATAGAGGATCGCAACAGTCTTCGAGAGAAGTAAAACCCAAATTTATTGATCTGACACAAGGGGAGCCAAAGAATATTTATAAGCCTTAACAGATGAGTGGTCAATTTAGCTGCACCTGGAAACTGACTTGCTCACAGTGGTTTATCAGTAGCAACAGTTTTATAGTGGTGACAGTAGTAAAATAGTATAGTAAAGTAAAAAACGGTAACGATATCAATAGTAAACAGTAGGATTAAATACTGTAGGCATAGGGATGGATGAACGGGCGTTGCATGGACGAGATAATTTATTTAATAATCAAGACATGGGCAATTGCAGATAAATAAAGATAAAGCATCCTAGTACTAAACAACTATAGGCATGTGTTCTGTAAATGGTCGTACGTGCTCGCAATGAGAAACTTGCACGACATCTTCTGTCCTACCAGCCCATTTGCAGCGGGGCCTCAAGGGAATCTACTGGTAATTAAGGTACTCCTTTTAATAAAGTACCGGAGCAAAGCATTGACACTCAGTGAATACATGTGATCCTCACATCACAGCCATCCCCTCCGGTTATCCCAATTATTGTCACTTTGGGGCCTCGGGTTCCGGACAACGATATATGTATACAACTTGCAGGTAAGATCATAAACAACAATTATCATCATAAAACAATAACAAGTTCAGATCTGAGATCATGGCACTCGGGCCCAAAGTGACAAGCATTAAGCACAACAAGTTGCAACAATGTCATAAGAACTAACAATGGATACTTGGCACCATGCCCTAACAATCTCATAGCAATTACATGAATAATCTCATCCAATCCCTACCATCCCCTTCACCTACAGCGGGAATTACTCACACATGGATGGGGGAATCATGGATGGTTGATGGAGAGGCGTCGGTGATGATGATGGTGATGATCTCCTCCAAATCCCTGTCCCGGCATGGTGCCAAAACAGAGTTTCTGGTTCCGAATCGTGGTTTCTGATGGTGGCGGCGCAGCGGAACTCTATCTGGGAAAAACACTGAACCCCCAATATTTTTAGGTCGGAGGGTATATATAGGCGGAAGGAGGGATCGAGGAGATGGCTGGGGCGGCCATACCACCCCCTGGCGCAGCCTGGCCTGGCCCGCGCCACCAGGTGGTGTGGTGCCCTCCTGGCCCCTCTCCGTCTCGTACTCTGGCTCCATGTGTCTTCTGGTAAAATAGGATTTTTGCAGTATTTTCTGGGACTTTTCCTAAAAGTCAGATTTCTGTACAAAAACAAGACACCAGGGTAATTCTGCTGAAAACAGCGTTAGTTCATGTTAGTTGTATCCAAAACACACAAATTAGAGGAGAAACAACAACAAAAGTGTTCGGGAAAGTAGATACGTTTTGGACGTATCAACTCCCCCCAAGCTTAGCTTATTGCTTGTCCTCAAGTAATTCAGTTAACAACTGAGTGCGATAAAAGAAACTTTCACGAACACATTTGCTTCATAAGATGTATATATTCTCACTATATGATCAAGTACTTAAGCAATCCATAATAAGAAGTATGCAACTAATGTTATCTCGTAGTCATGCAAGCTATGAAAGAGTGCCAACACACTAATAACAAGCAACATGAAACATAAGAAGCTACAAGATTGTAATGCTCATAATAAGATATGAAAGAGTGGTATCTCGCTTGCCTTTATTTGTGGAGAAAAACATAAATGCCAAGGCACCTCTGAAGTCCAAGAGAAGACTAGAAGTAGAAATATCAAAGATACAAGCATCAAAGTTATACCATAATTAACCGTGTTCTGGGACAAGCACATTGCACTAAGAACGACAGCAATGCTCTCAAGAAAGTTCATAAAGTTAGAAGATGAAGACTCAACATAAAGTAAAAGAAAGGCCATTCGCAGAGGGAAGCAGGGATTTAACATGTGCTAGAGCTTTTTATTTGTAAAACAGAGATAAAAATTTATTTTGAGAGGTGGTTGTTCTTATCAATGACTGGCAATGGGATTCTTACTATCTTCCATACTAAGCAAGTTTTGAGAGATATTGGCACATTTGTGCTCTTTTATAAAGCTTGGCACTTCTCCCCACTTTTCCTTTCACAAACCATGGCTAACCGATTCCATCGGGTGCCCACCAACTTTCACATACCATGGAGGAGTGCCTTTTTTCTTTTCTTTTTCTCCTTGTTTTTGAAATATAACAATATAGAAGATAGCAAATCCGACCACTACGTCCTCATGAGCTAAAAACAGTGGCACAAAATGAGAAGTATTTGAAGGTTTTTGAAAGGTATCACATGAAAATTTACTTGGAATGGCTTGCAAATACCATGCATAGGAATTTATAGTGGACTCTTTGGAATAAACTTGGTTTTTGGTAGTTGGATGCACAAGAAGTATTCCCTCTCAGTACAAGTGAAGGATAGCAAGAGACTGGGAAGCGACAATCGAGAGAGCAATAACTGTCATAATCATGCTTGCGACAAAACAAAATTAATATAGTTATAAAAACGATACAAGAGCTCTGAGGCAAAGTAAATCATCAAGGCTTAATTGACTTTTTGTTCAGTCATATGCATGCTTGAGCATGTGTCAAGTCGATTCAAATGAAACTTTCCAGAGGAGGATACCACAATGTCATACCGTTTTATGAATAGAACAATGCAAGCAAACATCTATATGACATGCTACAAACTATTAGTAAATTAGAACTAATCTTATATGAGAGCAAAAACTACTAAGCATCCATTAAATAACATACACCTTACACGAACAAGCTAAGCACGTCCATATAAATAAGTATATGTACAAAAATGAAAACAAACAGAGTTCATATCAGCCTCTTACCACATCTCGAATTGTCATATGTCGTCATTATTGCCCTTCACTTGTGTGGCTTTGAATAATATGAAGTGATAACCAAGCTCCAATGGAGTCACGGGAGACTGAACCCTGTAGCACACTCCCCCCAAGCTTAGGCTTTTGGCCTAAGTGGAGATCAATCCCAACGCGACCATGAAGTGGCGTCTCCAAAATATGACGAAGAAGTACCTTCATCCTGATACGAGCTCGAGGGCGCCCGGTGTGGTACACGGTGTAGTGGTCAGTTGGCGCCTCCTCTTCCTCATGGTCCTCGACGCCCTACTGTATGTGGAAGCCGAGCAACCTAAGCTGCTTGTCCAACTCCTCCTTCGAGCGCGACCATGGTCTCCTGCAAATACTGAACAAACTGGGCTGCGGCAAGGGAACTTCCCTTTCATCTCCATCAGTAAATAGCATTCTATAAACTAGTTTCCCTGTACATGAGTTAGCAGTAACAAAGTGATGGATCTTCATGGCACCAAGATCAAGTCTCTGTGGGACTAACAATGTATCATTAGGAGCAATAGAAAGTCCCAAAGCAGCAACAATACGCGCAGCAATAATGCCTCCATAGATAGGTCCCCTAGCGGCTATGCGATGGGCAATAAGAGCACCGAGGTTGTACCTTTTACTAACATCAAGCGCAGTAGCTAGAAAAGCTAAATGATAGTTAGAAATATTACTAGTGTTCTCTCTACCAAGAATACTAGTGGCAAGATAGCAAGCAAAGTATCTAATAGCTGGGAGCTGAGTATTTCTTATCTTGCCGCACTGGGCTGTGCGGTCATCATCATTGGTCACTCCTCGGTAGAGCTCTAGCAAATCAGCAGGTCAGTTCTGAATCTTCTTTGTTGTCCCAAACATGGTGATACCTAAGATGCAACAAAATCTCTCCAAAGACATGGTGATAGACTTATCATAAATTTTAAATGCAATAGATGGCTTGAAAGCAGAGTTAGTAAATTTAAAACTCTCAACAAAAATATTTGTGAGCATAGCATATTGATTACTCTCATCAAGCATGTATGTAGTCAATCCAACCCTGTCAACAAGGAGTAGGAAATCATCAAGGATCCCTGCATCACTCAAAAAGTTAGTACAGGGGAAAGTAGATGGATGTGCATCTCCATCATCCCCCCTCATCACCAATGCTTGGTGACATAAGATCTTCATTATAGGATGTTCTAAATAGAGTGGTTGATCTTGAAGGCCTTGAAGACCTTGGTGCTTCTCTCTCAAAGACTTCTCCATAAGTGTAGTTATCCATTTCCCTTCTCTGAAATTTTTAACAAACCTCATAAAAAATGATTTTGAGACAAACAAATGTAGGGAACTACTATAGGGAGTTGCAAGAGGGCTAGCATGCATCAAAATAACTTATCTAAGCAATAGAACAAGCATGCAAACTCATTTAACCTGTCACCTATAGTGCTAAGATACTCAAGATATACTCCACTAAACAAAATTCTACTTGGACAATCGAAGGAGTCACATACCAGAGAACAAATGCTCCAAATCTCAGCAGCAAAGATGGGCTGAGCAAGGAGATCGAAAATCGTGAGCAATAACAGCAAGAATTCGTGTTTGAGCTATGGAGTGAAGACATTTCGAGAGAGAGAGAGAGTGAAGTGGCTAGTGGAGAGGTAAGTGGAGTGCCAGGGGGCCCCACACCATGCCACGGCACGGCCTGGCCCTAGCCGCGCCACCATGTGGTGTGGTGAGTCCCCCTGAGGTGTCCCAGGTGCCTCTCTATCCCAAATTTGACATAAAAAAATTAAAAAGAATTTTCTGGAATTTGTTGAGAAACTTTATTTTTGAGGATTTTCAGAAATTGACAAGAGATTAAAAACTCTGGAAAACAAATATGGAATGATAGAAAGCAAATCCAAACCAAGTCTACAGCAGCTCTAAGATACTCTAATATGCAACTAAACAGCGGAAACAAAAATGAACAAGGTGGAAACATTAGTAAACAAAAGTAAATGCGGTGAAAACATAGTTTCATTCATTCAAAAACCGCTTTGTTAACAAGGTTGATCAAGTCTTGTTACCAAACCAATTTTCTATGAAGCAAAACTTTGCGTTTCACTAAATGATTATGTTAACTCGACCTTGATAGGCATGGTCCCAACCATAACAATTTTATATTCTTCTTTGGGCTTTAGCCTTGAACAATAAATTTCTCCAACTTTGATGGTCTCAATATTTTTGATTCAGTTTAGACCATATTTTCTATCAATCTTCTTCGGAAAATAAACCGTGTGCTCTTTATCATTGACATTAAAATTTACTTTCCCTTGGTTGCAATCAATAACAGCACCTATAATGTTTAGAAAAGATCTCCCAAGAATAATAGACATATTATCATCTTTAGGCATTTCCAACACAACAAAGTTAGTTAATATCAAACAATTATTAGCCACTTGAACAGGAACATTCTCACATATACCAATAGGAATAGTAGTAGACTTATCAGCCATTTGCAAAGATATATCAGTAGATATCAATTTTTCTAGATCAAGTCTCTTATAGAGAGAAAAAGGCATGACACTAACTCCGGCTCCCAAATCACACAAAGCAGTTCTAACATAGTTATTTTTAATAGAGCAAGGAATAGTTGGTATACCTGGATCTCCAAGCTTCTCTGGAACTTTACCATCAAAAGAATAATTAGCAAGTAGAGTGGAAATTTCCTCACTAGGAATCTTCCTTTTGTTAGTAAAAATATCCTTCATATACTTTGAATAAGGAGGCATTTTAATAGCATCAGTCAAAGGAATTTGCAAAAATAAAGGTTTCATCCATTCACAAAACCTGTTGTAGTGTTCTTCTTCCTTGGATTTGTGTTTCTTACCAGGAAAAGGCATTGGTTTTTGCACCCAAGGTTCTCTCTCACTACGATGTTTATTGGCAATGAAATCTTCCTTGGTGTACTTCGCATTCTTAGCAAGCTTTTCTGGTTCGTCCTCAACTTCTTCTTTATCAGAAGCATTACCACTTTCAGTTTCAGCATCAGAAATAGAAACACTATTAGGATCCTTACCTGTTTCGGAAGATTCTGCAACTGTTTTATGCTTCTTCTTCTTTTTCTTGGAAGGAATACCATCACCTGCAACACGTTGAGAATCCTGTTCGATCCTCTTAGGATGTCCTTCAGGATATAAAGGATCCTGAGTAGAAGCACCACTTCTAGTGCTTATTTCACAAGCATTTTTTTTCTCTAGAAGCATTAACTAGCAAGTCTTTTTGCACCTTAGTGAGCTGATCAATTTGAGTCTGAACCATTTGAAAATGTTTAACAAGCATCTTCACATCATTGGAGGCTCTCTCCACAATATCCTGGAACTTGTTAATATCTCTAGAATTCTCCAACAAATGATTCTGCACCCTTTTATTAAAGTTATCTTGCTTGACAATTAAATTATCAAACTCATCTAAGCATTGATCAGGAGGTTTAGAGTAAGGAATATCTCTATTATCAAAGCGTTGAAGAGAGTGTACCTCAATAGTGGATGATCGAGGGATTGGCTTACATAATTCTTCTATAGGAGGTAGATTCTTCACATCTTTGGATTTAATACCCTTCTCCTTAAGAGATTTCTTGGCTTCTCTCATCACTTCATCATTTAATTCAATCATCCCTCTCTTCTTTGGTGTCGGCACTAGTGTTGGCTCAGCCATAGTCCAATCATCATAATTCCGGCTTATTTTAGCCACTAATTCTTCAGCTTCAGTGGGAGTTCTTTTCCTAAAAACACAACCAACACAGCTATCCAAGTATGTCTTAGATTCATCGGTTAGTCCATTATAAAATATATCAAGAAGTTCATTTTTAGGCAATGGCTCTCCAGGCAGTGCTCTAATTAAAGAATAAAACCTTGCCCATGATTCAGGTAATTTCTCTTCTTTTACCTGCTCAAAGTCAAAGATTTTTTGCAAAGCAGTATGTTGAGCACTAGCAGGAAAATATTTCTGAAAGAAAGCATTAAACAAAGCAATAGGACTATCAATAGATCCAGGAGACAAATTATTAAACCAATCTTTAGCCTAACCTTTCAACGAGAATGGAAAAATCTTAGCAACAAAGTAAGTACGCAGCTTAGTATCATGAGAAAATAAATTACTCAAAGCAGAGAGCTCATTGATATGTCCCATAGCTCTTTCATTTTCAGTACCACAAAAAGGTTCTTTCTCAACAATAGATATGTAAGATAAATCCAAAGAGAAATCATAATCCTTATCACTAATATTTATGGGAGACGCAACAAACTTAGCATCAGGAGATAACTTATATCTAACAGCGTGTCTTGCAAGAAGATCTCTAATGGCACCAGCATCACTAGTAGCATGAAATTCATCAATAAAATCATCATTGAGCTCAATATAAGCCTCCTCAAGATCGTCACTAGGACATTCTCTAGACTCAGGTGAACTAACAGGTGTAACAGTAGTGTCCCCCGTTTGCTTAGTCCTAGCAATTGTAGCATCTAGGAAGGAACCTAACGAACCACTCTCATCAAGCACAGTAGTAGCATCATCAAAACTATAAGTAGAATTTTCAAACTCAGCAGAAGTAGTAGCATGTGCATGTGGTGGTGTAAGCAACTTACTCATCACAGATGGTGAATCAAGAGCAACAGAAGTGTTCAAAGTCATACCTCTTCTTGTAGTAGATGGCAATATAGGAAACTTTCCATCATGAGGTTTACCCATGATGAATGGATTGCAGCGAACAATATGAATTCCAAGTGAACTTACAAATAAAGCTATGCTCCCCGGCAACGGTGCCAGAAAATAGTCTTGATGACCCACACGTATAGGGGATCGCAACAGTCTTCGAGGGAAGTAAAACCCAAATTTATTGATCCGACATAAGGGGAGCCAAAGAATATTTATAAGCCTTAACAGATGAGTTGTCAATTTATCTGCACCTAGAAACAGACTTGCTCGCAGCGGTTTATCAGTAGCAACAGTTTTATAGTGGTGACAGTAGTAAAATAGTAGCAGCAATAGTAAAGTAAAGACGGTAACGGTATCAATAGTAAACAGTAGGATTAAATACTATTGGCATAGGGATGGATGAACGGGCGTTGCATGGACAAGATAATTCATGTAATAATCAAGACATGGGCAATTGCAGATAAATAAAGATAAAGCATCCTAGTACTAAACAACCATAGGCATGTGTTCCGTAAATAGTCGTACATGCTCGCAATGAGAAACTTGCACGACATCTTCTATCCTACCAGCCCGTTTGCAGTGGGGCCTCAAGGGAATCTACTGGTAATTAAGGTACTCCTTTTAATAAAGTACCAGAGCAAAACATTAACACTCAGTGAACACATGTGATCCTCACATCACAGCCATCCCCTCCGGTTATCCCAATTATTGTCACTTTGGGGCCTCGGGTTTCGGACAATGATATGTGTATACAACTTGCAGGTAAGATCATAAACAATAATTATCATCATAAAACAATAACAAGTTCAGATCTGAGATCATGGCACTCGGGCCCAAAGTGACAAGCATTAAGCACAACAAGTTGCAACAATGTCATAAGAACTAACAATGGATACTAGGCACCATGCCCTAACAATCTCATAGCAATTACATGAATGATCTCATCCAATCCCTACCATCCCCTTCACCTACAGCGGGAATTACTCACACATGATGGGGGAATCATGGATGGTTGATGGAGAGGCGTCGGTGATGATGATGGTGATGATCTCCTCCAAATCCTCATCCCGGCAGGGTGCCAGAACAGAGTTTTTGGTTCCGAATCACGGTTTCTGATGGTGGCGGCGCAGTGGAACTCTATCTGGGAAAAACACCGAACCCCCAATATTTTCAGGTTAGAGGGTATATGTAGGCGGAAGGAGGGGTCGAGGAGATGGCTGGGGCGGCCACACCACCCCCTGGCACGGTCTGGCCTGGCCCGCGCCACCAGGTGGTGTGGTGCCCTCTTGGCCCCTCTCCGTCTCGTACTCTGGCTCCGTGTGTCTTCTGGTAAAATAGGATTTTTGCAGTATTTTCCGGGATTTTTCCTGAATGTCAAACAAGACACCAGGGCAATTCTGCTAAAACAACGTTAGTCCCTGTTAGTTGTATTCAAAACACACAAATTAGAGGAGAAACAACAGCAAAAGTTTTCGGGAAAGTAGATATGTTTTGGACGTATCAATAAGCCTTTCGTAAGTGGATCCACAAGCATATCCTTTGTAATTATATGCTCGAGACTTATAGTGTGATCCTAGATTTTATCTTTCACAACATAATACTTTACTTTTATTGGTCTGGTAGCTTTACTCGACTTGTTATTGTGAGCATAGAATACTGTGGGTTGGTTATCACAGTACATCTTTAGTGGTTTGTCAATGCAATCTACCACTATCAAGTCGGGTATAAATTTCTTTAGCCATATCGCCTGCCACGTGGCCTCAAAATATGCTATAAACTCTGCATACATCGTGGATGATGCAACTATCGAATGTTTGCAGCTTCTCCATGAAATAGCCCCTCCCGCGAGAGTAAACACATATCCTGACGTGGACTTTCTATCATCTTGGTCTCCCGCATAATCTGCATCTGAATACCCACTTATCTCTAGGGAATCAGATCTTCTATATGTTAGCATGAGGTCTTTTGTGCCTTGCGCATAACGCAATGCTTTCTTTACCATCTTCTAGTGCTCTATGCCTGGATTTTCTTTATATCTACGGAGTATCCCGGTGTTAAAAGCTAACACAGGGCGAGTGCACACTTGTGCATACTGTAAGCTTCCAACAGGCGAAGCATATGGTACTGCTTTCATTTGATCGATCTCATATTGGTTCTTGGGGCATTGAAATTGCCCAAAACTGTCGCCCTTGACTATAGGAGCAGGTGTGGCATTACTCTTATGCATATTATATTTCTTTAGAACTTTTTCTAAATATGCCTTCTGTGATAGTCCTAAAACTCCATTTTTCCTGTCTCGGTGAATTTCTATGCCCAAAACATATGATGCTTCACCAAGATCTTTCATATCAAAGTTTGAGGACAATAACTTATTTGTATCTCGTAGCAGACTAATATCACTGCTAGCAAGCAGGATATCATCCACATACAAGATTAGGAAAATATATTTCCCACTTTTAAACTTTGCATAAACGCAGTTGTCCTCAACATTTCCTTTAAATCCAAATCTTTTAATTGTCTCATTCAACTTTAGGTACCACTGTCTAGAGCTTGCTTTAATCCATAAATGGATTTCTTTAGGCGGCATCCCATATCTTCCTTGCCTTCCATGATAAAACCCTTGGGTTGTTTCATGTATACCCTTTCTTCTAAATCCCTGTTTAGAAATGTCATCTTTACATCCATCTGATGTAGCTCTAAATCAAAATGTGCAACTAATGCCATTATGATTCTGAAGGAATCCTTACATTAGACTGGAGAAAATGTCTCATTGTAATCCACCCCTTCTCTTTGTGTAAATCCTTTTGCCACAAGTCGCGCTTTATACTTTTCTACATTCCCATTAGAGTCATACTTTGTTTTATAGACCCATTTACAGCCTACTGTTTTGGCTCCTTTAGGAATTTCTTCTAAGTCCCAAACATCGTTGGAACTCATCGATTTCATCTCATCTTCCATGGCCTCCAACCATTTCGATGAGTGAGGGTTTCTTATGGCTTCTTCATATGAAGTGGGATCACCTTCCATATGAACTGATTCCGTGTTATAAACTTTATAATCAATAGAAATAGCTAATTTCTTGACTCTTTTGGACCTTCTAAGGGCCTCATTCTCTAGCTCATTATGTGCCTCAACTTCCGGCATATCTATTAAAGGTGGCTGCTGCACCTCCCTTTCATTCTCAACAATGGGTGGAGTCGGCTCCTGACGGATAGGTTCCGGATCTTCACACCTTGTTGTCGTGGGTAGAGTTACAATTGGTGCTTGCACTGCAACCTCAGGGATTGTCAATGCAGGTACAACAACTAGTGAGAAAAATGGCTCCTGAATCATCGGATTAGGTGCATACACCCTCTTCTCCTCAAGATCAATATTCCAAGCTACCGTGCTCCCCTCATCATTTCGTCCTCTAAGAAGATCGCATGTCTTGTTTCTACAAACTTTGTGTATCTATATGGAGTGTAGAAACGGTAACCTTTTGATCTATCAGGATAGCCAATGAAGTGGCAACTGACTATTTTGGTATCTAGCTTTGCTATATTTGGATTAAATACTTTTGCCTCAGCTAGGCTCCCCCACACCCTTAGGTGGTTTAGAGAGGGCACTCTGCCTGTCCACAACTCGTACGGTGTTTTGGGCACCGAGTTTCTTGGTACTCTATTGAGGATGAGAATGGCGGTTTTTAATGCCTCCATCCATAACCCCAATGGTAAGGTGGAGTAACTCATCATACTGCGCACCATATCCATAAGTGTACGGTTATGCCTTTCAGCTACACCATTCTGTTGAGGCTCGCCCGGCATTGGACCTATTTGAAGCGGAATATGAATAAAAAATTCATGAACTTTATACTTTTCAGAATTATTTCTATCACTTTTTTATTTCTAAACAAAAATTTTGTTGGATAACTTTGAATAGAAAAAACATTTGTTGAAGTTTGTCCAAAATCTGAACAAAAAACAACTTAAACTGTGCTCTGCAGAAAAAAATAACAGAGAAAAAATTCGGCCCGTGGCCTTCTGTGGCCCACGGCACACTGTGCACTCGCGTCGACCTGTGCGGCGGTTACTGTGGAGCGCGTGCTGCTTGCGGCCTGCTGGACAAGGCCCACGGCCCGCGAGCGCCCTGTGAAAATGGCCCATGGCCCTCTTGCGTGCGTCGCTCGCTCTGGGACGATCCCCGCCGTCGGATGGAATCGGATGGCTGCGAGCCTCTTTTGCTAGATCAAAACTGCCTCGCACAGTCGAAACGAAAACCCTAGCCACACGCCCCACTCGCTCGCTCTCTGTCTCTGCTCGCTGGTGGCTGTTGGAGGAGACACCGAGCACCAGCGCCCGGCACTCCGCTGGTGATGGCGTGCACGTCTCCGCAGCATCTCGGCGACCTTCCCCACCTGACCTCTCTACCCCTTTCTCTCACTCTTTCCCAGCATGGTGAGGTGGCGCAGAGAAGTAGCCCGAGCTCTCACCCGTGGCGCCATTGTCACCCCCTTCACCGGTCGCGCGTTCCCCTTGCGGTGAGCGCGCTGCCGTCGAATAGTTTGGCAACGGTCCCTTTGCCCCTGTGAGAGGTGGAGTTCTTTGTCCCGATGTCTTGGCTTGCCGATGTGCATCGGGATCGAGAGGAATAGGTGCGACCGAAGACAACGGTGCACTTTTCCGGTGAGCCAGAGGCCCTCTCCGGTGAGTACTTTCTTTTCCCCCTTTCTTTTCCCTCTGTGAACTAGGGTTAGGGTTCTAGTGGGGATTTGGGGAGGTTTTCCTTGATCTATTTACCAAAAAAAAATCTACATCCTATACCACAGCTCTGTTACCATTGTTAAATCGGTGGGATCGACTAGGCTAGACTTTAATCGAGTAGAGCAATAGGAATCAATCTACCTTTGCTGTGAGAGAGAAACCAGAGAGAGGAAGAGGATGAGTACCTTCACCTGTGCTCGACGAACTCGAGCCGGAGGCCATGGTGGTCGATGGCGAGAGTGGTGGTGGTGGAAGAGCTTCCCGTGAATAGCGCTAACCCTATCGGGATTGGGATATTGGTGGGGGCGAGTGGCAACACAGGTCAACCTCGTACTGCGTGCCCTGGCCCCCACCTCTTTATATAGCGCTGCCACAGGGGCCCACCAACCATGGTTCGGTTGGGCGCCCTCGATCAGGGCGTGAGAGAGGGGTTCTGATCAGCCGTTGGGCTCGATCGGTCTGGAGATCAACCTAACAAGAGACGCTTGAAAACTAGCCAAGAATCTTTTAAAGATCATTCAGAGCAGAGAAACAGTTTTATACAGGTTGATTTGGTTCCTAGGCTCCTGACAAATAGTCATCCGTTAAAACCTTACTTTCTGATAGTGGTGGATGGATTATATCTCTGTATACTTAAGGACAAACTCAGCGGGGTCTTGAGCTTGTCAATAGTTAGCTATCAGAGGTGATCGGTGGATTCAGTGCTGTGTAGGTGAATAGATGTGTCTGTCTGTCAGATGGCCCTTTTTTTCAAAATGGGGTCTTTCGGGCCTCCGCATCAAAATGGTGCACACAACCTATCAAACGTTCTTAAAGTGCCAAAATATTTAGTATTACAAATTCATGGGTCACACAAAGTGGCAACATGAATCAGCCATAGAAAGAAAGAGTAGAAAATAACACTAAGCATCTTGTATTCTATTAGTGTTGCCATTCACTCTGGCTAAAGATAGCTCGAACGACCGCCATCAAACAAGTATATCTAATATTCATAGGAACCCGCTGATTCTTGGGAAGGAGAAAGGATCATATGTTGATCCAGTGAGTAGCCTTGTGAATAACCTGCAAAAGTTGGGCACACCTAGCATTGTTAAAAACAATATCATTTTTGGCAATTCCAAATGCCCAAATAATAGCACACACCCACACTTGAATCTGTGCTAAAATTGATCCAGATAACTATGACCTTCAGCATACAGTTATTTAAGTCATCGGCTAAAAGTGTTGTTATATCTCTTGTTTTATTGTGTGTTTTTGGTTTATGTATTGTGGAACTGACACCTTGTTATATGTATTGATGTACAGTTATGACATAATGGTACTTGTTGTGATGATAGTTGGCATCATCTGTAATTTCCACTATTGGTTAGTTTCTGTGATTTCTACAAATTAAACAAACTATGAATTAAAAAAACAGTAGGCTAAAACATAGCTCCCAAAATAATCAAAGGGGGCACTACTTTATGTTGTGCACATAATTACGTAGGGTGGCACAACACGTAGTGTCATCCCACACACATCTGTCATAACACCTAATTGTGCCGCCCGAAAGTACGTATGCACAGCGTTACCTGTATCTGCCGCCCTAGAACAAACTCAGCGCATAGCGATGCTCTAGGGGAAAAAGTTTCGGCTCTGCCTTTCCCCGACACAGTTTTCCCTAACGGCTTTTATTTGCTGGGACAGAGAGAGCCGGGCATTAGGCGTGTGCCTCGGCATATATAACCACCAATGCCCCCTGTTATATTATAGTGTGATGTGTAATTAGTATTCGTTCCCATTGCATTCTGTTAGTTTAGTTCTAAGATTTTTTTTGAATCGGGACTGTGAGGCAAAAAAGCCCCACAACATTCAAAATTTTATTAAAAAATATTAAAAGACCAACTGTACAGCCATACTTATAGGTAGGAAGGAGAAAAGAAAACGAAATGTACATCCCAACTAAGGAAGGTGTGTTAGCCAGTACATGTAACTATCAACATGCTTAGCTTTGATTCTATGTTGCAGGATTGTCATGTCATGGATGAAAGAACTCTTCCACTTAGCAAAAGTAGGGCGTTGGTTCTCAAAGATCTTCCCATTCCTAATCTTCCAAATGTTCCAGCAAGCCATTATTAAGATTTCCATGAAGAAAGGCTGAGCAAAGTCCCTCTTGGCTGCTGCAACAATCCTCTGAACATCATCTCCCATAGACCAATTAATTTGAAGATAAGCCCAAACTCGTCGACTGAAGAGACAATCAAAAAATAAATGGGTTCTATCCTCATAGTCTCTGGTAACACATAACACACAATGTTTATCTTCTGTCACTTTCCAGTGTCTCCTAACAAGAAGATCACGAGTGTTCAAATGGTCAGATAAAAGAAGCCAGGCAAAAGTCTTGGTCCTCATAATACAAGCCGACTTCCAAATCCAAGAGTAAACCGGAGGAGCAGTCAAATTTGAATGGAGATGTTCGTAGAACTGCCTTGACTGGTACTTCTCTCCCCATTGGTAAAACCAAACATCTTTATCATCAGAAAGAGGAAATTCTCTAAGTGTTGTATCAAGCATACAGTACTCGCTATAAGCCTGAGCTGACAATGGCAAATAAAACAGAGTCGAATGATCCTCTATATTATAGACTTCAGCAGCCGTCATCTTGGAGTCGAGAACATAAGAAAAAAGATGGGGAAACCAAGAACTCAGGGGTTCATAAGAATCCAGTATGTGCCAATTATCAGACCATAAAAGAAAAGTGTCACCAGAGCCAGGCTTGATCTGAGTGACTTCTCTAAAACCCTCCACCAACTTAACAATGTCCATCCACCAGAAGGAGCCACAAAGTCTTTCAGCATGAGGTACACTGGATGTATAGTATGAAAACCATATGAGCTACACCCATGGGACCTCAGCCTTGTTATAGAACTTATATAAATGCTTAAGTAGAAGGGAGTCATTCTTTTTACTGAAATTCATGATTCCAAGACCACCTTTATCCCTCGGCTTACACACCATCTCCCAAGAAGCAAGTGATTGTTTAGGACCATCCTTGTCTCTCCAAAGACACTGTCTGATAATTCTCTCTAATTGAATATTTAGACCTGGAGGTAACTTTAAAGAAAGCAGGAAATAGATTGGCATGGAACTGAGAGCACAGGTAATTAGTTGCAGTCTGGCTCCTTGAGAGAGAAAGATAGATGTCGAAATCAATCTCCTTTCCACCACTTCAACAATTGGCAGCAAGTCTTGAATCGATGGCTTGGTGGTACCCATGGGAATTCCAAGATAAGGAAAAGGCATGGATCCCACTTGACAACCCAAAGCAGCAGCTAAAACCATCGAATCCTCATCAGACACATTCAGAGGCACAATTAAAGATTTATGATAATTGATCTTTAACGCAGTGGACTTAGAGAATTTATCAAGCACTTCCTTCAAAGCCACAATCTGATCCATTGATGCGTGGTGAATGACCAGCCCGTTGGGAACCCCAAGAGGAAGGTGTGATGAGTATAGCAGCTAGTTTTCCCTCAGTTAAGAAACCAAGGTTTATCGTTCTTGGAGAGGAGAGACAAACGACTGAAGGTGATGCTTGCTGGTTTGCGACAGCTTCAGACAATTTATATATGGCGCCTCATCCACGCTTTGCTTGCTAGCTGCAACGCAGAACCTGCACACAACACAACCAAGTACTTCGTTCCCAACTTGCGATGAGGTTGTCAATCTCACCGGTTTGCTTGAAACAAAGGTTATGAGCGTATCGAGTGGAAAACAATAGAGTATGCGAGTAAAGTAAACAGTGCGAGTAAAGTAAACAGGTGATAGCAATATGATGGAAATAGGACCAGGGTCCACAGTTCACTAGTGGTGTCTCTCCATAAGATAAATAACACATGCTGGGTAAACAAATTACAGTTGGGCAATTGATAGAATAAAGATAAACGTGATATGTCAAGAAGATCACTATGAGATTTACTCTGGGCATTACAACAAAATACATAGACCGCCATCCAACTGCATCTATGACTAATAATCCACTTGTGGCGAATCAATCCGAGAACTCCACAAGTATTAAGTTGCGAACAACAGATAATTGCATTAAGCAAAGTGTGTAATGTAAACAAAGCATATGCCCTTGAGCATATGAATGTTGTTTTCTCCCTAGTAGCAACAACACATCTACAACCTTAGAGGTTTCTGTCACTCCCCCAGGTTAAATAGAGGCATGAACCCACTATCGAGCATAAATACCCCCTCTTGGAGTCACTAGCAACTACTCGGCCAAGATAGCTACTAACAACGGAGAGCATTGATACGTCTCCAACGTATCTATAATTTTTGATGCTCCATGCTTGTTTTTACACCATTTACCCGATGTTTCGTTACACTTCGTGGCACTTTTATGCATTTTCCGGAACTAACCTATTAACAAGTCGCCACAGTGCCAGTTCCCTGTTTTATGCTGTTTTTGTGTTTCAGAAGTGATACACAGGAAATATTCTCGGAATTGGACGAAACAAGTTCCTGAAGTCTTATTTTTCCTGGAAGCTTCCAGAGATCCGAAGAGGAGTAGGAGAGGGCCACAGGCCAGGCTCACACATGGGTGGCGCGGCCCAGGCCCTGACCGCGCCACCATGGTGTGAGGATGCCTGGTCCCTCCTCTGACGACGCCCCTTCGCCTATATAAAGCCTCGGGACGGAAAACCCTAAAAGAGTCGGCAATTTTCCAGAAAGAGTTCCGCAGTTCCGCCGCCGCCACCGACGAATTTCGGGGGACAGAAGTCTCTGTTCCGGCACCCTGCCGGGATGGGGAAGTGCCCCCGGAGCCATCTCCATCAGTCTCCATCGCTGTCTCCGCCGTCTCCATCGACCTCACCGCCATCTCCATCAACCTTGTTGTCTCCTATGATGAGGAGGGAGTAGTTCATCCCCGGGGCTGAGGGCTCTACCGGTAGCTATGTGGTTCATCTCTCTCTCCCATGATGTGATCTTTATGTGATCGTGAGCTTTGTATCATGTTGAACAAGTAGATGTTATTATTCAGATATTATGTGTACTCTAGTGGTGTTATTAAAGTAATCTATTCCTCCTGCCATGGTGTAACGGTGACAGTGCATGCATCGTGGTGGTACTTGGTTTAGGCTATGATTGTGATCTCTTGTGGATTATGAGAGTAATTATTACTATGATAGTGTGTGCACCGTGTTAGTACTTGGTTTAAGTTGCAATAATATCTATCTTGAGTTGTGATCTGATTTGGATATCTCTATGAGTGGTGTTTGTCAAGTACTTGATGAACTTTAAGGGGTGCTTCTGTAGCCACTACACAATGATTAGTGTTGTTCAATAGGAGAGTAATTCAGAGTACCATAGTGGAGAGAAGTTGTTTATTTGTTCAATCATGTTATATTGTTGGGAGTGTGTCCACTAGTGAAAGTATGATCCCTAGGCCTTGTTTCCAAGCATTGCACATCGTTTACTTGCTATTTTGTTACTTGTTTGCTCGCAGCGATATTTATTTCATATCACATTTGCTACTTATAATCATCTATACCACTTGTATTTCACTATCTCTTCGCCGAACTAGTGCACCTATACATCTGACAAGTGTATTGGGTGTGTTGGGGACACAAGATACTTTCTGTATCGTAATTGCAGGGTTGTTTGAGAGGGATATCTTTGACCTCTTCCTCCCTGAGTTCGATAAACCTTGGGTGATCCACTTAAGGGAAACTTGCTGCTGTTCTACAAACCTCTGCACTTGGAGGCCCAACAAGTGTCTACAAGAATAGAAGTGCGTAGACATCAAGCATGCAAGATCATAAACAACATAGAGATAACAAAAGATAATATTCAGTACAGCAACTCAATCATAAACACCAATATTCATCAGATCCCAACAAACCAAACATGTAGAATTACATAACGGTGATCTCAATCATGTAGGGCAGCTCATGAGATCTAAACATGAAGCACATGGTGGAGAAGACAACCATCTAGCTACTGCTATGGACCCATAGTCCAAGGTAGACTACTCACTCATCGCTCCGGAGGCTGTCGTCGTGGTGAAACAACATATGCCATAGGATGGCTTAAATGGGGGCCGACTAGATGCTGGAGGATTCGGGAGAGGGGAACGAGCTAAAAAGCACGACAGAAAGAGACACTGATCTACCCAGGTTCGGGGCTCTCGTAAGGAGATAACACCCCTACTCCTGCTCTACTGATTGTATATATGGATCGATGTAGTACACCACAATGGTGCTTCCAAGCTCTCTGCTAGAGAAGGAAGATGAACTGGTAAGTGTAAGAGTACAGAGTGATCAACCAACCTCCAACCCTTTACCAGGGCTCCCTATGCCACCTTATATAGTGGTGGCCAGGGTTACAACGGTCATACAAGACCACAAGACAAGGGCTACACTCCAAACAGGAGCTGGTGGCGATGGCAGAGACCCTTGACCTCGCCCCTGATTGCTCTCGATGGGACGCCTTATCCCTGTACCTTGTACCTCTTGAACTGTGGCCTTACCTCCGTGCGGTAAGCTCGTACTTGTGCACAGTGAGGGTAGGTAACCTCCACTGTGCACCCTGCCATCTTACTCTGCTACCATGCTTGGATGTTTTCTTCCTTGATTGTAGGGATGTGACACCTTGGTTGACTTAAGCATCCCGGATATGACCGTTGGCCATACCCAGGACTTATATGCCGGACCAACGACCTACGAGGGTCGGGTAATCCGGCCTCCCCTGCTCCTGCACAACACACCAAATAGTTAGGCCGGCATATCTGAGTATATGCCGGCACACATATATCAGTATTCCGGCTATGCCGGCATATCCAGACACCAGCCGGGATACACATTATATGCCGGCCTGGCCGATGCTCTTATATTCCGGCCAGGCCCTTCCTTGATAACCCGGCATAAAGTCAATCATAGACCTTGTGTCTCTCTAGTCTCTTGACCCTACCGGGGGTCATCCCCCCGACACTAGTCCCCGAAGCTGCCGAGGTTCCCCAGTCATAACTGTGGAGCCTTGACAGGTTCAACATACCTTTCTTCATTATGTCCCGGCGATCAGATTTATATGCCGGCACATCTGCACATATCCCGGCCTCTGTTCCTGTTCCAAAACTTATTCCGGCCGGTCCCGAGGGTATTCCGGACGGAACATATACATCGGGCAATTAATCCGACATATAGACGAGCCTTCCTCGAGAAGCCATGTCCGACAGCTTTGCATCGAAACTTGTAACTGCCCTGCCACCTCGAACGATCACCCACGATGTGACGGTTCACAGTGCAGCAGTTACTTCTCGCCGTCATGGCACGGTTACAGGAACCGCCGCCCCACTCTGTGCCGCCACGTGGCGCCTCGCCGCAGAAACGGTCGGGGGAGTGGAGCACTCCCATGATCCCCACGACCCTGCCTCTTCGCTATAAACAGGGCGGCGGGGGTAAACGTATCTTTTTACCCCCCACCACCATCGTCTTCCTCGCCTTCCTCGCCTGCTACTCTGCCTCCTGCGCTCCACCGCCGGTCCGAAGAGCAGCATCGCCGCCGCAGCCGACCTGCTTCCCGCCGACGCCGACGCCCGACGACGCACGACATCACCCTTGACGACACCGCCGCCGCCGCCTCTTCTCTCTGCAGCATTGCAGGGAGATTGGATCTTCCTGCACGCTCGCCGCCGCTCCATCGTCGCCGGCCAAGCTCCGGTGAGACCTCCCTCTGTTCTTCCTCTTTCACGCCTTTTACAACTTCGCACCGGTAGCCCCACTTGCACAGATCTGCTTCAGTCTCAGAGCTAGTTTTCCTTTGATTCGACTAGCATTGCTAGGCAACGCTCGCAGGTGTTCATCTTTAGGAGTTTTACCTTTATTTGTTTCCTATTTTAACTGTCTCGGTAGATCTTCTATTCCTGCTAACATCTGTGAGAGTGGTATGCCTGAGAGACTAACCTCCCTCTTTTCTCCGGCCTTGATAGGAATAACACCACGGGACTCCGGCTCTCACGCCTTATCCCGGCCACTAAGATGGCATCTTCAAGCATGACGGCTACCTCGGCCTCTGAGGAAGATACCTCGGCCCGAGCTCAAGGACGCTCCGGCTGGGAGGGGTCGGAGGTTACTCCGGCCGACATATCCTGGGTCACCTCCACCAGGAGAGTCCCGGAGGGCGTAGCATGCCGGCTACCAGCGGGAGAAACTGTGCCGGCACCTGAACCCGGCGAACGCGTCGTCTTCATCGCCCACTTCGAGCGGGGCTTCGGTCTG
The DNA here is from genome assembly GCA_007115705.1 of Dactylis glomerata. Classification (NCBI taxonomy): domain Eukaryota; kingdom Viridiplantae; phylum Streptophyta; class Magnoliopsida; order Poales; family Poaceae; genus Dactylis; species Dactylis glomerata. Next base: position 357,884 of record QXEO01000403.1, on the reverse strand, counting down.
CCGGCATCGGACTTCTTCCGGGACTTCCTCAACACCTACGAGCTACAACCTCATCATATCCCGGCCAATGCCGTGATGATCCTCTCCGCCTTCGCTGCTTTTTGCGAGGGCTATGCCGGCATAGAGGCCCTTACTCAAGGCTGGGCGAAGTACTTCCAACTGCGGAAGCAAGTCGTCCAAGAGCCGCCCCGGAGCAAGGACGACCCGCCGGAGACGGCCCAGGAAAAGAAGGACCGCCCCATGACCCTCTGCGGCGCGGCCACCATCATGTCCCGAAAGGGCTCGGACTTCCCCAAGGTGGAGCTCCTGGAATCTTGCAAGAAGTGGCAGAAAAGCTTCTTCTACGTCAAGAACACCACCGACGAGGATCTGCTCAACCTGCCGCCATTTGTGGACGAGCCACCCTTGGCGATGACGAACTGGACCTACAACCCGAAGAACTCGGTGATGCCGGTGAATGCGCTTCACCGGGTTAAGGGCGAGCTCCTGGATGCCGGTCTTACTCCTCAAGACCTGGTGGCCTGCTATATAAGCCGGCGCGTCTCCCCTCTGCAGCGCCGGTCGCACAAGATCTGCCAGATGAGCGGGCCAATGGACCCCACCCGGCACTCCACACACGAGCTGACTCCGGCCGACATTCTGCGCCGGATTAAGGATGTCTGCAAGTCCTCTCAGGCCACTTTTGCCTGGGGGCTAGAACCATACAGCCGGGATAGGCCCGCCCCAACGGTAAACCATCTTACCCGATACATAAAGTCCATGTCCGGCACATAGATACTTAAGCCGACACATGCCTGTTTGCCGACACATATCATATCGATCCGACATACCTCTTCCACCGGCATATTTCCTTGTCTGAATATTTGACTTTGCTGTTTATACAGAAATTCAGCTTCCAAACCATGGAGAACTCCCGGATCAAGATCGCGGCGGACCGCACCGTTGCGGATGTTGAAGATCCGGATCATTGGGATACGCTTCCCAGGAGCACCCGTGCTGCAGCTGCCATGGGTAAGGGCTCTTCATCCCGGCATTATACTCAAGACCGGAGTGAGATTGATTCTGACGAGGAGGTCCTGCTGTACTATGACCCGATGCCACTTGCGTACGCCTTTCCAGAAACCCCTATTGCTTACGAGTTTCCAATGCCGTCCTCAGCTATCCCGGACGATGTCGTTATCGACGCCGCCCCTCTGAACCAGGGACCTCCTTCCACCGGCGGACGTGCCGGCCGGAAGCGAGGTGTGAAGCCCCAGTCCGACATACCTCAGAGGTCGAAAAGACAGAAGGTCGGCGTGCCCAAACAGAAGAAACAGAGGCCTGTTGCCTCGGGGTAAATTTCCTTTTCTTTGCATTTCCTCCGACATATCTCTTGTTTGTATTACTGACTTGGTGTTTTCTCTCTTTCAGTGCTCCTCTTGAGCCGGAACAAGCTTCTGGCTTGAGCGGCGACCCGCAGGTTACCAAGCCCGCTGCCCCTGCTACCTCCGACATTCCCTCTGCTAGTCACACGACCTCACCGGCGCCGGCATCTTCGCCTGCGCCCGACAAGACCACCTCCCCGGCGAAGGACGCTCCTCCGCCGGAACAAGATATCTCTGCCCCCGACGTCCACATGGACTCGGGGGCTCAATAGGAAACCTCGGCTCCTGATGTCCACATGGACACAGGAGCCCACCAAGAAGCACCAGACTCCGGCGCGCCCACCAGCGACGCCGGCACAACTGACGACGCCGGCGCAAGCGACAAGAGCGCCGGCACAGACATCAAGGGCAAAGGCCCTTTAGTGCCGGAAGTCCGGACTTTTCCGGATCCTGCTCCCGCTGGCCAAGAAGCACCGGCCGCGCCGGAACAGCCCGCACCCGAGACTCCTCCAGCTGACAAGACACCAGCACCGGCCAAGACCACTGCACCGGCCAAGTCCACTGCCCCGGCCCGGACCGGCACGTTGAAGATTCGGACGGCCAAGTCCGGCACACCATCTGCCGCAACTGCTCCTCCTAAGGCAGCGTCCCAGACCAGCTCTGCTCTGGCCCTGCATCTTGGCAGGGCAGCAGCCCGGCCGGGGTACCGGAAAAGCTTCTTCGACACCCCAGAACTCGAGGGCCTCGTCCCTCTTGCGATGAAAAGTGATGAGAGCCTCGGCTCTCTTAAGGAGCAGTGCATTAAGTGGAACGACGCCAGCAACATGGACACTGTGGACTCAAGGAGCAAGAAGCTGGCCGAAGCCAAGACCAGTGGCGACCCAAGCGACTTCCTGGCAGCGAAGCCCATACCGATCGCCAGCGAGCTCCTCAGCATCCAGCAAAGACTTCACAAGTTGGCCTCTGCCACCAACGTAAGTCCTCTCTATTTACACACATATCCCCAGTCCCCGAAAATGTCGGCTGTCCGGGATATGGACATCCGGGATTTTCTCATAGTCCTTTAGCTAGCTTCCTTTGAATTAACTGCCGACATATGAGCTCGATCCGAGCTTCAAATCCTAGTCACCGAGGGCCGGGATAGGTGCGCAGCACCTGTGCCGGGTCTTTAACAATTTCACATCTCTATTATCTTTCAAATCCTCTTGACCGGGATATAAGCTCGATCCGAGCTTCAAATCCTAGTCACCGAGAGCCGGGATAGGTGCGCAGCACCTGTGCCGGGTCTTTAAAAGAATGATCACTTGATAAAATCTTCACTTTAATTATCATGTCAAATTTCTCTGCTGACATTTCAAATCCCGGCATTTTTGCAGCTCATGAACAACACCCGGGCCAACATGTTCCATGACTTGGTGTGCGAGCATCGGAAGCTTTCCGACGCACACAGCAAGCTTCAGCTGGAGCTGTCCCTGAAAGGTAATCTTTGCCGACATACCGCTATATGCCGGATATCTTTCCTCTCTTTACTTTGCAATACTTCTTCTTACCGACACATAACCTTGTGCCGACATTCTGCAGCTGGCACTGAAAAACAAGTCGCCGCGCTTCTTACGAGGGTGAAAGAGCTTACTGGTATGCCGGATCCTGCTGTTACCCGGATAGCTACTTTATACTTCAAATCCTTTACTCTTTGTCACTGTTTTCTTTCTTCAAATCCTCTTAACTTGAAATCTTTGCAGATGAGAAGGCTGCACTGGAGGCACGCCACCAGGATTGTGTGTCCTCGGTGGATGTGGCCAAGCAACTGGACGACCGGGATGCCGGTCACAAGGCCGAGGTTGAGCAGTTGAAGGGCCGGATCACCGAGCTGCTAGACGAAAAGGAACAGAGGGAGGGCCTACTGAAGAAAACCCAGACCCTGCTTGTTACCTCGGAGACTGATGCCTCCAACGCCCACGCTGAACTGGATAGCCTGAAGGAGCAGGCCACCAAATGGGAGGTTACAGTTGCACAGCTGAATGCCGACCTTGCCCGTAAGCTTCAAATCCTTCCCCTTTTATCCTTTCCGACATAGTGTAATCTTTTTCGGCATAGCATCTATGCCGACATATTTTCCTTTTGCTAACATTGTTTCTATTCTGCAGGCATGTTTCCCGCTTCCGTCGCTGACGTTGAGAGGGCTTTGCAGTTGGACCGAGAAAACCGGGGTGTTCCGGTTGACTCGCCCAACTGGGACATGTCGGAGCAGCTGCTGGCCCTGCAGTCCCGGAAGGAGGCCATGACCCTTTACACTGAAGAGCTCTTCTACGGCGCCCAGGAGGCATTCTCTGCCCTCTGGCCGGGACAAAGGACTCCCACTGATCCGGTTGACCTCGGCAACGACCTGCAGCTTGCCAAGGTTCGCCTCCGGGAGTGGCGAGATTCCGGCGCGAGGGTTGGAGCTGACGAAGCCCTCAGCTACTTCTTGTCTTGGTATGAAAAGGCAGACTTGGAGACTTTGCGCACCGTGCGCGAAGGATCCATCTGGACCACGGATCCGGAACATATCCGGCGCCGGCGAGAGTTGGCCCACAGCTATGTGGACTATGCCGACACCGACAAATTCGTCCGGGACATCCGCGAGCCGGAGAAGAATGACGAAGCCGGGACATCTGCCGCTGCTGAGGGTTCCGACTCCAGCCAAGATGAAGATGAAGCTGAGGAAGCCGACACTGAAGCTCCGGAACAGGCATCTGCCCCGGGCGGAGGTGATGGCTCCATTCCATCTGCTGGGTCCGGCACACCTGAAGCCGCCACTTCGACTGCTACTGCTCCACCTGCTGGCGGCCCCGCGTCTGCCCCTTGAATCTTTGCATCAAAAACACTTTAAGCTTTATCAGATCCCCGGTATGCCGGGTGCAGTTGTAAGATATACGTTTACTTTCCTTTGGTTTGCTATCTGAACAAGTTTTATCTTGGTTTGCTTGTTACTAATGCCGGATCATCTTTTGGCTAAGTCACCGAGTTGTTTTCCTGTTTCCTCAATTTCACAACCTTGGCTACTTGTCTACCTTAATTGGCTTTCGACGTATGAGTCTCAAGGTTGTTTCCTCGAACATACAGTACTTTAACTTTGAGACTTAGACTTCAAATCATCCGACACTTTAAATTTTAACTTTAGCTTTAACGAAAATGTCGGTTCGCTTGCTTTGTATTTCCTTAGCCGTTTTCCATGTGTAGACAATCTCCGGCATCTACTCTTGCTAGCCATGAAGCCGGGTTTCGGACAGCAGCTGAGTCGAAGAGTGGCCTTTGATGCCGACACATTACTAGGCCGACATAGGAAACATTCAAATAAAGCCAGCCGGCATATAACAAAAAACTGTAAATAAACCACAAATATACCTCGGAGCTAGTTACCCGGCTTCTTCGGGATGCCGGTATTTCATTCATTAGTCTTGTGCCGGCACAACACGCCGGCATACAAAGGAAAATATGGAAATACATACATTGTGTTGCTCAGGAGTAAAAGGGGCGCAGTAGAGCTATGTTCCATGGCCTCTTGGTTTCTTCTCCGGACCTGTCCGCCTTATTCTTCTTGGGGTCCTGCGCATCTATAAGATAATAGGCATCATTGTGCAGAGCTCTGCTCACAATGAATGGCCCCTCCCATGGAGGAGTTAACTTATGCCGGCCTTCTGTTCCTTGCTTTAGCCGGAGTACTAGATCTCCCTCTTGAAATCTCCTTGGATTTACCTTCTGCGCATGATAGCGTCTGAGGTTCTGCTGATATACTGCTGTTCTTGACAGAGTTATTTCCCTTGCTTCCTCTAGCAGATCAACATCATTTTCTCTGGCTTCTTTAGCCTCTTCCTCAGTATATAGCACTATTCTTGGTGCATCATGTATTACATCTGTTGGAAGCACAGCTTCTGCTCCATACACCAGGAAAAATGGTGTGTAGCCTGTTGATCTATTCGGAGTTGTTCTTAAACTCCACAGCACTGCCGGCAGCTCATCTAGCCAACATCCCGGAGTTTTCTCCAGGGGCTCTATCAGCCGGGGTTTTATGCCGGATAATACTAGCCCATTCGATCTCTCTACTTGGCCATTGGCACAAGGGTGGGCAACCGACGCAACGTCCAGCCGGATTCCCACCTCCTCACAAAATCTGGCAAATGGCCCTTGGGCAAAGTTTGACCCATTGTCAGTGATGATGCTATGAGGAACACCATATCTCAAGATTATATCCTTTAAGAATTTCACTGCTGTGTGACCATCACACTTGCTTATGGGCTTCACTTCAATCCACTTGGTGAACTTGTCCACCATGACCAGGATATGGGTCATTTTCCCTCTGGCCGGCTTAAAAGCCCCGACCATATCCAGGCCCCAAACAGCAAAGGGCCAGGTTATTGGGATAGTTTTCAGGGCAGATGCCGGCTGATGAATCTGGTGGGCATATCTTTGACACCCATTACATTTCCGGACCAAGTTTTCTGCCTCTTGCAGTGCCGTTGGCCAATAAAAGCCATGCCGGAATACCTTTGCCACCAATGCCCTGGACGAAGCATGGTGACCACACTCCCCCTGGTGAATTTCCCGGAGCATCTCCAGACCCTCCGCAGATTCGACACATCTCTGCAATACTCCGGTGGTACTTCTCTTGTATATTTCTTTGTTGATGATGGTATACGCTTTGGATCTCCTTATAACCCGGCGGGCCTCGGTTTCATCCGCCGGCACTTGGCCATCCACCATGAAGTTCATGATAGGACGTGCCCATGAGGGCACTTCCCTGACAGTGAACACTGCCTGATCTATTTCCATCATTTCGACCGACACATAATCGATCTCCATGGGCTGCGAAGTCCCCGGGACTGAAGAATCAGTCCCCGGGTATGCCGGAGCAGTCCCCGGGTATACCGGCACAACCTCTTGGCACATTTTACCCTTGCCTTTAGCTTTGCTCCGGAATACTGTATTAACAGCATATGCCGGCCCAGTCCCCGGGACTGAGGAAACAGTCCCCGGGTTATCCGTCTTGGCTCCGGCATCTATGTCCATTGGAACTGCTTCGTCTGGACCTGGCGGGACATAAATGGAGGATGACTCCGGCGAGGGTTTGATCGATGGCTTCCTCAGATGCTCCAGCGAAATGCCGGGTGGGATTGAATCTCGGGAAGACCCCAGCTTGGATAATGCATCGGCTGCATCGTTCTGAGCCCGGAGAACGTGCCGGAACTCACAACCTTCAAAGTAACCACTTAACTGCTGCACTAGGAAACGGTATGATGCCATGTTAGCATCATGCGCGTCCCATATGCCGGAACACTGCTGAATCACTAAGTCAGAATCCCCGAAGCACATAATCCGGCGAATTCCTATGTCCTTAGACACCTTCAGGCCATGCACAAGTGCCTCATATTCCGCCACATTATTTGATGCTGCAAAGTGAATCTGCAGGACGTATCTCAGCTGGTCATTCTTTGGTGAACTGAGAACTATGCCGGCACCCAAGCCATGGATTGTCTTGGACCCATCGAAATGCATCCTCCAATAATTGGCATCTGGCAATGGTGGCTCATACTGTATCTCGGCCCAGTCAATAAAGAAATCAGCCAAGACCTGGGACTTGATTGTATCCCTCTTATCGTACTGCGGTGTATATGGTGAAAGCTCTATTGCCCACTTGGCTATCCGGCCGCTGGCATCTTTGTTGCCTATAATTTCCGAGATAGGGGCCTCAGCCACTACCCGGATTGGATGCTCTTGGAAGTAATGCTTGAGCTTCTTAGCCGCCATATAGACACCATAGGTCATCTTCTGATAGTGGGGGTAATTTTGCTTTGAGGTGGAGAGGACTTCACTCAGGTAATATACCGGCCGCTGCACGGTTTTGCCTCCTTCCTCTCGCTCTACTACCACCACAGCACTGACAACTCGGTTGGTTGCCGCTATATAGAGCAACATTGGCTCCCGGGGCATCGGAGACGCTAATACCGGCGCTGTTGACAACAACTGTTTCAATTCCTTGAAAGCTGTATTTCACTATCTCTTCGCCGAACTAGTGCACCTATACATCTGACAAGTGTATTGGGTGTGTTGGGGACACAAGATACTTTCTGTATCGTAATTGCAGGGTTGTTTGAGAGGGATATCTTTGACCTCTTCCTCCCTGAGTTCGATAAACCTTGGGTGATCCACTTAAGGGAAACTTGCTGCTGTTCTACAAACCTCTGCACTTGGAGGCCCAACAAGTGTCTACAAGAATAGAAGTGCGTAGACATCAAGCATGCAAGATCATAAACAACATAGAGATAACAAAAGATAATATTCAGTACAGCAACTCAATCATAAACACCAATATTCATCAGATCCCAACAAACCAAACATGTAGAATTACATAACGGTGATCTCAATCATGTAGGGCAGCTCATGAGATCTAAACATGAAGCACATGGTGGAGAAGACAACCATCTAGCTACTGCTATGGACCCATAGTCCAAGGTAGACTACTCACTCATCGCTCCGGAGGCTGTCGTCGTGGTGAAACAACATATGCCATAGGATGGCTTAAATGGGGGCCGACTAGATGCTGGAGGATTCGGGAGAGGGGAACGAGCTAAAAAGCACGACAGAAAGAGACACTGATCTACCCAGGTTCGGGGCTCTCGTAAGGAGATAACACCCCTACTCCTGCTCTACTGATTGTATATATGGATCGATGTAGTACACCACAATGGTGCTTCCAAGCTCTCTGCTAGAGAAGGAAGATGAACTGGTAAGTGTAAGAGTACAGAGTGATCAACCAACCTCCAACCCTTTACCAGGGCTCCCTATGCCACCTTATATAGTGGTGGCCAGGGTTACAACGGTCATACAAGACCACAAGACAAGGGCTACACTCCAAACAGGAGCTGGTGGCGATGGCAGAGACCCTTGACCTCGCCCCTGATTGCTCTCGATGGGACGCCTTATCCCTGTACCTTGTACCTCTTGAACTGTGGCCTTACCTCCGTGCGGTAAGCTCGTACTTGTGCACAGTGAGGGTAGGTAACCTCCACTGTGCACCCTGCCATCTTACTCTGCTACCATGCTTGGATGTTTTCTTCCTTGATTGTAGGGATGTGACACCTTGGTTGACTTAAGCATCCCGGATATGACCGTTGGCCATACCCAGGACTTATATGCCGGACCAACGACCTACGAGGGTCGGGTAATCCGGCCTCCCCTGCTCCTGCACAACACACCAAATAGTTAGGCCGGCATATCTGAGTATATGCCGGCACACATATATCAGTATTCCGGCTATGCCGGCATATCCAGACACCAGCCGGGATACACATTATATGCCGGCCTGGCCGATGCTCTTATATTCCGGCCAGGCCCTTCCTTGATAACCCGGCATAAAGTCAATCATAGACCTTGTGTCTCTCTAGTCTCTTGACCCTACCGGGGGTCATCCCCCCGACAGAGGCAAGTATGGCGATGAAGAAGACCTCCGGTGGCGATTCCCCTCTCCGGCAGGGTGCCAGGAAGAGCTTCTGGACCCTCCCGATCTTCGGGTCGACGGCGGCGGCGGATCGCGATGTGTTCTAGAAAATTGATCGGGTACTTAGGTTTTTTCCGTCGGGGGGTCTTTATAGGCGAAGGGGCGATGTCAGAGGAGGGGCCAGGTGGCCTCACACCATGGTGGCGCGGGCCAGGGGCTGGCCGCGCCACCCCTGTGTGTGGGCCCCTGGTGGCCCGCCTCCTACTCTCCTTTGGATCTTTGGAAGCTTCCGGGTAAAATAAGACTTCAGGAACTTGTTTCGTCCAATTCCGAGAATATTTCCTGTGTATCACTTCTGAAACACAAAAACAGCAGAAAATAGGGAACTGGCACTGTGGCAACTCGTTAATAGGTTAGTTCCAGAAAATGCATAAAAGGGCCACGAAGTGTAACGAAACATTAGGCAAATGGTGTAAAAACAAGCATGGAGCATAAAAAATTATAGATACGTTGGAGACGTATCAAGCATCCCCAAGCTTAACTCCTGCTCGTCCTCGAGTAGGTAAGTGATAACAAAAGAATAATTTTTGAGGTGACATGCACCTACACAATCTTGATCATATATGTAAGCATTTGTGAGCTGGGATCATAAGAACTTAAAACATGGGCATGAAAGATATAATCTTGACAATAAGAAACTTAGCAACCATGTTGTAAACATGCAAATGAACACAAACAAAAGATCATGAAAATGAAACAATGAAAGTCAAACGTGTGTTCAAATCATAAGGAAAAACATACAAATGGTTTTCAGCTTGTCCTTCAAAGAGAGCAAAACATAAATGCATAGGACACCTTCAAGTTTAAAAGGGCGACTAGATACAAATAATTTGAGAACAAGTGAAACCAACAATATGAATCAATCAATGAACTTTGGGACAATGCATATTACACTAAGAATGACAACTATGCTCTCTTAATGGTGCATAAAGATAGAAGGTGGTGACTCAACATAAAAGTAGAAGAAAGGCCGTTCGCAGAGGGATGCAGTGATTGCAAGTTTTATAACATTCAAAAATTATGGTACTTACCGGCTTTGAGCTCTCATTGCCCCCATCATAAGCATCTTGAATGGTTAAAGTTAATGCGAGAACAATTATGATGCATATGCTTGACAAATCATAAGTTGAAAACCTCGTGTCCCGTGAATACGAGTACCCAAACCTCATGCTACTTTACTTAGAGTCCCAAGCAAGGCTCTTGTCATTGTAAGTATATGCATATCATTGAGAACCGCCAATGGGGTACCTCCGTGCCCGATGACATGGAACAAGCCCACACCAAAATGACAGGACAAGCAGACAATGAACACCTCGACATCTCTTTTATTTGCCATTTGTTTAGCTTTTTATTGTGAGATGCGTCGTCAAATGTTCACCATGGGTATGCTGGAAATTTCCACCATGAATTATGCATGGCTTAGATTAGCGGCCCGGCATTTCCCTAACACATATACAAACTCCATGATCCCCACAAGATTCCCAATTCATTTCACACCGCGGGCATCCATAAACAAAAGATCACGATATCAACTCAAATAAGAAGTGCAATGTTGAAAGCTTGCCCATGACTGCATGGCTGGGCTAGTCTCCAACTTACAACTTGCAAGCATAACAACTCAACATAAGAGAACACAATGTCAAATTTTTAAGAACGGGAAAAAGTAAAGTGTGCCTTCCGGTTCGTGAGAGCTTTACTGACCGAATTTCGCATAACTCTGGTAAGAGTTTAATTTGAAGAGAAAATAAAAGCAAGTCAAATTTACTTGGAATAGCAAATTGCTAGTAGGTATGTATGGTGGACACTTTGGAAAACTTTGGCTTTTAGGATTTGGATGCACGAGTAGAGCTCATACTCAGTACAAGGCGAGGGCTAGCAAAAGACTGGGAGCGACCAACTAAGAGAGCAATAATGGCCATAATCATACAAAGCGACAAAGCGACATTAAAAGAAGCATAAGATGACATCAAAAGTAAAAAACTAAATGATCATAGAGGCTATTGGCGACTTTGTAAGCGTCTAACATGTGTGAGCATGCGCCAAGTCAAACCAAATAAAGCATCAAGGAGAAAACCAAAATAATGCTTCCATACAATAAAAACAACGCATGATTTTTTTCAAAGGCTCATTAAGCAATCTCAGTTATTTGAGACAAGTCATGCTACAGCAAAACCACTAAGCATACTATCAAAAATACATCAAGCATGACATGAAAAAGCCTAAGCCGCAGTCTACACAAGCTCCTTGTACCACTATTTTGCACAAAGCTTTTTCTCTTTTCCAACACCATTTGAAATTTTTAAAGACACCTCTTTTGATGAAAACCAATAAAGAACAGAGGCAAAAATACACCTTGATGAAAATATATGATAAGGTCTGAACGCAAATCAAGGCAAAAACGAAAACCAAAAGCAGTAGCATAAAAAAAGAAGAACACTCGATTTTTAATAAGAGTGAAAACTAGAGCGTTCTTGGCAAATGAAAAGCAAGGCAACTTCTCCAAAAGAAATTTGTTGGGGTCCAACCATTTATTGCAGCAAACAAACAAACAAACTAAGAAAACTAAAACAACTGATGCTCCAAGAAAAACACATAGTGCATGAAGCAATAAAAATATAGTGTTTTGAAAGGTGACCTAATTTTTGCCGATGAAGAAGGGGTGCCTCGGGGACATCCCCAAGCTTTGACGCTTGTACTTCTTGGATATTTCTTGGGGTGATGCATGCGCATCCCCAAGCTTGAGCTTTTGTCCATTCTTCAACTCATCTCATCATTCTCCAATCCCTACACTTGAAAACTTCCTTCATACAAAACTAAACACAATTCTATTAGCAACATTAGTGCAAGCATAACATATAATCAACCTCTTTTTGCTTCAGGTTTCAACTTAAAACCACCACATATATAGCAAATACTACTGTAGCAACTTCTCCAAAAAGTTCCATGATCAAAAGAACTCAAAAGAAAGCGATAAAGTGGCAAACACAAATATTGGCAGAAATCTGTCAAAACTGAACAGCTGACAAAGGTCGAATTTTTGAGGGGTTTTCTATTGCTCAAATCAAAAAGTGTTCTACTAACAAAAGTTTGGATATAACTTGGGGCATATGCACAAGAAATCGTAGGTCCAAAAGATATACAGAGAATTTATACGAATTTTTATGGTGCAGCACCGAAAACTGTTTCAGGACAGCAACATCCCCAAATCTTTACCTCACTCGAATTAGAGGCTTCTCTTGGCACAAAAACAAAATAAACAAGATAAGGAGCAGTCATTACAGTAGTAATGACTTCCAAGACTCAAATAAAAGAAAAAGTACTGAAAAAATAAAAACATTGGGTTATCTCCCAAGAGTGCTTTTCTTTAACGCCTTTGAGCTAGGCGCAGAAAATTGCGAATCAAGTAACATCAAGTGATGAAGCATCAAGCTCATAATTTGCTCTAAGAATAGAGTCAAAAAGTAATTTATTTCTTTTCCTAGGGAAGTGTTCCATATCTTTCTTGAGTGGGAATTGATATTTGATAGTGCCTTCCCTCATATCAATGATAGCACCTACAGTTCGAAGAAAGGGTCTTCCCAAAATAATAGGACATGAAGCATGGCATTCAACGTCCATAACAAGAAAATCAATGGGAACAAGGTTATTGTTAACCACAATAAGAACATCATTAATCCTTCCCAAAGGTTTCTTCTTAGCAACATTAGCAATAGGGACATCAAAATAACATTTTTCAAGCGGTGGTAAATCAAGCATGTCATAAATCTTTCTAGGCATGATAGAAATACTAGCACCTAAATCACATAAAGCATGACAATCATAACCATTAACATGCATATCAATGATGGGTTCCCAACCATCTTCTAACTTCTTGGGAACAGAAGCTTTTTGCTTCAACTTTTCATCCCTAATTTTCATGAGAGCATTGGTAATATGCTTAGTAAAAGCAATATTTAAAGAACTAGCATTGGGAGTCAAAGCAAGCTTTTGCAAGAACAAAATTACTTCAGATATATAGCAGCCATCAACATCAAAATCATTAAAATAAGTAGAGCTATCGTCCCCCACACTCCGAAAAATTTCAGCACCCTTTTGAGAAAAAGTTTTGGCAGTTTTAGGCTTTTTAACACAAGGAGTGGGAGTTTTCTCTACCCCAATCAAAGTAAGAGGATTGCTAGCATTAGGAGCAACATCATCAGAGGTAGTAATGGTACATACCTTCATTTCTCTAGCCATCTCATCTTCTCTTTCCCACCTGGCATGCAATTCCGCTAACAATCTAATATTTTCATCAATTCCAACTTGAATAGCATTAGCGGTAGCAAAAACATTGTTCTCTTTCACATCATTAGGCAACACTTTTAATTTCAGAAGTTCAACATCATGAGCAAGGCTATCAACTTTAGAAGCAAGAATATCAATTTTGCCTAACTTTTCCTCAACAGACTTGTTAAAAGCAGTTTGCTTACCGATGAAGTCCTTGAGCATTACCTCAAGCTCGGAGGGCGCGGCCCTAGTGTTGTTGTAGGAATTACCATAAGAGTTACCATAACCATTACCATTGGTAGAAGGATACGGCCTATAATTGTTACTAGCAAAATTATTCCTATAAGCATTGTTGTTAAAATTATTGTTTCTAATGAAATTCACATCAACATGCCCTTCTTGAGCAACCAGAGAGGCAAAAGGAACATTATTAGGATCAACATGAGTCCTATCATTAGCAAGCATAGCCATAATACTATCAATCTTATCATTCAAGGAAGAGGTTTTCTCAACAGAATTTACCTTCTTACCTTGTGGAGCTCTCTCGGTGTGCCATTCAGAATAATTTACCATCATGTTGTCGAGTAGCTTTGTTGCGGCGCCCAAGGTAAGGGACATAAAAGTGCCTCCAGCAGCTGAATCAAGTAGGTTCCTTGAAGAAAAATTCAGTCCTGCATAAAAAGTTTGGACAATCATCCAAGTAGTCAGTCCATGAGTGGGGCAATTTTTTATCATAGATTTCATTCTTTCCCAAGCTTGAGCAACATGTTCATTATCAAACTGAGTAAACTTCATAATATTGCTACGCAGAGATATAATCTTAGCAGGAGGATAGTATCTACCAATAAAAGCATCCTTACACTTAGCCCATGAATCAATACTATTCTTAGTCAAAGACAGCAACCAATCTTTAGCTTTTCCTCTCAAAGAAAAAGGAAACAACTTGAGCTTAATAATATCACTTTCTACATCCTTATATTTCTGCATCTCACATAGCTCAACAAAATTGTTGAGATGAGCTGCAGCATCTTCAGTACTAGCACCAGAAAATTGCTCTTTCATAACAAGGTTCAACAAAGCTGGCTTAATCTCATAAAAGTTTGTAGCAGGAGCAGGTGGTGCAATAGGAGTGCAGATAAAATCAGTATTGTTTGTGCTAGTAAAGTCACACAACTTGGTGTTTTCAGGATTGGCCATTTCAGCAAAATGAAAGTAAACAAGTAAAAACAACTACCAAGGATTCTAATTTTTTTGGGTTTTTGATATAAAACGATGCAGGTAAAATAAATAAAGTAAAGCAAAACAATAACAAAGTAAAGGATGTGCGTGCGAAAACTCCCCTCGCAGAAGTCTTCTACTTCCTCCCCGGCAACGGCGCCAGAAAATTAGCTTGATGCGTGGTGAATGACCAGCCCGTTGGGAACCGCAAGAGGAAGGTGTGATGAGTATAGCAGCTAGTTTTCCCTCAGTTAAGAAACCGAGGTTTATCATTCTTGGAGAGGAGAGACAAACGACTGAAGGTGATGCTTGCTAGTTTGCGACAGCTTTGGACAATTTATATATGGCGCCTCGTCCATGCTTTGCTTGCTAGCTGCAACGCGGAACCTGCACACAACACAACCAAGTACTTCGTTCCCAACTTGCGATGAGGTTGTCAATCTCACCGGTTTGCTTGAAACAAAGGTTATGAGCGTATCGAGTGGAAAACAATAGAGTATGCGAGTAAAGTAAACAGTGCGAGTAAAGTAAACAGGTGATAGCAATATGATGGAAATAGGACCGGGGTCCACAGTTCACTAGTGGTGTCTCACCATAAGATAAATAACACATGCTGGGTAAACAAATTACAGTTGGGCAATTGATAGAATAAAGATAAACATGATATGTCAAGAAGATCACTATGAGATTTACTCTGGGCATTACAACAAAATACATAGACCGCCATCCAACTGCATCTATGACTAATAATCCAGTTGTGGCGAATCAATCCGAGAACTCCACAAGTATTAAGTTGCGAACAACAGATAATTGCATTAAGCAAAGTGTGTAATGTAAACAAAGCATATGCCCTTGAGCATATGAATGTTGTTTTCTCCCTAGTAGCAACAACACATCTACAACCTTAGAGGTTTTTGTCACTCCCCCAGGTTAAATAGAGGCATGAACCCACTATCGAGCATAAATACCCCCTCTTGGAGTCACTAGCAACTACTCGGCCAAGATAGCTACTAACAACGGAGAGCATGCAAGATCATAAACAACATAGAGATAACAAAAGATAATATTCAGTACAACAACTCAATCATAAACACCAATATTCATCGGATCCCAACAAACCAAACATGTAGAATTACATAACGGTGATCTCAATCATGTAGGGCAGCTCATGAGATCTAAACATGAAGCACATGGTGGAGAACACAACCATCTAGCTACTGCTATGGACCCATAGTCCAAGGTAGACTACTCACTCATCGCTCCGGAGGCAAGCATGGCGATGAAGAAGACCTCTGGTGGTGATTCCCCTCTCCAGCAGGGTGCCGGGAAGAGCTTCTGGACCCTCCCGATCTTCGGGTCGACAGCGGCGGCAGATCACGATGTGTTCTGGAAAATTGATCGGGTACTTAGGTTTTTTCCGTCGGGGGGTCTTTATAGGCGAAGGGGCGATGTCAGAGGAGGGGCCAGGTGGCCTCACACCATGGTGGCGTGGGCCAGGGGCTGGCCGCGCCACCCCTGTGTGTGGGCCCCTGGTGGCCCGCCTCCTACTCTCCTTCGGATCTCTGGAAGCTTCCGGGTAAAATAAGACTTCAGGAACTTGTTTCGTCCAATTCTGAGAATATTTCCCGTGTATCACTTCTGAAACAAAAAAACAGCAGAAAACAGGGAACTGGCACTGTGGCAACTTGTTAATAGGTTAGTTCCGGAAAATGCATAAAAGTGCCACGAAGTGTAACGAAACATTAGGCAAATGGTGTAAAAACAAGCATGGAGCATCAAAAATTATAGATACGTTGGAGACGTATCATCCATCTCGGCTGACACTAGAAGGATGGTATCATCTGCATATTGTACCACTGGAAAATCAGGATCATTGGTCAATATGGGTAATTTAAGTTTACCTTGCTGCACATAATCATTGATTGCATCTTGGAGCAAATCCCCTCCTAGGACCTAAAGGATGGGCGACAATGGATCACCCTGACGGACACCACGTTTGCAATGAAAATTGCTTGCCCGGAACACCATTCAACAAAATAGATGAAGTCCCCGAAGACATTAATGATTTCATCCAGCCAATCCACTATTTATTGAAACCCTTGTGCTCCATAATTCTAAAAATGGCTTCATGCTCAATTGTATCAAAAGCTTTAGCAAAATCAAGCTTGATAATAAGAATAGGTTTTCTGGACTGTTGACATTGGAAAATGTACTCATATGCCCAAGCAATGCAGTCTTGTATAGCTCTAGACCTAAGAAACTGTCGTCGTGGTGAAACAACATATGCCATAGGATGGCTTAAATGGGGGCCGAACTAGATGCTGGAGGATTCGGGAGAGGGGAACGAGCTAAAAAGCACGACAGAAAGGAACACGGATCTACCCAGGTTCGGGGCTCTCGTAAGGAGATAACACCCCTACTCCTGCTCTACTGGTTGTATATTCGGATCGATGGAGTACACAACAATGGTGCTTTCAAGCTCTCTGCTAGAGAAGGAAGACGAACTGCTAAGAGTAGGAACACCGAGTGACCAACCCTTTGCTAGGGCTCCCTATGCCACCTTATATAGTGGTAGCCAGGGTTACAACGGTCATATGAGACCAGCAGACACGAGCTACACTCCAAATAGGACTCGCTGACGAAGGCAGAGACCCTTGACTTCCTCCCTGATTGCTCTCGATGGGACTTCATATCCTTGTACCTTGTACTTCCTGCACTGTGACCTTACCCTTGTGAGGTAAGCTCTGTACTTGTGCACAGTGAGGGTAGGTCACCTCCACTGTGCACCCTGCCACCACACTCTGCTACCATGCTTGGATGTTTTCTTCCTTGATTGTAGGGACACGACATCTTAGCTGACTTCTGTATCCCAGATACGACCGTTGGCCATACCCTGGACATATATGCCGGACCAACGACCTATGACGGTCGGGTAATCCGGCCTCCCTGTTCCTGCACAACACATCAAAATAGATAGGCCGGCATATCTGAGTATATGCCGGCACTCCTCAGTCAGTATTCCGGTTAATCCGGCATATCCAAGTATCAGCCGGGATACGCATATACCCCGGCCCAGCCTATGCCCTTATATCCCGGCCAGATCTTTTCTTGGTCAACCGGCATAAAGCCAATCATAGTCCTTGTATCTTTCTAGCCTCTTGACCCTACCGGGGGTCATCCCCCCGACACTAGTCCCCGAAGCTGCCGAGGTTCCTCAGTCATAACTGTGGAGCCTTGACAGGTTCAACATATCTTCTTTTCATTATACTCCGGTTCTCCGGTATATCCCGACGATCGGATTATATGCCGGGACATCCGCACATATCCCGGCCACTGTTTCTTCACCAAATGTTATTCCGGCCAGTCCCGAGGGTATTCCGGACGGAACATATACATCGGGCAGTTATTCCGACATATAGACGAGTCTTCCTCGAGAAGCCACGCCTGACTGTTTGCATCGAAACTTGCAACTGCCCTGCCACCTCGAACGGTCACACGATGTGACGGTTCACAGCGCAGTTACTCCTTGACATCATTGCGTCATGGCACGGTTACAATAGCCGCCGCCCCACTCCGTGCCGCCACGTGGCGCCTCACTGCAGAAACGGTCGGGGGAGTGGAGCACTACCATCCCCACGACCCTTACCTGGCAGGCATATAAATAGGGCGGCGGGGGTAAACTTCTCTTTTTACCCCCCACCATTGTCTTCCTCCTCTGCTCCTCTGCCTCCTGCGCTCCACCGCCGGAACGAAGAACAGAGGAACGGCATCGCCGCCGCCGTCGACCTGCTCCCCGCCGACGCCGACGCTTCTACGACGCCCGACACCTCTGTCGACGCCGCCGCCGCCGCCGCATCTCTCCTTCGCGACACTGCTGGGAGATCGGACCTACTCCCGCACGCTCATTGCCGGCATTCCGCCACCGTCGACCAAGCTCCGGTGAGTTCCTCTTTCCCTCTGTTCTTCCTCTTTCATGCTTTTTTATAACTTCGCATTGGTAGCCATACTCGCATAGATCTACTGCAGTTCCTCTGCTTGTTATTCTTTGGATTCGACTAGCATTGCTAACATCGTTCTCAGGTGTTCTTCCTTAGAAGTTTTACCCTTATTTGTTTCCTGTTTTAACTGGCTCAGTAGATCTTTTGTTTCTGCTAACATTGGTGAGAGCGGTATGCCGGAGAGACTAACCTCCCTCTTTTCTCCGGCTTTGATAGGAATAACATCACGGGACTCCGGCTATCACGCCTTGTACCGGCCATCCCGATGGCTTCATCGAGCATGACAGGTACCTCGGCCTCAGAGGAAGATAACTCGGCCCGGATCCAAGGACGCTCCGGCTGGGAGGGGTCTGAGGTCACCCCGGCCGACATATCCTGGGTCACCTCCACCAGGAGAGTCCCGGAGGGCGTAGCATGCCGGCTGCCGGCGGGAGAAACTGTGCCGGCACCTGAACCCGGCGAACGCATCGTCTTCATCGCCCACTTCGAGCGGGGCTTCGGCCTCCCGGCATCAGACTTCTTCCGGGACTTCCTCAACACCTATGATCTACAACCTCATCATATCCCGGCCAATGCCGTGATGATCCTCTCCGCCTTCGCTGCCTTTTGCGAAGGCTATGCCGGCATCGAGCCCCTTACCCAAGGCTGGGCGAAATACTTCCAACTGCGGAAGCAAGTCGTCCAGGAGCCGCCCCGGAGCAAGGATGACCCGCCGGAGACGGCCCAGGAAAAGAAGGACCGCCCCATGACCCTTTGCGGCGCAGCCACCATCATGTCCCGGAAAGGCTCGGACTTCCCCAAGGTGGAACTCCTCGAATCTTGCAAGAAGTGGCAGAAGAGCTTCTTCTACGTCAAGAACACCACCGACGTGGATCTGCTCAACCTGCCGCCATTTGTGGACGAGCCACCTTTGGCTATGAAGAATTGGACCTATAATCCGAAGAACTCGGTGATGCCGGTGAATGCTCTCCACCGGGTTAAGGGCGAGCTCCGGGATGCCGGCCTTACACCTCAAGACTTGGTGGCATGCTATATCAGCCGGCGCGTCTCTCCTTTGCAGCGCCGGTCGCACAAGATCTGCCAGATGAGCGGGCCCATGGACCCCACCCGACATTCCACACATGAGCTGACTCCGGCTGACATTCTGCGGCGGATCAAGGACGTCTGCAAGTCTTCCCAAGCCACCTTTGCCTGGGGACTTGAACCATACAGCCGGGACCGGCCTGCCCCGACGGTAAACCCTCTTGTCCGATACACAAACTCCATGTCCGGCACGTAGATACTTAAGCCGACACATGTCTATTTACCGACACATATCCTGTTTGGCCCGAGATATTGCTACTTGCCGCCATATTTATAATGCATACAAGACTCCGACATACTTATTCCACCGGCATATTTCTTGCTTCTGACCTTTTTACTTCGCATTATGCAGAAGTTCAGCTTCCAGAGTATGGAGAACTCCCGGATCAAGATCGCGGCAGACCGCACTGTTGCGGATATTGAAGATCCGGATCACTGGGATAAGCTACCCAGGAGCACCCGTGCTGCAGCTGCCATGGGTAAGGGCTCTTCATCCCGGCATTTCTCTCAAGACCGGAGTGACGATGACTCCAATGAAGACTGCCAGACATTTATCTGCCCGACACCTCTTGCTTATGCTTTTCTAGAAACACCTATTGCTTATGAGTTTCCAATGCCGTCCTCAGCTATCCCGGACGATATGGTTGTCGACGCCGCCCCTCTGAACCAGGGACCTCCTTCCACCGGCGGACGTGCCGGCCGGAAGCGAGGGGTGAAGCCCCAGCCCGACACACCTCAGAAGCCGAAGAGGCAGAAAGTCGGCGTGCCCATACTGAAGAAACCGAGACCTGTCGCCGCGGGGTAAGTTCCTTCTGCTTGTTTCATTTCCGACATATCTCTTGCCCTGATTACTAACTTGGTGTTTTCTCTCTTTCAGGGCTCCTCTTGCGCCGGAACAAGCTTCTGGCTCGAGTGGCGGCCCCAAGATCACTAAGCCGGCAGAAACAGCCACCTCCGACATACCCTCGGCAAGTCACACGACCTCCCCGGCGCCGGCATCTTCGCCTGCGCCTGAGAAGACCACCTCCCCGGCGAAGGACGTTCCTCCGCCGGAACAAGATATCTCTGCCCCCGACGTCCACATGGACTCGGGGGCTCAACAGGAAACCTCAGCTCCTGATGTCCACATGGACACAGGAGCCCACCCCGAAGCACCAGACTCCGGCGCGCCCACCAGCGACGCCGGCACAACTGAAGACGCCGGCGCAAGCAACAAGAGCGCCGGCACAGACATCAAGGGCAAAGGCCCTTTAGTGTCGGAAGTCCGGACTATTCCGGATCCTGCTCCTGCTGGCCAAGATGCACCGGCCGCGCCGGAACAGCCCGTGCCCAAGACTCCTTCTGTTGAAAAGACTCCTGCACCGGCCAGGACCACGGCGCCGGCCAAGACCTCTGCCCCGGCCAAGCCCGCCACACTGAAGATTCAGCCGGCCAAGTCCGGCACTCCATCTGCCGCCACTGCTCCTTCTAAGGCAGCGCCCCGGACCAGCTCTGCTCTGGCCCTGCACCTCGGCAGGGCAGCAACCCGGCCTGTCTACCGGCGCAACTTCTTCGACACGCCGGAACTGGAGGGCCGCGTCCCCCTGGAGACGAAGAGTGACCAAAGCCTCGGGTCTCTCAAGGAGCACTGTGTCAGGTGGAACGATGCTGGTGACATGGACACAGCGGATTCCAGGAGCAAGAAGATGGCCGAGGCCGCGGCTACTAGCAATCCAGCAGATATTCTGGCCGTGAAACCCCTACCGATCGCCTGCGAGCTGCTCAGCCTCCAGAAGAGACTTCACCGATTGGCCGATGCCACCAACGTAAGTCCTTTCTACCTATACACACATCCCCAGTCCCCGAAAATGTCGGCTGTCCGGGATACGGACATCCGGGATTTTCTCATAGTCTTTTAGTTAGCTTCTTTTGAATTATCTGGCGACACATGAGCTCAATCCGAGCTTCAAATCCTAGTCACCGAGAGCCGGGATAGGTGAGCACTCACCTATGCCGGTTCTCTAACAATTTCACATCTCAATTATTTTTCAAATCCTCTTGACCGAGATATAAGCTCGATTCGAGCTTCAAATCCTAGTCACCGAGAGCCGGGATAGGTGCGCAGCACCTGTGCCGGGTCTTCAAAAGTATGATTACTTGATAGAATCTACAACTTAATTAACATGCCAAATTTCTTTGCTGACATTTTAAATCCCGGCACTTTTGCAGCGCATGAACAACACCCGGGCCGACATATTTCATGACTTGGTATGCGAGCATCGGAAGTTATCCGACGAGCATAGCAAGCTTTAGCTGGAGCTGTCCAAGAAAGGTAATCCTCGCCGATATACCACTATATGCCGGACACCCTTCCTCCTCTTTGCCGGCACACCTTAATATGCCGACACATAACCTTTTTCCGTCACTCCGCAGCTGGTGCCGAAGCCCAAGTCATCGAGCTTGTCAAGAGAGTGAAGGAGCTGACAGGTATGCCGGATCCTCTTAATCTTCAACATAATCCTTCTGTACTTCAAATCCTTTAATCTTTTCATTGTTTTGTTTCTTCAAATCCTTGTTTTGACTTCAAATCTTTTCAGATGAGAAAGCTGCACTAGAGGCACGCCACCAGGACTGTGTGTCCTCAGTGGATGTGGCCAAGCAACTGGACGACCGGGATGCCGGTCACAAGGCCGAGGTTGAGCAGCTGAAGGGCCGGATCGCCGAGCTTCTGGAGGAGAAGGAGCAGAGGGAGGGCCAACTGAAGAAAACCCAGGACTTGCTTGTTGCCTCCGAGACTGATGCCTCCACTGCCCATGCCGAACTGTCCAGCCTGAAGGAGCAGGCGACCAAATGGGAGGTTACAGTCGCCCAGCTTAATGCCGACCTTGCCAGTAAGCTTCAAATCCTTTTTCCTTATCCTGCCCTAATCATCATGCTCTCTTCCAACATACCCTTATGCCGACATATTTTCCTTTTGCTAATCCTTATTTCTATTTCCCAGACATGTTCCCCGCTTCCGTCGAAGACGTTGAGAGGGCTCTGCAGTTGGATCGACAGAACCGGGGTGTTCTGGTTGACTCGGCCAACTGGGACATGTCGGAGCAGCTGCTGGCTCTGCAATCCCGGAAGAACGCCATGACGCTCTACACCGAAGAACTCTTTTATGGCGCCCAGGAGGCATTCTCTGCCCTCTGGCCGGGACAAAGGACTCCCACTGATCCTGTCGACCTCGGCAACGACTTGCAGCTCGCCAAGGTTTGCCTCCGGGAATGGCGAGATTCCGGCGCGAGGGTAGGAGCTGATGAAGCTCTCAGCTACTTCCTCTCCTGGTATGAGAAAGCGGACCTAGAGACCTTGCGCACCGTGCGCGAAGGATCCATCTGGACCACGGATCCGGAACATATCCGCCGGCGCCGGGAGGTGGCCCACAGCTATGTGGACTATGCCGACACCGACGCCTTCGTCCGGGACATCCGCGAGCCGGAGAAGAAGGACGATGCCGGGGCATCTGCCGCTGCCGAGGGCTCCGACTCCAGCCAAGATGAAGATGAAGCTGAAGAGGCCGACACTGATGCCCCGGAACAGGCATCTGCCCCGGGCGGAGGTGATGGCTCCATTCCATCTGCTGGGTCCGGCACACCTGAAGCCGACACTTCCACTGCTACCGCTCCACCTGCCGGCGGCTCTGCTTCTGCCGCTGCTCCTTGACTTTGCAGCACAAAAACTTTAAGTTTTATCAGATCCCCGGTATGCCGGGTGCAGTTGTAAGATATACGTTTAATTTCCTTTGGTTTGCTACCTGAACAAGTTTTATCTCGGTTTGCTTGTTATTAACGCCGGATCATCTTTGGCTAAGTCACCGAGTTTGTTTTCCTGTTTCCCCAACTTCACAACCTTGGCTACCTGTCTACCTTAATTGGCTTTCGACATATGAGTCTCAAGGTTGCTTCATTGAACATACAGTACTTTAACTTTGAAACTTAGACTTCAAATCATCCGACACTTCAAATTTTAACTTTAGCTTTAACAAAAATGTCGGTTCGCTTGCTTTACATTTCCTTAGCCGTTTTCCATGTGTAGACAATTTCCAGCATCTACTCTTGCTAGCCATGAAGCCGGGTTTCGGACAGCAGCTGAGTCGAAGAGTGGCCTTTGGTGCCGACACATTACTAGGCCGACATAGGAAACATTCGAATCAAGCCAGCCGGCATATAACAAAAAACTGTAAATAAACAACAAATATATCTCGGAGCTAGTGACCCGGCTTCTTCGGGATGCCGGCATTTCATTCATTAGTCTTGTGCCGGCATAACGCGCCGGCACACAAAGGAAATATGGAAATACATACATTGTGTTGCTCAGGAGTAAAAGGGGCGGAGTAGAGCTATGTTCCATGGCCTCTTGGTTTCTTCTCCGGACCTGTCCGCCTTATCCTTCTTGGGGTCCTGCGCATCTATAAGATAGTAGGCATCATTGTGCAGAGCTCTGCTCACAATGAATGGCCCCTCCCACGGAGGAGTTAGCTTATGCCGGCCTTCTGTTCCTTGCTTTAGCCGGAGTACTAGATCTCCCTCTTGAAATCTCCTTGGATTTACCTTCTGCGCATGATAGCGTCTGAGGTTCTGCTGATATACTGCTGTTCTTGACAGAGTTATTTCTCTTGCTTCCTCTAGCAGATCCACATCATTTTCCCTGGCTTCTTTAGCCTCTTCCTCAGTATATAGCACTACTCTTGGTGCATCATGTATTACATCTGTTGGAAGCACAGCTTCTGCTCCATACACCAGGAAGAATGGTGTGTAGCCTGTTGACCTATTTGGAGTTGTCCTCAAACTCCAAAGCACTGCCGGCAACTCATCTAGCCAACATCCCGGCGTTTTCTCTAGTGGCTCTATCAGCCGGGGTTTTATGCCGGATAACACTAGACCATTTGACCTTTCTACTTGGCCATTGGTACAAGGGTGAGCGACCGACGCAATGTCCAGCCGGATTCCCACCTCCTCACAAAATCTAGCCAATGGCCCTTGGGCAAAGTTCGACCCATTGTCAGTGATGATGCCATGGGGAACACCATATCTCAAGATTATATCTTTCAAGAATTTCACTGTTGTGTTACCATCACACTTGCTTATGGGCTTTACTTCAATCCATTTGGTGAACTTGTCCACCATGACCAGGATATGGGTCATCTTTCCTCTGGCCGGCTTAAAAGCCCCGACCATATCCAGGCCCCAAACAGCAAAGGGCCAGGTTATTGGGATAGTCTTCAAGGCAGACGCCGGCTGATGAATCTGGTGGGCATACCTTTGACACCCATTGCATTTCCGGACCAAATCTTCTGCCTCTTGCAGTGCCGTCGGCCAATAGAACCCATGCCGGAATACCTTTGCCACCAATGCCCTGGACGAAGCATGGTGACCACACTCCCCCTGATGAATTTCCCGGAGCATCTCCAGACCTTCTGCATATTCGACACATCTCTGCAATACTCCGGTGACACTTCTCTTGTATATTTCTTTGTTTATTATGGTATACCCTTTGGATCTCCTTGCAATCCGGCGTGCCTCGGCTTCATCCGCCGCCACTTGACCATCTACCAAGAAATTCATAATAGGACGTGCCCATGAGGGCACTTCCCTGACAGTGAACACTGCCTGATCTATCTCCATCATTTCGACCGACACATAATCGATCTCCATGGGCTGCGAAGTCCCCGGGACTGTGGGATTAGTCCCCGGGTATGCCGGAGCAGTCCCCGGGTATACCGGCACAACCTCTTGGTACATTTTACCCTTGCCCTTAGCTCTGCTCCGGAATACTGCATTCACCGTGAAAGGACACAGATGTCGCCTAGATGGGGGGGTGAATAGGCGATTAAAACTTTTACGAAAGGCTTGTACAAATGTGGAAATAAACTAACGTTTAATTTGACAAGCTTACAAAACCTAATAAACTAGGCTCACCTATGAGTACCAACAGCTTATGCTAAGCAAGACAAGTAGCAAGGTGATAGCAAGATATATAACTTCAAGCACGATGGCTATCACAAATGTAAAGTGCATAAGTAGTGGAGCTCGGATAAGAGTTACCGAGGCACGAAGGAGACGAAGATGTATCCCGAAGTTCACTTCCAAAGGAAGCTAGTCTCCGTTGGAGAGGTGTGGCGGCTTAATGCACTCCGAACGCCACAAAGGCCTCACCTTGAGATGTGGTAGCACAATGCTCACCAAATGCCACAAAGGCTCACCTCAAGATGCGGAGGCACGCTACGCACCGAACGCCACAAAGGCTCACCTTATTCTCCTCGTGCCCTCGCACAAAGCAAGATGCCACGATCCACTATGGGACACTTGAGGGCGGTCACCGAACCCGTACAAGCTTGGGGCAATCTCCACAACTTAATTGGAGGCTCCCAAGAATCGCCACAAAGGCACCACAAAGGTTGGGGAATCTCCACAACTTAATTGGAGGCCCCAAGTATATGCCACAAAGGCCACTAAGCCGTCTAGGGTTCCAAGAACCCAAGAGTAACAAGCTCACGAACTTTCACTTACCGAATCTCCGAGGAGAACTCAAACCGATGCACCAAATGCAATGGCAAGAGCACACAAAGTGCTCAAATCCTTCTCTCCCAAATTCTACCAAAGCAACAAATGCTATGGAGGAATATGAGAGGAAGAACAAAGGAAATCAACAAATGAACTCCAAGATCTAGATCCAAATGGTTCCCCTCACTTAGAGGAGAAATTGATTGGTGGAAATATAGATCTAGATCTCCTCTCTCTTTTCCCTCAAGAAGATGCAAGAATCATTGGAGGGATTGAGAGATAGAGCAAAGCTTCAAGGTCAACAATGGAGGAGAGATAGAATAGGAAGCCAACAAGCCCAAGGAGGAAGAAGGGGGCCTTTTATAGGTCCCCCACGAAAACTAGCCGTTGCTGGGCACTAGGGCCGGAGTCTCCGGCCTGGAGGGCCGGAGTCTCCGCCCTAAGTGACTCCAGGGCCGGAGTCTCCACCCCTGGGCCGGAGTCTCCGGTGCCCCGGGGTCATTCGGGGGCCTCGGGACGGACTAAGCAGGTGCCAGGCCGGAGTTGGGCCGGAGACTTTGCGTCTCGGGCCGGAGACTCCGGCCACCAAACACTGGCAGGAACACCAACACGAAAACGACCATAACTTGAGCATCCGGACTCCGTTTTTGATGATCTTGGGCTCGTTGGAATCACAACAACGAGCTCTACAAGTATATGCATAAAAACATCATAGTCCAACAAGGGAGGATAAAACCAAATGATGAGAGGTTTGACCTCTCTTCAAAGACAAACCGGTAAAACCTCCAAACACCAAAAACTCAATAAGTGTTTCATGCAAAATCCGTTTTTGATGAGCTAGAGCTTGTCATGGAAATAACCACAAGCTCTAGAACCTCACATGGATAAAAGCCAAATAAGAACCAAGAAAGATGATGGCAAATATGCAAAGGTTTGAGCTCTCTTCGAACGATGCGGTTAAGTTACTCACTCGAGAGCCCCTCTTGATAGTACGGCTACCAAACCTATAACCCGGTCTCCAAACTAACACACGAGACCGGTAGAAGAGAAAACCTATCAAGAACAAACCTTTTCCTTGCGCATTCCACTTGAGCTAGATTATGACCGTCTTGTCTTCCTCAAGTGGAACACCTTTCTTGATCTTGATTGCTTGGTGAAGTCTTGCGAATTGCTCCCCCATAAATCAATATGGGAAAGACTCTCTTTAAGCATATCTTTTCCTTGCGCATTCCACTTGAGCTAGATTATGACCGTCTTGTCTTCCTCAAGTTGGAACACCTTTCTTGATCTTGATTGCTTGGTGAAGTCTTGCGAATTGCTCCCCCATAAATCAATATGGGAAAGACTCTCTTAGGAATATCTTCACATAGACATTACCACCAAATAGAATACATGCATCAAGCATATAATATCCTTGAGATGGCACATCTTGAACTTGACTTCACATCCATGAAGACGATCACCACTTAATAATATCCTAGCCCGAGATCACAAGATCCCACTCGATACATTATGTATGCTTTGAGAGTTGATCAACTTGAAACCCATATTTGCACTTTGACTTGATCAACCTTGTATACTTCCTTCTTCCTTCATGATGATGATGTCTTGAAGGTAAACACAAATGTCCACTCAATTATATTCTTCAAGACATAGTTGCAATAAGCTCAATTCTTATATGACCATTCTTTCGATATTTCCTTGAATAACACATTGGTCATCACTTAAAGTTCTTCATTTGATCCTTCTTACAACCTTGAAGCCAACATATGGTTCAAGCATTGTCTATGGACATGTCCTACAAATATAACTCAATGCAAACATTAGTCCATAGAGATTGTCATTAATTACCAAAACCACACATGGGGGCTCCATGCTCTTTCAATCTCCCCCATTTTGGTAATTGATGACAATCTCTTTGAGAGGGTTTATATAATGAATTTAAACAACTAAAATGGTTGCACTAACATCAAATACTACAAAAGTATGTGATGTTAGTAAAACCACCATATATAGAGCAAACTCCCCCACAATCTATGCACGTGTGAATGATCTTGATTTCATTGCATATATTGCCAACCAAGGTTGTTGGTGGAGTTTCCTCTATATACTCAACCATGCAAAGCATGAAGGGCAAATGCTTAAGAACAAAACCAAAGAATAAAACCCAATTCCCTTTAAACCCTCGAAACTTCTCCCCCATTGGCACCAATTGCCGAAATGGGCAGAAAAATTAGAAGGCCAATATAGTGAGAGTTCCTCCATAATGTGTGCATAAACCAAAAGTATAATTGAAAATGTATGCACATATCCAAATAAGAAAACTCGGAGGAAATCAACCTATATTGAGGATCAAAGATTGCAAATAAAATAATATCACATGGTGGATAAACTTCAACAAATGAAGAGAGCAATCAATCGATCCAAAGAACAAATTGAATAAAGATATTATGATAAGACCAAAAGGGTGCTCTAAATAATATGAGGAATCTCCCCAAGGTTTGTGCACAAAATATTCTATTTGAATTAAAGTATAAGGTGCACAAACATGGAATCATCACTCCCTCAATATTATTCAAAACAAAATGATACCAAGTGAAGTCAAATACTATGATAACCGCAAAATGGTGCTTTAAATGAAATGAGGAAGCTCCCCATGGTACGTGCAAAAAAAATGGAATGTTTGCATTTGAATACAATTTGCACAACATGGAATCCTCACTCCCTCAATAACATTTAAAATGCAACCATTTGCAAGAGATCATAGAGAAGAAATTAAGCTTAACACTTGCATCAAGCAAATGGTTGAGCAACAAGCAAGGGACAACATATTAAAAGGCTCAACCAAAGGAATGTGTGATATGAATGACAAAGCATATTATAAGACTAATACAAGGATAAGCATAGAGCATCCACATAGTCTTTAATGAAAGAAATTGCTTAGCATTCCATCCCAACACATAAGGTTCAAATAAGATATCAAATAAGGAGATATCATCTCTCATGTGTATAAGTTTCTAAGTAGACAACATCACAAAGATAATTATCACAAAGAAACATGTACACACAAAATAGATACTAAGAATAGAACATGATATCCAAAATAAAGTCATGCAATATACCAATGAGAATTTTTGCTTTTAAAGCATGGCCAAAGGCTCAAATTTTCTTATTGTATATTGATGAACTTCAACCACAAACAAGTCAAAGACATCACAAATATCAACAAGGGAAAGAAGATAGTTGGGATGCTTTGAGAAAAGCAACAAGTATCACAAAGATGAATACCAAAAGAAAGTAATAAATTTACACTTTCAACCATATTGCACATGTGAGAACTTGAGGAATTGATATGCAATAAAATTGCTAAATTGACATATATGGGATAGGAGAATCATGAGCATGATTTTATATGTTCCCAATAATATGCACTCATCTCAAATTACTCACAATTGCAATAAAGAGGTTTCATTAAGACCTTTGCAAGAAGCACAACATTTGCAAATAATGATTTTCCATGCCATGAAACAACCTACACAAGGTTGGATACTAGAAAAGTATGCATGATAAGATACTTGTTACCGAGATATTAAAGGTAGGATGTAGTAGATAGGAGTTCTTCAATAATCCTAGCTTGCCTCAAATTATCATTTAGTCACCACTTCATCCTTATTATTGAGACAAGCACCAATATATCTTCATGTACCTAAAACAAAGTTCAAGTACAAGATGGTCCCCAAACTCATTGGGTCCAAAGTAGTTAGGAACTACAACATATAGGACAAACTCCACATAAATATGTGCATATATAAATGAAATTGAATTTCATGCACATCTTAGCCGATTTAGGATTTGATGGAGCTTCTCCTATATATTAGATCAAAGAAAGCAAAAGCATGCCATACAATATACATTTAGTAAATATGCATGCACAAGACTTTCAAGAGCCAAAGGAGATACAATTTGGACAAAACACCAAGAAGGACAAGCGAGCACATGAAATTGTGAAGCTACAAAAGGTTGTCCAAATTATATCAAAGAATCAAATCAACACAAGATTGACTCCAAAGTTCAACTAGTGAACTAAGCAAAAGCCAATGAGCATAAAGGATAACTAAAACACACATGCTCAAAGACATATCTCATTTTAAGAGTGAAAAACAAATTACAAGGAATGAGATAAGCAACTCCCAAAGAGAGCAAGGTTCCAACAACAAACCAACCTCTCCACACTTTTTATGATGGCACACTAAGTACCAAAAAGAAAAGATTTGACTTCCAACAATAATCAAAACCAATTGAAATAAGCACAAGAGTGTGTTATAACAAATATAGGAGAGCTCCCCCAAGATTAGTGCATTATTTATGATTTTGCATTTGAATACAAAATGCACACAAATGGGATCATCACATCTACCTACATAGAAATAACACAAAATAAGTTCAACAAAATCAAATGGAATCACACGAGTCAAGAAAGACAATGGGAGTTAAAGCAAATACATTTCTTGGCGAGAGATAAGGCAATTAAAAGAAATAGCCAAAGTGAAGATGATCAATATAAAAAATACCACATGATAGATTACCAATTTTCCAAGGAGAAGAGGTATATGGAGTTATTTCCGGTGGTAGTTTACACATAAATCCAAGATCATCTTCACAACAAATGAGCATATGAAAAGGATAAGACTTAAGCACCATGCCAAACAAAGATATTCTTGATAGACTCAAATAGCTAAACAATCACGCAAAGCAATGATTAGGATAGCTTGAAGCAAATGGTTTTCCAACTTTGATGTAGTATTCCACATTTTAGGAAAACCCTATCAAGAAAGTATCTCACAAACAAGATCCAAAACAAGAGCAATAAACAATTTGGCAAATTGGAACTTGTTCGAGAAAACATGCCACATAGAAGCAAGATAATTTACAATATCAACACTATGTGACACAACCTCAAATATACACATTTCATGGATTTGTAATATGCACAAAGCACAATACTCCCCCATAATGTGATAAAACCAATTTTCAAATAAGTTGTTAAAGTCAATTTCCATAGGGCCCGGAAATTCCGAGGGGGACCGGAGTCTCCGGAGTAGAACCACCGGAGTCTCCGGGGTAGAACCACCGGAGTCTCCGGGGTAGAACCAATGGAATCTCCAAACCTAGAAAATTAAACTTTACCAACAAGAGGCAAATAGAATCCAACAAGATGATTAATGGACATTATAGAATTTGAATTTCTCATGAAAATGGCATACCACATAGAGACTAGATAATCTTTAAATATCAACACTAAGTGGTATTCCTCATGTACACACATTTTTAGGATTGTGAAGTGCCAAAGCATATCACTCCCCCAAAATGGGATGGTCCATTAATCTCTCACAAGAGCCAAGTAAGATAGATCAAGATGCAATGGGCTCAACGATAACCACCGTATATGGTGTGCAAACCAACATGCACATACTTGATTACTCAAAATAAAGCAGTTAGGGAGCACAACATATACAAACACATGCAAGATACAAAACCACACACATGCGAAGGGGCGAGTAACTTTCAATATAGATAAGTTGAATACATGTTACCGCAAGGAGGAACAATGAATATATGATAGAAATAAGATAATCCAATTGACTTGACTTGAGACAATATAATTAATGAAGATCCCTTAATTCTTCATGATATAGCCAAGTCTCCAAAGCCCTCCAATAGACACCTATTGATCAAGTTTTGGCTTGTTGGTCCCCAACCAAGTTGGGTCCTAAGAGGTTAGTCACAATAGGTTTGGCAACCCAAATGGTTCTTTTCTTGACACCACTTTGATTACCAACAAATTTGGCAAACATATTTCCAACCTTATCCTTACAAAGTGAATAAGCATCATCGATTATGATAGGGTTGGATGAGTTACCAATAGAGCATGTAGAAGAAAGGTGACCCTTCTCACGGCATATGTAGCAAGATCTTATCTTTCCTTTCTTCTCATTTGATTTCTCCACAATGGGAGCATTGGGTTGATTCTTCTTAGGAGGAAGCTTTTCTTCATCTTGAGGAAGGACTTGAGTTTGAGCTTGAGGCCTCTTCCCTTGTTGCTTCTCACTTAGATGCTTCTTCTTCAATGGGCAAGACCTAACATGATGCCCTTCAATTTTGCACTTGAAGCAAACAATCTTGGCCGGATTCTTGACTTGCTCTTGGCCCTTCTTCTTCTTGAAGAGTTTGGACTTCTTCTTATTGTTGGAGATAAATCCAAGTCCACTCTTGTCATTGGGGGATTTTTGTGCACTCAACATCTTGTCAAGTTTGGACTTCCCTTCATGACTTTTTACCAAGTCTTTCTTCAACAAAGTGACTTGGGCCTCGAGCTCTTTAATTTCCTCTACATGGTTAGTTACAACACAAGTACTAGAGGAAGTAGAAGCTATAATGTTAGAGCAACAAGGCAAGGAGAGTAATTCATCACAAGATGTAGCAATAGTATGAGTGGATGAATTACAAGGACTAGCACATGGCAATATAGCATTTTGGGAAGTAGTGCTAGTGACCACATGAGGTTCACAAGATGTTACCTTTGTAGACATATCCTCATAAGCTAACTTTAGGCGAGCATTGGAAACTAGAAGATCCTCATTAGAGCTAGATAGCTTTTCATGACTTTCCTCCAATATCCCATACTTGCTAGTTAGCAACTCAAGTTGAGCCCTTAGCTCAACATTCTCCTTCAAGATAGATGCTTCACAAGAAGTAGAGTTAGTAGCACAAGCATCATGATTAACCGAAAGAGGAGAAGGCAACTTGGAACACTCTTTTAAATAAGAAGCTTTTAGTTGCTCATGTGACTCGGTGAGTTTGGTGAGCACACTCTCAATGTCCCTAGAGCCATCTTTGAGGTGCTCAACATCCTCAAGAAGTTTAGCATTATCAAAAACAAGCTTATCATTTTTTAATTTTAAATCATTTGCCACCTCAAGAGCTCTATCATTGGAGCTTTGTTCTTTTAAAAGAGTCTTTTTAAAATCATTGGCAAGACTATGAAGATTCTCAATAGTTTCTTCTTGCTCTTCGTCATGAGATTGAAGCTCATCAATAATTTTCTTGCTCTCAATAGCAGCAACCAAAATATCAACGAAGTTAGAGCAAGCAATTTTATTCTTACCAATAGCATGAAAGACTATTTCTCCCTTCCTTTTTAAAGAGGCAACATAATCATCCTCTTCTTCATGATCACTAGATATAGTGGGTTCCAAAGAAGGAGTTACCTTTGAATCCCTAGCCATAAGACATATGTGGGAACCGAGAGATGATGATGAGGATGAAATACTTGAAGCTCCAATCAAAACTTTGTCTTGGCCAATAGAATCTCCGGTTTCCTCTACATTGTTAGCCACACAAAGACTAGAGGAAATAGAGGCATTTTTATCATGGCCACTAGATAGAGCAAGCATATCATCATGAGATTTATTTAAGCAACTTACACATGATATGCAAGGACTAACACAAGCATATAAAGCATTTATGGTGCTAGAAGTGTTTAAGTCCAAAGATGAAGCATTGCAATGAGATAGAGATGAAGGATCATAAAAAGTAAGCATACTATCACCATTGCAAGTTTCATCACCACTCACCATATCATTACCTTGTGTCTTGCCACACTTTGGTGATGTGGATGAAAGTTCATCACGGCCGGAAGTGGAAGGAATACAATCATCCCCAATAATCTTGGACAAACCATATTTTTCTTGAAGCTTTGTCCATATCTCATGAGCGCTCCGAAAGGGCGTGAAGGAGAAGGTAACTACATCGCTCAAAGCATTAATAATCACATGAGAAGCTTGAGCATTGAGATACAAGTTTTTCTTATCCTCTAAAGATAGATTTTGAGTATCCTTTGGAGGAGAAAAACCCGTATCTACAATTCGCTCCATAGATGGGTCCATGACCCGAAAATAATTAAGCATGTGAATTTTCCAAGTATCATAATTTGTGCCATCGAATATAAAAGTGTCATTATGCACTAATCCCCTAGCCGACATCTTTGCTCTCAAGGCGGTGAAGCCTAAAATGAGAGACCTAGCTCTGATACCAATTGAAAGGACACAGATGTCGCCTAGAGGGGGGGGTGAATAGGCGATTAAAACTTTTACGAAAGGCTTGTACAAATGCGGAAATAAACTAACGTTTAATTTGACAAGCTTACAAAACCTAATAAACTAGGCTCACCTATGAGTACCAACAGCTTATGCTAAGCAAGACAAGTAGCAAGGTGATAGCAAGATATATAACTTCAAGCACGATGGCTATCACAAATGTAAAGTGCATAAGTAGTGGAGCTCGGATAAGAGTTACCGAGGCACGAAGGAGACGAAGATGTATCCCGAAGTTCACTTCCAAAGGAAGCTAGTCTCCGTTGGAGAGGTGTGGCGGCTTAATGCACTCCGAACGCCACAAAGGCCTCACCTTGAGATGTGGTAGCACAATGCTCACCAAATGCCACAAAGGCTCACCTCAAGATGCGGAGGCACGCTACGCACCGAACGCCACAAAGGCTCACCTTATTCTCCTCGTGCCCTCGCACAAAGCAAGATGCCACGATCCACTATGGGACACTTGAGGGCGGTCACCGAACCCGTACAAGCTTGGGGCAATCTCCACAACTTAATTGGAGGCTCCCAAGAATCGCCACAAAGGCACCACAAAGGTTGGGGAATCTCCACAACTTAATTGGAGGCCCCAAGTATATGCCACAAAGGCCACTAAGCCGTCTAGGGTTCCAAGAACCCAAGAGTAACAAGCTCACGAACTTTCACTTACCGAATCTCCGAGGAGAACTCAAACCGATGCACCAAATGCAATGGCAAGAGCACACAAAGTGCTCAAATCCTTCTCTCCCAAATTCTACCAAAGCAACAAATGCTATGGAGGAATATGAGAGGAAGAACAAAGGAAATCAACAAATGAACTCCAAGATCTAGATCCAAATGGTTCCCCTCACTTAGAGGAGAAATTGATTGGTGGAAATATAGATCTAGATCTCCTCTCTCTTTTCCCTCAAGAAGATGCAAGAATCATTGGAGGGATTGAGAGATAGAGCAAAGCTTCAAGGTCAACAATGGAGGAGAGATAGAATAGGAAGCCAACAAGCCCAAGGAGGAAGAAGGGGCCTTTTATAGGTCCCCCACGAAAACTAGCCGTTGCTGGGCACTAGGGCCGGAGTCTCCGGCCTGGAGGGCCGGAGTCTCCGCCCTAAGTGACTCCAGGGCCGGAGTCTCCACCCCTGGGCCGGAGTCTCCGGTGCCCCGGGGTCATTAGGGGGCCTCGGGATGGACTAAGCAGGTGCCAGGCCGGAGTTGGGCCGGAGACTTTGCGTCTCGGGCCGGAGACTCCGGCCACCAAAAACTGGCAGGAACACCAACACAAAAACGACCATAACTTGAGCATCCGGACTCCGTTTTTGATGATCTTGGGCTCGTTGGAATCACAACAACGAGCTCTACAAGTATATGCATAAAAACATCATAGTCCAACAAGGGAGGATAAAACCAAATGATGAGAGGTTTGACCTCTCTTCAAAGACAAACCGGTAAAACCTCCAAACACCAAAAACTCAATAAGTGTTTCATGCAAAATCCGTTTTTGATGAGCTAGAGCTTGTCATGGAAATAACCACAAGCTCTAGAACCTCACATGGATAAAAGCCAAATAAGAACCAAGAAAGATGATGGCAAATATGCAAAGGTTTGAGCTCTCTTCGAACGATGCGGTTAAGTTACTCACTCGAGAGCCCCTCTTGATAGTACGGCTACCAAACCTATAACCCGGTCTCCAAACTAACACACGAGACCGGTAGAAGAGAAAACCTATCAAGAACAAACCTTTTCCTTGCGCATTCCACTTGAGCTAGATTATGACCGTCTTGTCTTCCTCAAGTGGAACACCTTTCTTGATCTTGATTGCTTGGTGAAGTCTTGCGAATTGCTCCCCCATAAATCAATATGGGAAAGACTCTCTTTAAGCATATCTTTTCCTTGAGCATTCCACTTGAGCTAGATTATGACCGTCTTGTCTTCCTCAAGTTGGAACACCTTTCTTGATCTTGATTGCTTGGTGAAGTCTTGCGAATTGCTCCCCCATAAATCAATATGGGAAAGACTCTCTTAGGAATATCTTCACATAGACATTACCACCAAATAGAATACATGCATCAAGCATATAATATCCTTGAGATGGCACATCTTGAACTTGACTTCACATCCATGAAGACGATCACCACTTAATAATATCCTAGCCCGAGATCACAAGATCCCACTCGATACATTATGTATGCTTTGAGAGTTGATCAACTTGAAACCCATATTTGCACTTTGACTTGATCAACCTTGTATCCTTCCTTCTTCCTTCATGATGATGATGTCTTGAAGGTAAACACAAATATCCACTCAATTATATTCTTCAAGACATAGTTGCAATAAGCTCAATTCTTATATGACCATTCTTTCGATATTTCCTTGAATAACACATTGGTCATCACTTAAAGTTCTTCATTTGATCCTTCTTACAACCTTGAAGCCAACATATGGTTCAAGCATTGTCTATGGACATGTCCTACAAATATAACTCAATGCAAACATTAGTCCATAGAGATTGTCATTAATTACCAAAACCACACATGGGGGCTCCATGCTCTTTCACACCGCATATGTCGGCCCAGTCCCCGGGGCTGAGGAATCAGTCCCCAGGTTATCTGACCTAGCTCCGGCATCTATCTCCATCGGAACTGCTTCCTCCGGACCTGGCGGGACATAAATGGAAGATGACTCAGGCGAGGGCTTGATCGATGGCTTCCTCAGATGCTCCAACGAAATGCCGGGCGGGATTGAATCTCTGGAAGATCCCAATTTGGACAATGCATCGGCCGCGTCGTTCTGAGCCCGAAGAACATGCCGGAACTCACAACCTTCAAAGTAACCACTTAACTGCTGCACCAGGAAACGGTAGGATGCCATGTTAGCATCATGCGCGTCCCATATGCCGGAACATTGCTGAATCACCAAGTCAGAATCACCGAAACACATAATCCGGCGAATTCCTATGTCCTTAGACACTTTCAGGCCATGCACAAGTGCCTCATATTCCGCCACATTATTTGATGCTGCAAAATGAATCTGCAGGACATATCTCAATTGGTCATTCTTTGGTGAACTGAGAATTATGCCGGCACCCAAGCCATGGATTGTCTTGGATCCGTCGAAATGCATCCTCCAATAATTCGCATCTGGCAATGGTGGCTCATACTGTATCTCGGCCCAGTCAATAAAGAAGTCAGCTAACACCTGGGACTTTATTGTATCCCTCTTATCATATTGAGGTGTATATGGTGAAAGCTCTATTGCCCACTTTGCTATCCTGCCGCTGGCATCTTTGTTGCTTATGATTTCCGAGATAGGGGCCTCGGCCACTACACGGATTGGATGCTCCTGGAAGTAATGCTTGAGCTTCTTGGCCGCCATATAGACACCATAAGTCATCTTCTGATAGTGGGGGTAGTTTTGCTTTGAGGTGGAGAGGACTTCACTCAGATAATATACCGGCCGCTGCACGGTTTTGCCTCCCTCCTCTCGCTCCACTACCACCACTGCGCTGACAACCCTGTTGGTTGCCGCTATATAGAGCAACATTGGCTCCCGGGGCATTGGAGACGCTAATACCGGTGCTGTAGACAACATCTGCTTCAATTCCTTGAAAGCTGCGTCTGCCTGCGCTGTCCAGACAAATGTGTCGGACTTCTTCATCAACTGATATAACGGCAATGCTTTCTCTCCCAGCCGGCTTATGAAACGGCTCAGGGATGCAAGGCACCCAGTGAACTTCTGTACTTCCCTTAAATCTGTCGGCGGCTTCATCCTTTCTATGGCACGAATCTTGCCGGGATTTACCTCAATACCCCGGCTGGAGACAAGGAAGCCGAGCAACTTGCCTGCCGGCACACCGAAGGTACATTTTGCCGGATTCAACTTCATCCGGAATCTCCTCAGGTTCCCAAAGGTTTCCCGGAGGTCATCTATGAGAGTCTTGCTCTCCTTGGTTTTTATGACGACGTCATCGACATATACCTGCACATTCTTATCTATTTGATCATGCAAACATTTTTGCATACACCTTTGGTAAGTTGCGCCGGCATTTCTTAAACCGAACGGCATAGTGAGATAGCAATAAGCCCCGTACGGGGTAATAAAGGATGTCTTTATTTGATCTGGCTCATACAAAGGGATCTGGTGGAAACCAGAATAGGCATCTACAAATGATAACAGTTCGCACCCAGCTGTGGAATCAATCACTTGATCGATCCGAGGGAGCGGGAATGGATCTTTAGGGCATGCCTTGTTCAAGTTGGTGTAATCAACACACATCCGCCATACTTTCACTATGGCGGGCTCATCCTTCTTCTTTTCCACCAAAACCGGATTAGACACCCAATCCGGATGAAGCACTTCTTTGATAAAGCCAGAGGCTAAGAGCCTGGCCACTTCGTCCCAAATGGCTTTCCTTCTATCGCCGGCATTCCGCCGGAGCGGCTGCTTCACCGGCTTAGCATCCGGTCTCACATGCAATGCGTGCTCAGCCAGCTCCCTCGGCACACCTTGCAAGTCTGAAGTAGACCATGCAAAGATATCCCGATTCTCACGGAGGAAGCTGATGAGCTCGCTTTCCTATTTGGGATCCAAACTTGCCCCAACCAGGGCATGGCGCTCCGGGAAAGCTTCATCCAGAGGCACCTTTTTGACCTCCTTGCCTACTTGAAAAGAAGCGCTGCCGCCGGGACTCGTCATGCCCGGCATAGATTTGCCGGCCACAACCGTCTCAGCAATCTCTACTGCTCGCTTGAGCCTCTTCCTTTCCTCTGCAATGATCAGAGTCTCGGCCAGGTTAGACCCGGCTGTTGCACATGCCATCGAACGCTTGTCATCACCAATGATGGTAATTGCCCCTCCGGGCCCCGGCATTTTCATCTTCAGGTACGCAACATGCGTAGAGGCCATGAACTTTGCCAATGCCGGCCTCCCCAGCAAAGCATGGTAGGGACTCTCCAGATCAACCACCTCGAACATGAGGTTCGCCACCCTGCAGTTATCCCGGCTGCCAAACATGACATCCATCCGGATCTTGCCCATCGGCGCACACGAAAGTCCCGGCACAATGCCGTGGAATGTGGTCTTGCTTGGCTCCAGCATATTCTCCTTGATGCCCAGCTTCTGCATCGTATCTCGGTACATGATGTTGATGCTGCTACCATTGTCAATGAGGACCTTGCTGAACCTCACGTTATTAGCCGGCCCGACAAATGTCGGATCCATTACTAGCGCATACCCACCGGGGTTTGGCATGATCCTGGGATGATCTGCTCTGTCCCAGCCAATGGCTTGGTCAGACCAATGCATCATCTTCGGAACTGCCGACATAACGGCGTTTACCTCCAAACTCCGCCGGTACAAGCTCTGCTTGTCTGTTCTTTCGGTCTCAAAGACCATGTAGCTCTGATCGTACTCCTTGTACTCATTCCGGCCCGCTCCTGGGCCTCCGGCATTATATCCCAGATTATAGCTCTGGTCTACTTGATTTACGCCGGCATTTCCGGCGTTGCTCTGGTTCCCGGGATTAACCGGCCTAGGCGGGACTGCAACTGTATTTGCACCTGTCAACGGCGATGGAGCTGCCGGGACAGATGGTCTAGCCGGTCCCTAGGGACCCGCACGACCTGCTAGTATGTCGTCCAACCATGAACAGTTTCTTGTCAAATGATTTGCCGGCTTACCCGGCTGGAATGTGTGAAACACACAAGGCTTGTCCATGGCCAATCCCACTGTATACTTTGGCCACTGCTTCTTCTGGCCTGCGGCTCCGCCGGCATTCTTGTTGACCCAGGCATTCTTCTTCTGGAAGGGTTGCGCTTGCTGCTGCGGTTGTTGCTGCTGAGGCTGCTGATAGCCCTCATATCTCGGACGCTGGCTACTGCCGGCACCCTCTTGCTCTTCCTCCACAGCTGCTACTTGTGCTGCCCCATACCGGTGATCCGGCCTTTCATCTCTTCTCCCGTTCCGGTTATCAGAGCGATAGTATTGCCCTGGTCTCCCGGCGCTGTTGGTGTTCCCCTGGGTCTGCCCCTGTCCTTGTGAATCGAGACTGGGCTGCATGGGATCTCCCAGAGCATAACTATCAGCGATCTTGATTGTTTCGGCCAACGTGGCCGGCATTTCCCTCTGCAGCTTTTGCCACAACATGGTGCCATGCCGGCACCCATGAGCGAACCACATGATGGCCTGCTGCTCATTAACTCCTTCGCAGGAGTTGCGCAACGTGCACCACCTGGTCAGGTAGTCACGGTCGGTCTCATTCACTCCCTGCCGGCAGTTAGCCAGCTGCTGGGGACAGTTGGGCCTCTTGTATGTACTGGTGAAGTTTGACACAAACTGCTCTTCGAAATCAATCCAGCCGTTGATACTCCCGGCCGGCAAATTGTTCAGCCATATCCTAGCAGGACCTTCTAGCATCTGCGGCACATATCGTACCACCCATCTGAGGTTTCCTCCGGCGATATTCACCGCCGTGGAGTAATCCTCCAACCAATCTTCCGGCTTCGTACTGCCATTATATGTCCTCGCGCCACGCGCGAGCTGGAAGAAGTAAGGCACCGGCTCGCCCATAATCCGGGGTCCAAAGCACCTGGGACCCGGAGCTCCTTGCCTCTCCACCATCTCTGACTGGTGAATCTTGTCCAGCTTGAAGCGTGCATCATTTGCCGCCAAGGACCGAGGTCCAAGCCGGGATGCAATTGGACCTGCAATCATCTCCGGCTGCTGCTCCGGCTGGCACTGATCAGTTTGTCGGCCTTGCTGGTCTTGCTGCTGATATCCCGCCCTGGCTAGGGCGGAATTCCCGTCATCATCTCGATATCTCGGCTGACCTGCACCTTGCTGCTGTGCTGCACCTCCGGCGCCCTGCTGCTGACGCCGGATCGCACTGTTGCTCCGGCCACCACCGGCCGCTCCTGCTCCGTGCCCGGCCGGCACACTCTGGCCGGGCTTCTTGTTGCCGACATACTTGTCGACTTGGCCGGCATTCTTCTCCACCATCGCTTGCTTGCCGGCAACCGCCGGATCGTACACCTGGATCTGCTTGTCCCGGCGGCCAGAGGTCACACTTCCGGCACGCCGGGCGCTGGGATGCGGGGACGAGGCTTGGCCCCTCGACCTTGCGCCGGCACCTCCCGCCGACACAACGTACTGGGATGCCCCGGCCCCTGGGTTTGCCCTTTTAAAGGCCTCCTACTGCTTGGTAGCTTCAGACAAAAGTTGGTTAAGCCGGGCTTGCTGCTCGCGCAGTGCTTCGCCGGATAAACAAGGTAAATCCTTAGCTACCTCGGCCGCAGCCCTAAGGTTTTTCACTGGTGAGCTATATATCACCTTAGGTATAGAACTAGTTGCAGTATGACTCTTATCTCTAGCATCTTTTCCTATCTCAGTGTTAAGATCTCTGCCTCTAGCTCTAACCTCTTCTATCCGGCTAGGCCGGGTTACTACAGGAGTAAAACCATGGGCTGCCTCATACTCACGGAGTTGCCGGTTGAACCGTTCGCGCTCCTGGTTCATGGCCAGGGCCTCGTCGACGAGGGCCTGACGAGATCCTTCCAAGACCTCCCTTGTCTGCTCCGGATCATCGCCGGATCGCACTGGCTCAAGAAGTCGCTCAATGACGGGAAGAAGCACCTGACCTCTTGCCGGCACAGCGGAAGTGCCGGCCAGGTTCTCGACACGCTCCAACGGAGGACGTGCCGACCTCTTGGCCTTCGGCGGCTCCGGGGGAGTATCTCCTGCAGCTGCCTTGCCGGCACCGTCTGCCGGCGGCGCTGATGTGCCGGCCATCATCACCTCGGCCGTCTCTACTGAGCGAGCGCTACGCCCAGCGTGAGCCAACCGATGTGACGGAGGATCCGACGCCACCAGCACCTCCTTCCTACAAATTCTCTCAGTCCCCACGTACACCTCGTGGGAACCGAAAGACATGATCCGGCCATCCCTGGGGAACGGCCGGCCGCCGAGACATCCGGCGTTGTCGCTGATGAAACTGAGCGAGCCTAGCCTCTGGACGAGGCCAGAGACCACGCGCACTCCTGAAGCTGCTATCACAGACCCCGTCCGAATAAACACTCCGCCCAGCATATCGATCGGCCCCACGGTGGGCGCCAAATGTCGTCGTGGTGAAACAACATATGCCATAGGATGGCTTAAATGGGGGCCGAACTAGATGCTGGAGGATTCGGGAGAGGGGAACGAGCTAAAAAGCACGACAGAAAGGAACACGGATCTACCCAGGTTCGGGGCTCTCGTAAGGAGATAACACCCCTACTCCTGCTCTACTGGTTGTATATTCGGATCGATGGAGTACACAACAATGGTGCTTCCAAGCTCTCTGCTAGAGAAGGAAGACGAACTGCTAAGAGTAGGAACACCGAGTGACCAACCCTTTGCTAGGGCTCCCTATGCCACCTTATATAGTGGTAGCCAGGGTTACAACGGTCATATGAGACCAGCAGACATGAGCTACGCTCCAAATAGGACTCGCTGACGAAGGCAGAGACCCTTGACTTCCTCCCTGATTGCTCTCGATGGGACTTCATATCCCTGTACCTTGTACTTCCTGCACTGTGACCTTACCCTTGTGAGGTAAGCTCTGTACTTGTGCACAGTGAGGGTAGGTCACCTCCACTGTGCACCCTGCCACCACACTCTGCTACCATGCTTGGATGTTTTCTTCCTTGATTGTAGGGACACGACATCTTAGCTGACTTCTGTATCCCGGATACGACCGTTGGCCATACCCTGGACATATATGCCGGACCAACGACCTATGACGGTCGGGTAATCCGGCCTCCCTGTTCCTGCACAACACATCAAAATAGATAGGCCGGCATATCTGAGTATATGCCGGCACTCCTCAGTCAGTATTCCGGTTAATCCAGCATATCCAAGTATCAGCCGGGATACGCATATACCCCGGCCCAGCCTATGCCCTTATATCCCGGCCAGACCTTTTCTT
The DNA here is from genome assembly GCA_007115705.1 of Dactylis glomerata. NCBI lineage: Eukaryota > Viridiplantae > Streptophyta > Magnoliopsida > Poales > Poaceae > Dactylis > Dactylis glomerata. The sequence goes on along the minus strand of QXEO01000403.1, from coordinate 314,791 downwards.
GGTCAACCGGCATAAAGCCAATCATAGTCCTTGTATCTTTCTAGCCTCTTGACCCTACCGGGGGTCATCCCCCCGACAGAAACCCATACTAATTCTTGTGTACACATCTGAGGATACGATCTTGTAGCCTATTAGCCAGGAGCTTAGTCAAGAATTTTAGACAGGCATTAGTCAAAGAGATGGGCCTAAAATCATTTACATCCTCAGGAGCAGCCTTTTTTGGGATAAGAGTGATATAGGAACCACTAATACACTCTAAATTCAGCTTATTGTCATAGAAATCATAGGCAAGCTGGTAGAAGCAATATTTGATAAGATGCCAGCATTTCTTAAGAAAAAGACCATTAAAACCATCTGGGCGAGGAGCCCTATCAGCAGGCATAAACTTGGTCACATTATCCATTTCGTCAACTTGGAAAGGTTTCGTCAGATCATCAAGCCCATCAATCCTATGTAAAAGCTGCTGCAGGTTTAATTGCATATCTATGCCCTCAGATCGTCCCATTCTATCTTTATAGCATGTCCAAAGCATACCTGCCATTTCGGTGTGATCATCCACAATTCTACCATCAGAAGCCTTTAATGATTTAATACAATTCCTTCTGAATCTTTCAGTGGCCATGGAGTGGAAAAACTTTGTGTTATCCTCCCCCATCTTAATCCATCTGATTGTGCATCTTTTACGCCAATAGTTACATTCAGCCAGCAGTAAATCATCCAGATGTAGCTTGACAATATTCCTAAAATTAAATTCTTGAAGGAATAGGGGTCTGGCTTCCTCTAACTCATCTAGCAGAAAGATCACCTGGTTACATTTTTCTATCACCTGCTTCAGCTTCGAAATATTAGTTTTCCAGTGCTTAAGATCATATCTGAACGTTTTCAGCTTATCTACTAAAACTAATGCACTAGATTTTTTCTTTGAAGCTTTATTCCACGACTTTTTTAAAAAATCCAAAAACCCTGGCAGTTGCACCCAGAAGCTTTCAAAGCGAAAGATCTTGGCTTTAGGAATGACAGTATCAATATCAACCACACAAGGAATGTGATCAGATGCCATTTTAGCTAGGGGCAGAACCGAAGTATTTGGGAATTCAATTGTCCAATTAGTGGTGGTAAAAAACCAGTCCAGCTGTTCCATCAGGGGGTCATTCTGCATGTTTGACCAAGTGAAAGATCTACCTTTCAGAGGTAGCTCAATCAGATTCAGATGCCCAATTACTTCATTAAAAATGAACATGTCATTAATATTACCCCAGGCTTATTTCTATTCCTACTGGTTCTTATGAAATTGAAATCACCAAGTTACAGCCAATTCTGAGAAGGTGGAATCTGAAGATTGTAGAGCCATGAAACAAAATTATCCCTTTCAATACCTTTACAAGGGCCATAGACATTGACTAGAGTCCATGAAACATTAGTATGCATTGAGGAGAAATCAATCAGAATTCCAAAAAAATTAATCTGTCTCAATGTTCCAGTGAAGATAGCTGAATTCCATATAACTAAAATACCACCAGAAGCACCAGATGATGGCACAAAAGCAAAGCAATCAAATCTCTTTGGGCAAAATTTTCTGATAAATTTATGATCAAAACTAGCACATTTTGTCTCTTGGAGGCAGATTATTGAACAATTACCTTCCTTGATTTTTGACCTAACTGCCCTTTGCCTGGCTTCAGAGTTCAAGCCTCTCACATTCCAACATAAAACTGTAACATCCCAAGAATTTATCAAATTTTGGGGGAAAATTTTTGTTTTTATTTTGCTTGTGTTGATTGAAAATTCACAAAGATTTAAAACTTTTTGAGTCTATTTGAAAGCTTTATCAGAAAACTATTTTAAACTTTCTATTATTTTCCTGAAGAACTTCTTTGAGAAAGATCAAGTATCCAAATCCTATTCTCCATTCTTTATTTAAACCTATGCAAGCTTGCTTGCAAAGGAGTGAATCACAAATGTGTTTTATTTAGAAAAGATTGTATTTTAAAACTAAGTTTGAAAGATAATTTCAAACATTATTTTATAAGTTTTCATCACTGATTTTAAAAGGATTAGTTGAAAACCCTATATCTATTTTGTATTATGCAAGCAAAGCCTTTTGCTAAATTTATAAAGTCTTTTTGAAAATCTTGTTTTATTTATGAAAACATGTTTCTTACTGTCTTAGAATGTTAAGTTGAATTTTAGAAAATTTTACATTTTGGTTTGAAGTCATTTGGTTTTAAAATGCAAAAGTTATGAAACAAAAAAGAAAAGAAAAAGAACCAGAACAAAAAAAGGGGAGAAAGGCAGCCACTGGGCCGACCCGGGAACCGGACCAGCCCAGAAGCCACCGAACCAGCCCACCCGCAGCCCTCTCCTCCCCTCCCTTTCCTTTTACCTTGTTTTTTCGCTGATGGCCGGGACCCACCCGTCAGTATCATCTCCTTCAGCCGTTACTCCTCACTGGAAACAGTCACCGTCGATCCCGCCCCTCTTCCCTCTCCTCCCAGACCCCGAACGGCCTACCCATATATACCCCGCTATTCCCCACTTACTCCTCTCCTTTTCCCCTCAAACTTCCACACCAGAGACGCCGCCCATCCGCACCAATAGCTCGCCGGAGTTCTCGGCTTCTGCCACCAAAATCCGTGGATTCCAGCCACTCCAGGTGACCCTGCAGCCCCTTTCCAGTTCCTCTTCACTCCCCTTGTTCTGGCGCATCACCTGAAGAAATTGGTTTGTCCGAAATCGCAGTGAAATCGGACGCCCCGTTGCCTCCCGACGCGACCGACGCGCGGAGCCCCTCCAGCCACCCTTCGGCCTCACCGCAGGAAGAGTCCGACGTCGCCGATCAAACACACGGGTTCGCCGTCCACTTCCGCTTGTCGTCCGCCACTCCCTCGTCATCGAAGACTACCAGAGCCGCCTCGCCGTCCGATTCCAGAGCCGGAGCTCGCCGCCGGCGACGCGAACCCAAGCAAGCCCGGTGAGCCTCTTCCCCTTAGATCTCATCCGTTAGATCTCAATCTAACGATCCAAATAGAATCACTTACTGAACCGGTATGGGACGATCTAATCCGTCCAGACCTCTTTAAATCCAACGACCGCAATTGCAGATCCGGTCGAACCGGTACTAACCAATTAAAACACGACAAGTGTCGGCTTCCTATTTAAACAGAGTTTCGAATTAGAAATTGGAATCAGATTTGATCCAAATCTTTAGAAAATCATATCTTTTGATCTATAAGTCCAAAAATAACAAATAATATACCGTTGGAATCCTTAGAACATCTAGTATCCAGTAGTGCAATAAAACTTCATATTTTATGGGTTCAATTTGAAACTATTTTCAAATTGAGTTAAACCCTTTTGTTAGCTTGATAAATTCATATCTTTAGTTCTGTCTATCCAAAAATTATAAATTTGTAGTCTTTGGAAAGCCCTTGATCTGTAGAACATCATAGGAACAACAAATTCCAAACTTGAGTCGTGCACAAACTTTGTGCATTCAAATCTATCCAAATCACTAATTTGATCATAGTTTGAATTCTATAACTTATTTTTGAGTGTTTCCAATTGCAGTGACCTTGTCTTACTGCAAGCTATCCAGTAGTATCACTCCCATAATTTCTTGAACCACTTCACAATTATTCAAATTCTAATATGAGAATTTGAGTATTCCTATATAGATTAATTCTATTTCTATTTCAATCAATGATTCCTCCTACTTTAGAAAACCCTATGATCATACCTAACTATCAAATATCATCTTGAGATCACTCTAATCCAATGTCATATCTATCTAAACAACATCTTGATCAAGATCATATCTACTTAGACCTATCTCGCATAGTACCCACTTATTCAAATTTCAAATGTGTCATTTGAGTAAGGTGTGATACTCCAATCTTAGTTTCTACCTTTGCTACCATGGTATTGATCAAATCGACATCATAGTACTTAACCCAATCCCCTTTACTCATTAGGAACCTTAAGCCATGTTTTCAAATATCATCTATACATATCCATTACCTATAGCCATTTATTCATGTCTACTCAATCTTAGCCTTGCATTGAACTATTCAATTTGCATTTGAGTTAATTGAGTACTTCAATGTTATAAGAACCCTAGCCTAAGCTTAAGTGTAATATATACTATTTAAGAATAATTGTTATCACACTTATTCAATAGTATTGCTATTGCACTATTTTGTCTCTTATGTGGTTTACCCACATGAGATATTCCAAGATTCAATATGCTTTAATAAAGCATAAAGATCTCACTCATCATATTTTGTCTAATTCATATATATTCAAATTGCAATTATGCTACTTGAGTAGAATATGAATTCATCTCAAACTTAGGTTCTATTAATGTGGAGTTGTTATAACCCGTACCATAGTATGTGTTATACACCATGTTGATCAATGAACCATTTGAGCCATGTCCTCCAATATCAATCTTTTTCCAATCACTTGACCATCCCAATCTAATGCCTACTTAGTTTTGTCCACATGTATTGAACTATTCAACTTGCAAAGGTGCTAATTGAGTAGTTCAAGCATTCTTAAAACCTAGCCTAGTTCCTAAGTGCAGTAGATACTATTCAAGAGTAATTGTTGTCACATTTACTCAATAGTGTTGTAGTTGCACAAATTGACTCTTGTGTAATTTATTACACATGAGCTATTCCTAAAACTCTTATGCTTTAATAAAGCATAAAAACTTCATCAATTATATTATGCCTAGTCCAATTCTCTCTCAAATCATATTGATCTTCCCCAACTAAGCTCTCCGATTCATATCTCACAAATCATGATCCTTTGCCATATCTTTCTTGTCATAACATCTCAATAAATCTAAATTGTTAAATAAACACTTTTCAATTGTTTGATTTGTTTGATTGTGTTTGTATGGTGTGTTTATGTTATGTTATTTTGTGCTATAGCTGGTGTGAAGAGCTACGTGCTTAATTGAGAGAAGTGAAACGTCGTGAACTACAAAAAGGCAAGTGACACACATTCTTCTACCTATTTTTACTACTGCATTAGTGTTTTTCAGTAGTATGCATGATAGGTTGTTTTCAAAGAAGTTTATGAAATGCTTAGAACCCAGTAGTGTGTAGCCATCCTTTAAACCCCACTTGATAGGATTGCAAATTGACTTTGGATAGTGATGCCATGCTTTATTGGTGATTTGCTCTGAAAATTAAACTACAACTTCAATGAACTACCTGGGTGGATTGGTGTGGCTTTGGGTGTGTTGAGTGTCTACTTAGGAGTCACATATCTTGGAAGTGAAAACCATGGTATGTGTTAGTGGCCTAAGTAGTACACTTGTGGTTTGTCACCCAGGAACAAAGAGGTTACTATGTCTTCCATGCTTAGACGTACTTCCAGTGCAGCCTTATGACATTATGGGCTCTGTCTTGATTGAGTACGATGTGAGGGTTCATCCATGGGTACTGACAAAGGGTGGTATTTTGGGCACGGTCAGATCCAGATGGTTGAATGCTCCTTCTGAAAGGTCTTGTCTCATTTTATGTATGGGCGTAAAATGAGTCTTAAGGTGAAAGTGCACAACCCCTGCAGGGTGTAAAACTAATCGATTAGCCGTGTCCCCGGTTATGGACAACTTGAGTCTCTAGACATGGAATGTATGGAAGAATCTCATCACCTTTTTGAAATAATTAAAACTTGTGTAAAAAGGGGGAGATGCCTCAGGGCTACATGCCTGGCAGTGAGAACCATGTATGTGGTGGTGACCTGAGGGATTAACCTGGTTTTGTAGAGTGACTACCTGGGGCTACATACTGGCAGTGAAAACCATGTATGTGGTGGTGACCTAGGAGTTATCTTGATATTGAGAAATTAACCAAGTTTTGTAGAGTAACTACCCGGGGCTACATACTGGCAGTGAAAACCATGTATGTGGTGGTGACCTAGGAGTTATCTCGATATTAAAGAAAATTCAGAATGCTTTAAAATGTTTCGGTTTAGAAAATATAGGATAAAATTGGCTTTATGCAAATCAGCCTATGAGATCCACCAGCCAAATGTCATGTAGTTAGTTCTCTCACAATAGCCACCAAATATGTGTCATTTGCCAGTACATCATTGTACTAACCCCTCTGGGGCTGCATATTCAAACGTGCAGGTTTCACTTCGAGTAAGGAACCAGGAGTAGGATCTCGAGACTACATTCCAACATGTCTGCCTGTGGCACGTGATGAAGAATGGAGGCTCACTGCAACTATGCTTTATGCTGTGTACTCGTAAGGTTGAAGACCTATGTAACTGGATTTACGTTGTAATATTAATGCTATTGCAATGATTACTTATTTTGTACTGTGGTGCTATCTACTGATCCAGGGAATGGCACAGATACACAGGAGTTCTGCCTTTAGTAAAAGGCGGGGCACTACAAAATGGTATCAGAGCATAGTGTTGCCTGTAGGATCGAGACCCTAGGTTTGGAATTAGAAATAGGAAGACCCTAGGATAAAATTCTCTATCTCATCTTACTTCTATTTATTAAAAAAATGTTTGCATTTTGAACTCCTTGTATTCTCTCCTACTTCCTCTCCAAATGTTTCCTAGTGCTATAGATGACCCTACCCTGAAATCATCAACAAAGGATAGAAGATCACAATGTGCCAGAAGTGTGAGACTGATACTCCATATATTTCCTTGACTCAATATAAAGGAACTTGGAGAAAGACTCAAGTGGAGACTTCATAATACTCAGCAAGACCTCAAGGAAGAGAAGGAAGACACTACTACATTGAAGGAAACCATAAACCAACTTCAAGGTGACATGGAAATGTTGGTATCTGAACTTAGTGTTCAAGGAGACCTCATCAAAACCAAGGATGAGCAAATTACCAATCTACTAAAGCAGCTGGACCAGAACAATGGATCCGTATGAGAGAGAACCAATAAGTTTAGTTGGACCTCCATTTAGGAAATTTTAATAAGCAACGATGTGTAATAGACGTTTATGATCATACCGACTTGAGGATGATCGTACCTTCCCGTTTGTTTGAAAACTAGTTTGCTTGATTTGATGAATGTCTGTTAGATATTGCTTGTAGGATAAATTGTTTTGATCTGTTAATTTGGGTAGGAATCTTCTTTAGACCTCTTCTATCTAATTCTTATCTATGCTAAGACCTAAACTTGTCCTAAAGCCCAAACCGAAGTATTCTCAACGACAGAACAACTACAATGACCCTCAGTTGGAGATAAGGATACATAGTACAATAACAAGAGGTAGTGTTTCAAGTACAAAAGACTGGAACATTACGCAAGAGACTGCACAAAGGATGATACCCCAAGACTCCAGTAAGCTAGGATGACTAAAGGATACCTCGCAAACAATAAGAAGACACCCCAAGGTGTAGCTAATATGGAAATAATACTATTCAACCGCCTCATGCAAAAAAAGGTGGAAAGGACAAACAGAGCAATGGAAAGAGCAAACAGAGCAATGGAAAGAGCAAACATAGCAATGGAAAGGATTTTAATTCCTCTTAAATGGCAAACCAGAGGATCTACAACTTAAGGATTATTGCCATGAGCTTTGTTGAAAACCTCTAGCTAGGAACGATAGATTTTATTTTCAAAATTCAAAATAAGATTTGGGAACTTGGTTCCAATCTCAGCAAAACTTTTGTTTAAAAAGATAGTGAGGTTGACCAAGAGTTAGAATGCGAGATGCACCAAACCAAATACAAGGTAATGATTGGGTGCGACATGGATTGGCCCCCATGACGACTACTCATATTGTTCACTCATGTATGAGGAATGGTAAATCTAGAGAGACATACCTACATGAGAGACGACGTCGTTAAAACCACAACCTTAGGAGGATAATATATATTACACCCCTTATAGTGAGCCAGTGTGGCCAAAACGTAGGACCACGGTGAGGATGTTTTGGCATTGAACGGCTACACAAATCAGAAACATTTTGCTCAGTGGACTTTGAATACGAAGACTGTTCAGTATCGGCTGCTGCCAGTTCAGTTTACCTTCCCGATCCTTCGTTTGACTCCCTACGTGGCCTATTCGGCTACCTCCCTGAGCCTATAAAAGAGAAGTCACTCCTCTCCCGAGAGTCACAACAGAGACAACCACCACTACCTATGAGATTGCCCCTGATTCCAAAGCTTTATGCCATCGAAGTCTACCCCATCCCGACATGCGATGTTATGAAGCAACTCCCCGAATCCCTGAAACTACTTTCCTGCCCATGAGAGCTTCGTTAGATCCATTGTCCTTGCAAAGGAGTTCATCTTCGAGATATGATCAACTTGTTCAGCGCCTTTCAACAACTATGAAGACGGTTGCTAAAGGAATTCTTAAGGACCATCTAGTACCTGTGGCAAGTAGCACGACTTGCTCCGGTAACTTGAATGGGTTCAACAATGCTGGTTATAAGGCGACCTTCCGTCCCTTAAAGGTGCAAGTACCTCTTACAGAGTCCACCTTGTTTACCCATATGAAATGCTTGAGAAGACTGCAGAGACATGCCATCCTAATTCATTGGGATGTGTGGTCTCATCATGTTCGTGGGGCAAGCATGCAGTACTTGGCACTGAATCATCTTTTGAGATTCTGCGATGAAAATCAGCTAAAAAGCAACAAGGAGTATGGTGATGACCTATATGATTTCTTGGCCTTGGTGAGGACCGACCAACAAAAGGCTAGATACACATTCTTGGAAGATGAACAACAACCAGGAAGGTTACTAGAACAAAATGGTATCGTTGAAAATTTAAGAGCAAAATGATATAATGAAGCAATCATAAGATGAAGAACCCCTAAGGATGATGATAAGGAAGTTGAGACGATGAGAGGATACCCTCTCAGCTTGGTCTTCTGAATGACCCCAAAGAGGAGACAACTCAGCTTGGTCCTCTGATTGAACCAAAGAGTGACTCCTCAGTGTCCAAAGTAGTTCAACAACTACCCCGTTGGATAGAAAGCTCTACAATAGAGTAAGGTTACCTCAAGCAACCCCATAAGGAAGGTTGGTGCCCGGATTTGTGAATAGACACCCACCTATTATAAATGAAGATGTGGACTACCTTATTGGTGACAACGCAATGAATGATATCCGCCTATCACCAGAATTGGATGGAACCTTTGGTATGCCCACTTTTGAACATAGTTGTGGACATCAGAACTTCTGAGAAGAGCGAGTTCAAGGAAAATGACACAACGGTGAATGCAAGCTGGGAACAAAATGCAATTACCTAAGGAAGCATCAAGATACCACCAAGAGGATTTTTCTTTTAAGGGTGGTAGCCACCCAGATACCTAAACCCAGATAATCTAATACCTACTTTCTTTTTAGCCTTCCCTCCAATCTCGAGGACGAGATTTCTTTTAAGGGTGGTAGTCTGTAACATCCCAAGAATTTATCAAATTTTGGGGGAAATTTTTTGTTTTTATTTTGCTTGTGTTGATTGAAAATTCACAAAGATTTAAAACTTTTTGAGTCTATTTGAAAGCTTTATCAGAAAACTATTTTAAACTTTCTATTATTTTCCTGAAGAACTTCTTTGAGAAAGATCAAGTATCCTAATCCTATTCTCCATTCTTTATTTAAACCTATGCAAGCTTGCTTGCAAAGGAGTGAATCACAAATGTGTTTTATTTAGAAAAGATTGTATTTTAAAACTAAGTTTGAAAGATAATTTCAAACATTATTTTATAAGTTTTCATCACTGATTTTAAAAGGATTAGTTGAAAACCCTATATCTATTTTGTATTATGCAAGCAAAGCCTTTTGCTAAATTTATAAAGTCTTTTTGAAAATCTTGTTTTATTTATGAAAACATGTTTCTTACTGTCTTAGAATGTTAAGTTGAATTTTAGAAAATTTTACATTTTGGTTTGAAGTCATTTGGTTTTAAAATGCAAAAGTTATGAAACAAAACAGAAAACAAAAAAAGAAAAAGAACCAGAACAAAAAAAAAGGGGAGAAAGGCAGCCACTGGGCCGACCCGGGAACCGGACCAGCCCAGAAGCCACCGAACCAGCCCACCCGCGGCCCTCTCCTCCCCTCCCTTTCCTTTTACCTTTTCTTTATTTTTATTTTTCGCTAACGGCCGGGACCCACCCGTCAGTATCATCTCCTTCAGCCGTTACTCCTCACTGGAAACAGTCACCGTCGATCCCGCCCCTCTTCCCTCTCCTCCCAGACCCCGAACGGCCTCCCCATATATACCCCGCTATTCCCCACTTACTCCTCTCCTTTTCCCCTCAAACTTCCACACCGGAGACGCTGCCCATCCGCACCAATAGCTCGCCGGAGTTCTCGGCTTCTGCCACCGAAATCCGTGGATTCCAGCCACTCCAGGTGACCCTGCAGCCCCTTTCCAGTTCCTCTTCACTCCCCTTGTTCTGGCGCATCACCTGAAGCAATTGGTTTGTCCGAAATCGTAGTGAAATCGGACGCCCCGTTGCCTCCCGAAGCGACCGACGCGCGGAGCCCCTCCAGCCACCCCTCGGCCTCACCGCAGGAAGAGTCCGACGTCGCCGATCAAACACACGGGTTCGCCGTCCTCTTCCGCTTGTCGTCCGCCACTCCCTCGTCATCGAAGACTACCAGAGCTGCCTCGCCATCTGATTCCTGAGCCGGAGCTCGCCACCGGCGACGCGAACCCTAGCAAGCCAGGTGAGCCTCTTCCCCTTAGATCTCATCCGTTAGATCTCAATCTAATGATCCAAATAGAATCACTTACTGAACCGGTATGGGACGATCTAATCCGTCCAGACCTCTTTAAATCCAACGACCGCAATTGCAGATCCGGTCGAATGGGTACTAACCAATTAAAACACGACAAGTGTCGGCTTCCTATTTAAACAGAGTTTCAAATTAGAAATTGGAATCAGATTTGATCCAAATCTTCAGAAAATCATATCTTTTGATATATAAGTCCAAAAATAACAAATAATATACCGTTGGAATCCTTAGAACATCTAGTATCCAGTAGTGCAATAAAACTTCATATTTTATGGGTTCAATTTGAAACTATTTTCAAATTGAGTTAAACCCTTCTGTTAGATTGATAAATTCATATCTTTAGTTCTGTCTATCCAAAAATTATAAATTTGTAGTCTTTGGAAAGCCCTTGACCTGTAGAACATCATAGGAACAACAAATTCCAAACTTGAGTCGTGCACAAACTTTGTGCATTCAAATCTATCCAAATCACTAATTTGATCATAGTTTGAATTCTATAACTTATTTTTGAGTGTTTCCAATTGCAGTGACCTTGTCTTACTGCAAGCTATCCAGTAGTATCACTCCCATAATTTCTTGAACCACTTCACAATTATTCAAATTCTAATATGCGAATTTGAGTATGCCTATATAGATTAATTCTATTTCTATTTCAATCAATGATTCCTCCTACTTTAGAAAACCCTATGATCATACCTAACTATCAAATATCATCTTGAGATCACTCTAATCCAATGTCATATCTATCTAAACAACATCTTGATCAAGATCATATCTACTTAGACCTATCTCGCATAGTACCCACTTATTCAAATTTCAAATGTGTCATTTGAGTAAGGTGTGATACTCCAATCTTAGTTTCTACCTTTGCTACCATGGTATTGATCAAATCGACATCATAGTACTTAACCCAATCCCCTTTACTCATTAGGAACCTTAAGCCATGTTTTCAAATATCATCTATACATATCCATTACCTATAGCCATTTATTCATGTCTACTCAATCTTAGCCTTGCATTGAACTATTCAATTTGCATTTGAGTTAATTGAGTACTTCAATGTTATAAGAACCCTAGCCTAAGCTTAAGTGTAATATATACTATTTAAGAATAATTGTTATCACACTTATTCAATAGTATTGCTATTGCACTATTTTGTCTCTTATGTGGTTTACCCACATGAGATATTCCAAGATTCAATATGCTTTAATAAAGCATAAAGATCTCACTCATCATATTTTGTCTAATTCATATATATTCAAATTGCAATTATGCTACTTGAGTAGAATATGAATTCATCTCAAACTTAGGTTCTATTAATGTGGAGTTGTTATAACCCGTACCATAGTATGTGTTATACACCATGTTGATCAATGAACCATTTGAGCCATGTCCTCCAATATCAATCTTTTTCCAATCACTTGACCATCCCAATCTAATGCCTACTTAGTTTTGTCCACATGTATTGAACTATTCAACTTGCAAAGGTGCTAATTGAGTAGTTCAAGCATTCTTAAAACCTAGCCTAGTTCCTAAGTGCAGTAGATACTATTCAAGAGTAATTGTTGTCACATTTACTCAATAGTGTTGTAGTTGCACAAATTGACTCTTGTGTAATTTATTACACATGAGCTATTCCTAAAACTCTTATGCTTTAATAAAGCATAAAAACTTCATCAATTATATTATGCCTAGTCCAATTCTCTCTCAAATCATATTGATCTTCCCCAACTAAGCTCTCCGATTCATATCTCACAAATCATGATCCTTTGCCATATCTTTCTTGTCATAACATCTCAATAAATCTAAATTGTTAAATAAACACTTTTCAATTGTTTGATTTGTTTGATTGTGTTTGTATGGTGTGTTTATGTTATGTTATTTTGTGCTATAGCTGGTGTGAAGAGCTACGTGCTTAATTGAGAGAAGTGAAACGTCGTGAACTGCAAAAAGGCAAGTGACACACATTCTTCTACCTATTTTTACTACTGCATTAGTGTTTTTCAGTAGTATGCATGATAGGTTGTTTTCAAAGAAGTTTATGAAATGCTTAGAACCCAGTAGTGTGTAGCCATCCTTTAAACCCCACTTGATAGGATTGCAAATTGACTTTGGATAGTGATCCATGCTTTATTGGTGATTTGCTCTGAAAATTAAACTACAACTTCAATGAACTACCTGGGTGGATTGGTGTGGCTTTGGGTGTGTTGAGTGTCTACTTAGGAGTCACATATCTTGGAAGTGAAAACCATGGTATGTGTTAGTGGCCTAAGTAGTACACTTGTGGTTTGTCACCCAGGAACAAAGAGGTTACTATGTCTTCCATGCTTAGATGTACTTCCAGTGCAGCCTTATGACATTATGGGCTCTGTCTTGATTGAGTACGATGTGAGGGTTCATCCATGGGTACTGACAGAGGGTGGTATTTTGGGCACGGTCAGATCCAGATGGTTGAATGCTCCTTCTGAAAGGTCTTGTCTCATTTTATGTATGGGCGTAAAATGAGTCTTAAGGTGAAAGTGCACAACCCTTGCAGGGTGTAAAACTAATCGATTAGCCGTGTCCCCGGTTATGGACAACTTGAGTCTCTAGACATGGAATGTATGGAAGAATCTCATCACCTTTTTGAAATAATTAAAACTTGTGTAAAAAGGGGGAGATGCCTCAGGGCTACATGCCTGGCAGTGAGAACCATGTATGTGGTGGTGACCTGAGGGATTAACCTGGTTTTGTAGAGTGACTACCTGGGGCTACATACTGGCAGTGAAAACCATGTATGTGGTGGTGACCTAGGAGTTATCTTGATATTGAGAAATTAACCAAGTTTTGTAGAGTAACTACCCGGGGCTACATACTGGCAGTGAAAACCATGTATGTGGTGGTGACCTAGGAGTTATCTCGATATTAAAGAAAATTCAGAATGCTTTAAAATGTTTCGGTTTAGAAAATATAGGATAAAATTGGCTTTATGCAAATCAGCCTATGAGATCCACCAGCCAAATGTCATGTAGTTAGTTCTCTCACAATAGCCACCAAATATGTGTCATTTGCCAGTACATCATTGTACTGACCCCTCTGGGGCTGCATATTCAAACGTGCAGGTTTCACTTCGAGTAAGGAACCAGGAGTAGGATCTCGAGACTGCATTCCAACATGTCTGCCTGTGGCACGTGATGAAGAATGGAGGCTCACTGCAACTATGCTTTATGCTGTGTACTCGTAAGGTTGAAGACCTATGTAACTGGATTTACGTTGTAATATTGATGCTATTGCAATGATTACTTATTTTGTACTGTGGTGCTATCTACTGATCCAGGGAATGGCACAGATACACAGGAGTTCTGCCTTTAGTAAAAGGCGGGGCGCTACAAAAACCCTCCACTTTCTAGTATATGTTAAACACATTGAGAAACAACAGAGGTGGAATTAGGGTACACTGAAGAGCAGTGCATAGCTGATAACATTCTCCAATAAAGCCATACCATCACAGTTATCAAGCATTCCTCATAGGGAATATTAAAAATCAGATTTAAGGACTCTATAATTGATTGCGAATTAGGTTTCAGACAGCCCTCAGAATCCAACACATAAGTAACAAAATGACCCACAGACCAGCACACAAACCACTGATAGAAACTGCACCTCAAAGTGATAACTAAATAGTTTAACACACAAAGACCATGACTGACAGACCAAACTTGACTGACAGACTGCCACCCACACAAAATAAAAGAGGAAAGACTAAACATTGGCAGAGTTTGGCTTCTGAGCATTGCTACGAGGAGCCATAAGCTTCTCAGCTGTGATCTTTGCCGGATCAATGTCCAGCTGTTCACCCACTTTCTGTAGCAGATGAATTGGAGTCTCCGATGCTATTTCATCAGATCTATCATCAGATGAGGTGTCAGATACAGCTTCACCTCTTTTAACTTTAACTTTACCTGCTATAGACTCCTTAGCAGGTGCTTTGGCTTGCTTACGAGCACGCTTTCGAGGCTGAGTGGCAACATCGTTGGTTGGCAGAGGATGATATCCATCGTTCTTCACACTGCTCCTCGTGCATCGACGAACCATTGTGTCAACCATGGGGGTTTCAGCTTTCTTCCTGCGAGTTTTCTTGACTTTAGCAGATATAGGAGATGCAGAGAAGACTGGAGCTGAACGAGAACTATCATCACTTGCAGATGTATGGGTAGGTGTATCAGAGCCTTGATCATGATCAAACTGAAGACTGCGTGCCACCTTTCTGCGAACCTGAACTCGAACCGGGTGCACATTCTCTTCTCCCAGCCAAGTTATCTGACAACCAGCAAATTGATCAAAAGCAATGGACCAACTCCTTTTGGAGAGAGCAAAAGTGTTAACAATAGGTACTTGCAGCGATAGCGGGACCTGCTTTCCCAGCAGCTCCAGCATGAGTGGTTCCAGCAGTCTCATGAACGCCATTGCTGGTGGCAGTGGAGGACCAAAAACCACCGAGGACACTTGATTGCTACTGACCGTAGGGGTCTGCTGCGCCCAGAGAGACTACAGGGTTATGTAAGGCACAATGGCTCTCTCAGTGTTTTCCTCATCCTGAATATGAATAAGCTGCTGCTCAACCTCAGAGCCATCAGAAGAAACAGAGTCCAGAGAGCTTTGAACAAAGGCAGAGCTATGGTTCATCACTTCATCGTGTGGCACGATCTCCTGTTCTTCTTCAATTTGTGGAAAGTGTCGAACCACATTGTCAGGTACTAGATCTTGAGGAACTTCATTCCAACCCAACTCAGGATATTGGGGTAAAACCAAGTTGTGGTGATCAATAAGAAGATTTCCTGGCAGAGGATGCGGATTCCCATCAAGGGGCATTGGATCTTCATCCGCATGCATTATATCCGCAAAGTTTGCACTAAGGATAAAGCAACATGCCATCCAACCATGTCTGACACCACCGAACGGTGCATAATCAACGAACACAATATGTCTGGGTACCAACTAAGGCGATGGAAAAGATGCATGAAGTAGAGTATGAGCCAACAGAGGGTCATCACGATGCCAATCATGGAATTTTCCAAAAGTACCGATGGCATTAGAGATGTCAAAGTCATTCCTATAATCCAAAGGAACCCCTAACAACATAAGCCATCCAATACGAAAGCCCTGCTCCCCTCTGTGATATTCACCCTCTTCATGATTAGTGAAGCGCACAAAAACATCTGGTTGAAACTCGAATGGCTCATGATTAACTAGCGCAAATCTAGCCATTGCACTGTGCACTTGCAACAGACCAATTCCAAACAGAAACGACTGGAAATCTTCAACACCAATTCTGAGTTGATTCTCCAGGAAATCACGAACCTGCCCAAGAAGCTGATGGTTGGTTGCTTGCTGCTGTGGCTCAACGTAGGCGATGCAGAACGAGTCATGGCGGCGTGGAGGAGTCTCTGATGGTGTGTAGAAGGTTCGAGGGAGATGCGCCGGTCCAGCATCAAGGACCTGCTGCCCATTGGGGACCCAAGACGTAGGATCGATCTCATAAGCCGCCATTGGAGGAGGCGGCTGCAGATTGCGAAAGCTAGGGCTGGCAGAGGAAATTGGAGGCGTATCAGAGGCAGTCGATTGCCTAGGACTAAAAGGCTCTGTTGAAGGCGAAACGACAGGGGAAGATTCTGTCGTATCCAAGTTAAACTGTCCAGAGATAACCTTTTTAGGAATCCAACATTGTTTCCCTTTCCGTTTATTATTCAGACAGTTTTTCCTGATGTGGCCATAATTGTAGCAGGCCCTGCAGCGGATCAGATTGGTGCAAGCTTTAGTAACATGGCCCATGCTGAGACACTTACTGCATTTCCAAACTTGAAAGGCCATATCATCGATCAGAGCCTCAAAATCTTTATCTGGTTCAGAAGCACTCTCCCTAGAACCCAACTGAGGCTCATCACTGATAGCAGAAGAAGTCCCATTATTCAGGGGCACTGTTAAGTCTTTCTGCGGTACCTCACCATTAGGGTCTCTATACCCTAAGCAGGCAGAATAACTGATTGACTCAGCAAAGGTGAGGCATTTTCGAGAAGGATTAGCTGAACAAATAATTGAAGCGGGTTTGTCTTTCTGCAAAGCTAACAAGCCCAACTGCAATCTTTTCTTGTTAGGACTTATAGTAGTCCACTCTTTATCAGACTCCTTTTTCCACATCACAAATTCTCTTTCCCAATGAGGGCCACCTCTCCCCCATAAATGAAAATAACATTTAAACTGTGGACAAGAGAATTTTCTAAGTTTCAGAATATGAAAACCCACAGCCTTACTAGAAACACAGAAGGAGAAAACCCTATCCTTGATGAGGGAAACTTTAGTCTCCCCACAGAAGGCACCAATGGCTGCCTCAAGGGCAATGCTGACAAGATCTTCCTCCAACTTAAAATTTGCTCTGCCAAAAGAAACAACCATAGTGAAGTGGCCTGCATTAGCTGAAGGATGAACCTTTCTGTTGAATTTGCTTAGAACATCTTTAGCAAAATTGGAACCATGGGTGAAATCCAAACCCATATTCAGAGAAGAGTGCACTGCCATGGCTGGAGAATTATCAGTCGGAGAGGAGATATCATTTTGAACACTAGAAATATCCTTAGCCTCTGACCTAGCAGTCTCCAATTTGTTGAGAGAGTCCTCAAGAATATCAGCAGAAGGAACTTTTTCAGAGAAATGTCCACGCAAGGACTGATCATTAGAACAAGGACTAGCCACAGACTGAATTGGCTTGCCCAAACGCACCACATGCATTGGGAAATATAATTTAGCACCCAGACTTAAAGAGTCATTTTTCTTCATATCTTTGCAACCAATACTGAAACCTTTTGCATTTTTGAGAACTAATAGATCCTCTTTTTGAGAAATCTCAATGGATCCATCGTACGCTTTCATACGGCCTCTAGCCAGATCCTTGCATGTGGAGTACGTGATCTTCCATTGTTTACTATGGTTAGCCATAGAGATCCCAGATCTCGAGGCAGAGGCATGCAACACGGAGTCGCGATCAGAGACACGTACCTTTGATTCCGTGGCATCGGGGGCGGGTAGCGGAAGCACCGACAAAACCCTAACCCAATATTGCACAATTGACAAAGAAGATCCAACTTGAATGGAATCACCATCAGATAAACGTTGACCAATCAGAGGGTTACCAATGTGATCCAGCAGCACCATCCAAGATTTATCCCACAGCTGAAGACAACCATCAAGAAATGAATACCCACCAAGATCTACATCCATACCTTGGCAGAAAGAGACTTTCCAGGATCCAATCAATTGGGACGCCATCGGGGAGGGTGGAAAGGGTTTTGGGGGATGAGCCGGAAGGATGGAAAGCGCTGGAGAAAGTGATCGGGATGGAGTTGGAGAGAGTCCAGATATCATGGAGATCGCCGGGGAAGAAGGTGGCTAGGGTTTAGAGAGGTGGAGTCGCCAGAGCGCCATGCTAGTGCCCCTGAACGGCCACAACAATTAGTTCTAAGATTTTGATATGTTTCCTATAGGTATGCTTTATTTATTATAACACTTTACTGTTTGTTAGCAATGAATTATGCTAGTTTAGTTCTAAGATTTTGCTAAATTTGGTATAGGTCTCCATTGACGCTGCCATAATGAGTGCTGCCTTGGCCTTCTTGTTGCTGATGGGGCGACCGACCGAGGTGGCCAAGGGCACCTCTAGATCGACTACGGCGTCACAACCTTCTTCAATTGCCATTTCTGGCACTTCTTTAGCTTTATGAAGCAATGCATCAACTTGAAGTATTTTCCATTGTTTTTTTTTGGAAAGATACATGTTTAGTGCATCGTCTGATTGACCCTCGGCTTTGGAGCCACTCTCCAGGCGCATAGGGATGTTCTACAAAATCCATGAAATTGATTAACGGCATGTTATATGATTCCCCACCGGCTTGACATGGCCTTTTGGGTTCTCTTCATGTGCATCACGGCTTACTCGAGGTCAAGGATCTTGCGCTCATCAAATTCAACCTTCACAATGGCGTCGCGTTGGAGATTTCTTAAAAAAGGCCAGGGGATGATAGCGAAGCGCTCCTCGGACGGTTCACTAACATCGTGCTTGTTTGGCTCCCTCCCACCACAGTGCTAGTTGGAGCCACAGTAGCGGTCTCCACATATGCCTATTTCTTGATGCCTGCCTTGATGCGTTGCGCCTAGTGTTCCACCATCGAGTATTTCCAAAGGATGACTGCGGCCTCGCACTCAGCTTCCGCCATCCCATCCGGCTTCATCTTCTATACCAGCTACCTCCGCAACTTCACGAAAGCCCCAATAGTCGCTTTTGGCGGCATGGTGGCGACAGAGCCGACATCGATGACGTGGGCTTGCGGTGGCGGGAAGGAGAAATTACGGGGTGGGAAGATGTAGTGCCGGGCGCGAAAGAAATGAAATGGGAAGATGGGAGGGAAAGGGAAATAGTGCTTGTCTCTGCCAATAGTAGGGGTGTCCCACTATCTTTATCACTCATGTCTGGTGCGCCTATCATGCCCCCTATGGACGAGGGACGACCTGGGGGCGTCAAACAACTTATTGGGCCACGCCAGAACAAAAACCCATTTGCGGTGCGCGGATGGGCGCGGTTTTTTGTCTGACGCGTCCAATAGCCCTTTGGGGAGCCGTTTGGGGAACGCGGCTGGGGATGCTATTAGCTCCATCGTATGCGGGATATCCTCAACTCTCCACTTTTTTTGGACAAAGGGAATAAATTAATATCAAGAAAATAATAGTTGCACCTAGCATCTGCACCAACATAACGTCAAGAACTTGTCGAGACATTAAGGATGCATAACAAAAAAAAAAACATAAAAGGCCCCACCATAATGATCGACCACTTGCAGCAGCTGGACCTAAACCACCACCAAATACAACACCCTCAATACAGAAGAGGTCTCCAAAAGTAAGGCCTTTAAGAAGGGAATAGTGCACTAACGCCATTATCGCCCAAGCTAAGATTGTAGGTTTTCACCTTGGAAAAATTTGAACTTTTTAAATAATGTCTTCAACAAGGATGCCATTTGCAGGTACAACCAATAAAAGCCAAACATTAAATTTTTACTCTAGACATTTAAATTCAATACTAGAAGAGCACCACCAAAACGGAAGTCCCCAAAGTATCAATCACTAGTCTCACTGTTCACATGCACATCTGCTATCCGGACATGAACAATGTCCTATAGCTAACGTCATGTGGCATGTGTGCGGTTTTCGCCGGTTTTCCTAAAAAATTGTGCCGTGTTGGTTTTTTTGTCTGGTTTTCCATATAAACCAGACATGTGCATGTCGTGTTTTTTTTTTGATACTTTTTCTTATAAATTGGTCTTTTTCTCTTCTTCAGTTCTTCTTAATGAAAAGGCAGGGAAAATAGATGTGCGTGACAAGGGGCCTGCCCCCGCTTTCGATAATAGAAGTATAAAAGAAAAGGATAACTGTGGTTGCACTGCAAGAACCACGAATGTGCATGTCACTGTCATATTCGGATATTCCATTTCCAGTCCACAGAAACTAGCACTACTAGTTTTATATTCCGGGCCTGTGCTAGACGATGCACAGACAGAGGTGATGATCGCGTATGGCAACTACACCGTATCCACATTAGACAGCGGTGGTTAACAAGGACTAGCCTTTTTCCTAGCCAACTTCCTTATATTACATGTCAGCTTTTGGTATACCAGCATAACACCCACCTGAAAGTGCACTGCAAATTTAGCACTGGCTGTGTAAAAATCCTGACCTACACTAGCACAAAACTGAGTTATCTCCTCTTTGAAACCGAGCTGTCTACAAGCATGACATAAGGCACCTCCTACAGGCTTGTTGAACTCTTCTTGTACTGTGGGAGAACAGGGTACCTTTTCACATGATCTTTCCTTGACTTACAGTGTGACACGAGCCTCTCGTCGTCCACCTCCCCGGTGTTCGATAACCGCACACCATAGTCCAGCAATCTCCTGATATCCCTTGTGATGGGGCTTTGCCACTGCCCGTCCCACCAAGCATGCGGGAGGAGCGGGGTTAAGGCACATTGGTGCAGCTGGTGCCGACAGCTCAAGGGTCCGGCGTATCTGTTCCAGACATGGCCCCAGCCAACCTGTGTTGAGAGCCCATCCACCAATAAGTTGCTGTGGATGCTGCTGAAGAACGTGAAGTTTGCACCTGAAAGCCTGTCACCTAACACCCCAAATTGCAACCAAAATTACTTTGGGGAATGAAACACAACAGGCTACAGAATAAGTTTAAGGATAGGAGCACAAGGATACGTACCATGCCTAGTAGCTGCAGCTAATGCCGCAATAAGCTGCGCATAGGTTGTTCCCACACGTCGATGTGCCCCAGTGACAACTGCGTACCTGGCACTTGAAGCCAGAAAGAAATCAACAAAGGCTGCCCACCTCGGAGCTGATCCCCAGTCTTTTGAGCGAAAACCCAAGGGCTGCACAGGAGAGGACTTTACTTACAGAGAACACAAATGTGCTGCTTTATATTGGGCTACCGAGTAGATGCAGAAAATCCTTATACTTAATGATAGTGTTAACTTAGGTGGGTTGTAGCATAACTGCAGTGCAAATAGTTCTATTTACTAATTCCTCAACCGCAGTTGTTCATTGATCCGGAAACTACAGAAGATATAAAAATTTCATAAAACAACAGAAGATTGGAGTGATCGAAACATGTGTACTACAAATGCACTATGTTTATGAAACATCTGTCAGTTGGTATGTCTGATCTAGAGCATAGGTATAAACATAACATCCTATCAGAAGATGCAGAGGATAAAGTAAAGATCTTTGGGTAACACTAACATACCTTACCGCTATCATTCATCTCCACATCAATACGCTTGGCAAACAATTTGTAATCAAAATAAATTACCTGCGCAGAACGTAAAGAATAGTCATCTTGATTTTCCAAAAAGAAAAAGAAGCCAAATTAATAACTAAGAATATTTTAATCTAACCATGACCTACAATGCCCAGAGCCATACAAAGATCATCCGAAATGTTAAACCAAGCAACTAACCTCTGCAAATTCACTGATCTCTTGCTTTATCTCTTTAACAAATGATGGTGTGTCTGAGATCAATGCCACCCGTGGTGTCCCCTTCAAACGAGAAATCTGTATAGCTCTCTGAATACAACTAACTGCAGCATTTCTTGCTCGTACTGGCCTAGTCACAAAACCAGTTATCTTCAGCTTCTCAAATCAAATGATGCGGAAGAGTTGCAAATAAAAATGATCTGCATGTTATAGGTGTCGACATTCTCATGCTGAAATATAAGGTGCAGAGACTTTGGCTCGGTCACTACCATCGGAATTCTTTGTCCAGCTTCTAAAATATTCATTAATCATTACTCTCAAACACTGATTTTTTTAGCTATCCTCCTTGTTGCACATACGTTGTAGCATTCTCACCAGAATGGAAAGGACTGAACCTTAAGCTCATAAAATTATACACCAGTAAAAAATAACCAGGAACAAGGTTGACTTAGGTTCCAGTCCACAACTTTAGGTAGAAGCACCATATACCAATGCCACTGACAAACCAGATTTCTTGACATGTGAACATAATGTCAATAGTGAATATTCTTTACATTTACGGCATTATTATCTATGCTGCATATAGTGTTTCATACCTATTGGCCATCATTCGCATGTGCAGAACAATATCTGGACTTGAACCCTTCGATGCCCACTGAACTGCTTTCTGGACTGTCTGGGAGGGAGATATGATCACTCGCATAAGTTCCCCAAATGTATTAGGTCTGGCATGCAAAGAGCCCGGGGATCCAAAAAGTGTTGATGCTGCAGTTTTCATATTGGGATGAACATTTTTCAGAAAGAACTGTATCCCAACTGCATCAGTTGTGCCATCAAACCTAGTGTTGTAGACATGTAACACCTGTCAGCATGCTTTGTTTTGTACATTTAGCATTCTCAAGAACATTTGGTCAACAGAAACAAAATTCATCTAAGCAAACAAAACAGAAAGTATAAATTGAAAAGCCAGCTGCTTCAGTGCTGAAACTAATTCATTTATTAGAAAAGAAAATTGAAAATAGTCAATCCATATGGTAATTGGATCAGACCCTGGAGAACTGGTTCTGCCCTCACTGCACGACAAGCTGACCCTTTGAGTTTGTCCAGACAAAACTGCTGGGGCACTACAGGGGACTGAGGGGACAGGGGAGTCACCTTGTCTTGTTTCTAATGTAGATGGAAAGCAAACGAATTTTTAAATAACATCTTCTAATGGTTACATGGTGAAGGAGTAAGGATGCCTAGATATTTTACCTGACTTGGGTGCACCTCATGCATCGCATTCCTAACAATCTCTAAACTTTTTTGCAAATTAGGAAGTACTAAGAGAAGTTATCTGACAGGTGGCCAAATTAGCATGGAGTCTGAAACTCAACGTACAGAAAGGTGGACTAAATAAAAGGTACAAACAGCATATAAAATCATTTAACGGTTAGCACTTCATTTAGCAGTTTTTAGGGGTCCCTAACTTTCATTAAGGTCTATTGGGTAAGCATCGCGTTAGCAAGTGTTACTCCCTCCGTTCATAAATATAAGACGTTTTAGACATTTTAAAGTGGACTAGATACACCCTATAGCGAGTGAATCTACACACTAAAAATAGACTAGATACATACCAAAATAGATGAATCTACAAAAAGCTAAAACATCTTATATTAATGAACGGAGGGAGTATTTTTTTCCTTCATGAAACATGGACAGTTCATAACATAATAGGAACTGAGGGAATCACTGATTTAAGTATATATCTAGCCCCTAAACATATTAAGATTCAATAAACCATCGTTGCCAACAACCTCTTCAAGTTACTCTGTAGTATGGTACCAGGTCTCAAACTATATGCTTGGGGTAAGGAACTAAGGACCACCAAAAAGTTCTAAAGATGAAGTAAATAAGAAATAAAAGGTGTAAGTATCTAAACAAGTAAACGACAACCAAAGAGAAAAAAATTGTACTATTTCAACAGAGTTATAAGTGACTTGTAGATGCATCTACAGAAATAGTGACTTGTAGATGCTACGAGTCCAAAAGGATATTTCAAACAAACCAACCACAATGGAAAACAGAAAGCATGATCAGGAATAGGGATAGCACGAGCTCACAACACTTCATGCCTATTTGTCCGTATGTTTATTTTACAAAAAACATGGTAAGTTTGTTCTCGTAAAACAGTAAATGGGAATAACAAAATGAAAGCACAAACGTTGACAGCTTGACTTGTTTATAAGCACTGCCGAGTTATCTGACTGAAAGAAACTAAACAAGAGAGATCTGAAGAAAAATTCATAATAGATACTTGCTTCTGAATTCAACGTTGTTCTATTGTACACCACGGATCTAATTTGGCAGTCCAAACACAGCAGTCAAAAAGAAGAACCAGCTTGAAATTAAATGCTTAGTACTTAGCACCCAATGATTCAGGGTTCTAACTTAAATTTGTCGAAGTATTCATATTGCACAATTACTTTCTCCAGTTCATTCTTGCAAAATAACCCTTATGTTTATAACATTCCCCACATATAAACCTCACCTTAATTAGCTTTTCTATTAATTTTCCTCACTGCAACTGCATACGCACATGGCAATGTAAGGGAATATAGTTGAGCTAACTTGTACATGAAACTGGGGATTGAGTAACATCTTTGTATTTTCTACCTAACACCCCCTTGAAATGTTTGCACCAAAAGTTTAGCAAGAGTTAAAGCAAGAAATCAGATCACTGTGTTTGCAAAACATGTTGAAAGCAAGAACAGGACCACATCTTGAAGCTAATGTCATGGCGGGGGGCAGAAAAAAATAACTGTAAAAAAGGTTGTAACTGATTGTAGTACTAGTTTGCAGGTGTAGTGCTAACCAGATGATTGGATCTTTCCAGCTATTCCAGTCACTACAAAGGACATTCGTTTCTGATGGATTGTCAAAATTATCTACCCTCACATTCAGATCTCTACCATATGTTAGGGCACACCGGTTTTTCCTCCATAAATGCTTGATTTCTCCAATAGTAAATGAGTGGTCAGTATAAGAAATGTACTGTCCAAACGGATATAATCCCCTGTAAAACAAACATACAAATGGTAAGAGGATAGTGAGCATCAATAACTACCATTTATATGATACATTTTCAAATCATTTGTACCAAATTACGATAAGTATTAACGATTATGGCACCTAAGTACAGAAACAGACACATCAATAAATTTTCTTTTTCTTGGAACCTAAAGACGTAAGCGGGGACACATCATAGATAAAGAAGAAAAGTAGCTCAGTGCAAATACATATACCTGGTTTGCCCGATGATCAGGGACCGGTTTAACATAACACTCAGAGCTGCTGCTGTTAGTATCTTGTACATTTCGTTGCCAAACCCAGCTTCAGATGCTTTCCCCAGAACAAAGCCTTGTTTGCAGAATTCAAGTGCAGGCAGCGATCTGACTCTCGCAGCTCCTGACAAGTTAATTGAAGAAGTAAGCATCTGGGCTGTTGAACCAACCTACGAACTAAAAGTCTTCCTATTTAAAACTAGGCCGGGTAGACATGGCCTCTTGACAACATCTAGATGTTTTAGTCTAACTGTTTATGGTGATGAACGAAAACACAACGACGATATAATTTCAAAATTGGAATGCTTTCAGAAACGAAATGAGAGCTGCATTCAGATTCAGACACAGGCAATGTTGTGCTTTAACAATGAAGTCCAGACAAGTTCCATGAGAGAGGGAGTACAGGCAATACTAAGAGAATGGAACAATACTGAAATGCAAGGGCATGCGAGATCGAGGCGCATTGCATCGACCGGGTCAGCTTCGTGGGTGTTACGCACCGTGGAGCAGGAAGTGGCGACGGATCAGCTCGCGAACCCGGAGGCTGGCCGCCTCTGTCGACGCCCCGCCTGCGGCAACCTCCCCCATCCTCTCCACTGTCGCGCATGTAGCCCCGCTGACCCCTCCGACCGCCGGTTTCTCCGACCCCGCTCCCCCGCGAGGGGTTTCAACATAGAACTCGTCCGAGAAGGCGGATGCGGGAAGCGGCTCAACGGAAACCTCTTCCGAGAAGGTGGAGAGGGGAGGCGGCTCAACGGAGAGCTCCCCCGAGATGGCAGAGGCGAGGGACGAAGAGGAAGGTTTCAAGGGTATGGGGCCCTGGTGGTGGAAGAGGAGGAAGAGAGCGGCGGCTGAGACGGCCGCCAGGAGGAAGGCTCGCCGGAGCAGGAGCAAGAGCGACCGGCCGCGAGCCCGCGACGCCATCGCGGCATGAAGCTGGCTGCGATGCGAGTGTGCGAGACTGAAATGGCTTCACGGTTTTCTCGTCCTCTTCCCCATTCAGATATAATATAAACTGGTACTAAAATGGAGTGCGTTAATTTGACTCAAATATATCTCAAATATATTTCATGTTTTTCATAATTTCTTTTAACTTTAAAATTTCATTTTAAAATTTTCTAAAAAATAAAGGATCTAATGAGTTCGGGCACCAAATGCATTTTTTGACTCCCTCCGTTCCTACCTTAACTTTCACCTAAAGGAAGATGGAAAACCATAGCAATAGGAAAGACATAAAATTAGAATGTCATGCCTACTTGAATTTTATAGGAAGATGAAGTGGCTTTGATTATAGCAAAGAAATATTTCTATGAGATATGACCTAATGCTTTTTTTCCTACAGGATTTACACTACCAGATTCCTATAGAATTATTTCCTATAGAATATGTTCCTATGAATCAAACATGTGTGTAGGAAATTTTCCTATAGGATCTAAATTTACACAATTTCTATGCACATTCTATGAATCAAAGGAGGCCTAAATGAGTAACAATACCTATGATAATATAGTATTTAATTGATATTATTAGATAATTAGATTCGTATTAAAACACTTTTTAATGATACCAATTATATATCTAATATTTTGATTGTATATAAATTAATTCTTTCTCGAAGAAAAATTTCAAATTGTGACCAATTTATTCATTGGATTGAAGGGAGTAATAGATCTTTTTTTTTTGGATTTGCCAATTCTCAATGGCATGAAATTAGCTAAATATTAGTCACTGTTTCGGTCATTGGGTTCTGCGCGCCAAGATTTGTGCACCTCGTTAATCGCTTCTTTGTGTATCAATGTGCAGACATGCATCGGGGGTCTAAATACCACTATAGGCATGAAACTTTTTCTCTTTTCCAACACCACTATGTACATGCATTGTTATGCATTCTTTATTTTGTCAACTGCCCAACTGTAATATGTTTACCCAGCATGTTATTTATCTTTATGGAGAAACACCTCTAGTGAACTATGGACCCCGGTCCATTATTTTACATTTATATTACCATCTACTTCAAGCACTATTTACTTTTCGCAAGTATTATTTTACTTCACCGCAAACAAACATCCCTTTCCACACTATACGTCTAATCATTTATTTTCAGCAAACCGGTGAGATTGACAACCTCACTGTAAGTTGGGGAAAGTAGTTTGGTTGTGTTGTGTGCAGGTTCCATGTTGCTGCTGGCGCCGTCAACCACGCACCAGATTGTTTTCTGGCGCCTTGCCAAAGTCAGCTAGCAACAACCTTCAGAAGTGGTTTCTTTCTCCTACTGGTCGATTAAACCTTGGTTTCATACTGAGGGAAAACTTACTGATGTACTCATCATACCTTTCTCTTGGGGTTTCCCAACTGGTCCTGTGAGACATCAAGACTGTTTTCTAGTGCTGTTGCCGGGGAGAAAGAGGATTTCTGCAAGGGGAGTCTCTCACTTCCAATCTTTTTTACTTTGTTATTGTTTTGCTTAGTTTCTTTACTTTACCTTGTTTGCTTTCTTTTTATCAAGAATACAAAAAAATTAGTTCCTACTTCAAGTTGCTTTTATGTCTAGTCTAGTTCCTACTACTATGTCGTATGAGGAAATGATCTTCACTTTCAAATAAAGGAGTGAAGAGAGTTTTAAAGAATCTTGGTCTAGAATTTATGATTCTCATGGTAAAACAGAACCAAAAAAGACTCTGGGCTTGCTTCTTAGTAGCTTTTACTTTGGTCTTGTTCTTTGTTATAGATATGCATTGGATGCTGTAGCAGGAGGAGATTTCCTTCATTGCGATGGAGATCAAGCTTTTAATGTTATAAAAAAAGTTGATTGCAATATATAGCTCACCAAGTAATTTTGATTCTTCCCTTGTGAGCATTTATGCTAGATTAAACACTCTTGAGACAAATACAACCTATTTAAAAGAATGTTATAGTATGCTGCGTGAGCGTCTTGATTTTGTGCCAATAAATTTTGAACCCTCAAGATGGTTCCCTACGGTGAAAGTTACTATAAATGGTGAAACTTTTCATGCTCGTTGTGATATTATGTCTGAATTTTGCCTTGTGCCTAAAGATATTTATGAATCTTTGAATCTTTGGGGACTTTCTGAGGGTGGAGAAGGAATATCTCTTACCAATAATTCCATTATATTGCCCATTGGAGTAGCTGAAGGAGTGTTTACAAAAATCTAGAGAGAATGGTATCTACTGATTATCTTGTTATTGAATGTGTAGGAAATGGACAAATCACACTTGGAAGATCTCTGCTAAAACTCCTGGGAGCAATAATAGATGTGGGAAAAGGCATCATGAAATTCACTTCCCCACCAGGAAATCATCATGAGTTCCCTAAAGGTAAGAGTAAAGGTAAGAGAGGTAGACGTAAGGCATCTGGTGTTGCTTCTTCTTCACTTGAAAATACTTGATTCTTACTTTCTGCGCCTAGCTCAAAGGCGTTAAAGAAAAGCACTCTTGGGAGATAACCCATGTTTTCTTTCAGTACTTTTTCTTTTTGTTGAGTCTTGGAAGTTGTTACTACTGTAATGACCCCTCCTTATCATTTTTATTTCATTTTTGTGCCAAGAATAGCCTCTAATTGGAGGAAGGTAAGATTTGGGGAAGTTGTTGTCCCGAAACAGATTTCTGCGCTTCACTGTAAAAATTCATGAAAAATCCCAGTACATCGTTTTGATCTACAATTTTTTGTGCACATGCCCCAGGTTATTATCTAACTTTTGTTAGTTTTGCACTTTACGATTTGAGCAACAGAAGATTTTTGAAAAAAATTGATCTTTACCTGCTGTTCTGTTTTAACAGATTTCTGCCACTATTTGCATTTGCCACTTGATCTCTTTCTTTTTGAGTTCTTTTGATCAAGGAACTTTTAAGAGAAGTTTCTACAGTAGCTAATGTTTTAATAGATGTTGTGCTTGAGTTAAAACTGAACCAAAAGTGGATCTACTATCTTACATAAACTATTGTTGCTAATGAGAATTGTGTGAAGTTTTGTATGAAGGAAATTTTCAAGTGTAGGGAAAGGAGAATGATGAGATGAGATAAAAAATGGACAAAAGTTCAAGTTTGGGGATTCCCATGTCACCCAAGAAATATCCAAGAGGTACAAGCATCAAAGCTTGGGGATGCCCCAAGGCACCCCCCTTCTTCATCAACAAAAATATCAGGTCATCTTTCAAGACACTATATTTTTATTGCTTCATATGCTATGTGTTTTTCTTGGAGCGTCTTTATTTTTGCTTTCAGTTTTATTTTGTTTTATTTGCTGTAATAAATGGTTGGACCTCAACATATTTCTTTTGGAGAAGACACACTCTGTTTTCATTGCCTAGAACACTCTTGTTTTCACTCTTATCGTTCTATGAGTGTTCTCTTTTGCTAGTACTGCATTTAGCTTTTGATTTTCGCCTTTATTTCTGTTCAGAACTTGTTAGTTCTTTGTAGCTAGGTGTGTTTAGACCTCTGGTCTTTGTTGATTTTTATCTTTGAGAGTTGTTTCAAATAGGTTGATTGGTGTTGGAAAAGAGTAAAATGTTTCATGCTTATAGTGATGCAAAAGGGAGCTTGTTTAGACTGTGGCTTAGACTTTAGCATGTCATGCTAGATATTATTTTGATTATATGCTTAGTAGTTATTATTGTATCATGACTTGTCTCAAATGACTGAGAGTGCTTTATGTACCTTTGAAAGAATCATGTGTTGTTTTTATCATATAGAAGCATAATATTGTGATATTCTCCTTTGATGCTTTATTTGGGTTGACTTGGCGCATGCTTACACCATGTTATGACTATAAACCAGTGGCCTCAAGCCTCTATGATCATTTAGTTTTTGACTTGTAATATCACTTTATGCTTTGATTAATAATGTTTTGTGGCTATGCATGATTATGGCCGTTATTGCTCTCTTAGTTGGTCGCTCCCAGTCTTTTGCTAGCCATCATCTGTACTGAGTATGAGCTCTACTCGTGCATCCAACTCCCAAAAACCAAAGTTATTTCAAAGAATCCACTATAAATTCCTATGCATGGCATTTCAAACCATTCCAAGAAAATTTTCATGTGCTACCTTTCAAAACCTTCAAAATACTTCTCATTTTGTGACATTGTTTTTAGCTCATGAGGACGTAGTGGTCGGATTTGTTATCATCCATATTGAATTAAGTACCCCTCGACTTGCATGCTTCATCTGCTCGTCACTAATTTTGCAAGAGAGTTGGTCAGACCATTGTAACCTCTAAAAAAAAGGCACTCCTCCATAGTATGAGATTGTTGGCAAGCACCCGAAGGATTCAGTTAGCCATGGTTTGTGAAAGTAAAGGTGGGGAGGAGTGCCAAACTTTATAAAAGAGCATGCAAATGCCAATTTTTTTCAAGAAATCGGAACCGCTCTCAACTTGTTTAGTATGGAAGATAGCAAGAACCCCATTGCCATTCGTTGATAGGAACAACCACCTCTCAAAATAATTTTTATCCCTGTTTTACAAATGAAAAGCTCTATCACATGTTAAATCCCTGCTTCCCTCTCCGAAAGGACCTATTTTTTTACTTTTATGTTGAGTCTTCATCTTCTATCTTTATGCACCAATTAAGAGAGCATAGTTGTCATTCTGAGTATAATGTGCATAGTCCCAAAATTTATTATTGATTGATTCATGATTATGCTATTGCTTGTTCCCAAATTAATTGTATCTAGTCACCCTTTTGAACTTTGAAGGTGTCCTATGCATTTATGTTTTGCTATTCCATGAGGGACAAGCAGAATACCACTTTGCTATGTTTTCTCTATGCTTGAAACAAGAATAATGACTTTCAATGCATTATTATTCATGATCTTTTGTTTGTGTTCCTTTTTAGGTTGTAACATGGTTGCTAAGTTCTATGGTTAGAATTGTATCTTTTATGACCATGTTTAGAGTACTTTGATCTCAGCTTGCAATGCTTTACATTGATTTGATCAAGATTGTGTTGGCATGTCACCTCAAAAATTATTTTTTGTTATCACTTACTACTCGAGGACGAGCAGGAGTTAAGCTTGGGGATGCTTGATACGTTGCAAACGTATCTATAATTTTTGATGTTCCATGCTTTTTTTACACCAATTGCTTTATGTTTTGTTTACACTTCGTGGCGTTTTTTATGCATTTTCCGGAACTAACCTATTAACAAGATGCCACAGTGCCATTTCTTGTTTTCTGCTGTTTTTGTGTTTTCAAAAAAGTTACACAGGAAATATTCTCGGAATTGGACAAAACAAAAGCCGAAGTTCCTATTTACCTGACACGAAGACAGAGTCTAAAGGAGAGACGGGGAGGAGCTAGGAGGTGGCCGCACCATGGGGTGGCGTGGGCCACCCCATGGCCATGCCACCAGGTGGTGTGGCCCCCTCGACCGGCCCCCTCTGATATCGCCCTTCCGCCTATAAATTCCCTTCGTCGTGAAAACCCTAAGGTGAGAACATCTTTCCATGAAACATACGGCAAGCCGCTGCCGTCATCGACCTGAGATCAGGAGGGTCCAGAAGCTCTTCCCGGCACCCTGCCGGAGAGGGGAATCATCACCGGAGGCCTTCTTCATCACCATGCTAGCCTCCGGAGTAATGCGTGAGTAGTCCACCACTGGACCATGGGTCCATAGCAGTAGCTAGATGGTTGTCTTCTCATCCATGCGCCTCATGTCTAGATCTTGTGAGCTGCCTATCATGATCAAGATCATCTTTATGTAATTCTACATGTTGTATTTGTTGGGATCCGATGAATATTGAGTACTATGTCAAGTTGATTGTTGATTTATCATGTCTATGTTATTTGTGATCTTACATGCTCTTCGTTTCTAGCAGATATCTTGGCCAAGTAGATGCTAGTGACTCCAAGAGGGAGTATTTATGCTCGATAGTGGGTTCATGCCTCTAGTAATCTGGGAGAGTGACAATAACTTCTAAGGTTGTAGATGTGTTGTTGCTACTAGGGACAAAACAACAATCTTTTGTTCAAGGATAATTGTATTGTTTACATTACACACTTTGCTTAAAGCGATAATCTGTTGCTTGCAACTTAATACCCAAGGGTTGTTCGGATGATATCCGGTGGGTGGATTATTAGTCATAGATGCAGTTGGATTACGGTCTATGTATTATGTTGTAATGCCCAAGTGAATCTCATAGTGATCTTCATGACATGTACATGCATTGTTATGCATCTTTATTTTGTCAATTGCCCAACTATAATTTGTTTACCCAGCATGTTATTTATCTTTATGGAGAGACACCTCTAGTGAATTGTGGACCCCGGTCCATTCTTTTACATTTATATTACCATCTAGTGCAAGCACTGTTTACTTTCCGAAAGTATTATTTTACTTCACCGCAAACAAACATCTCTTTCCACACTATATGTCTAATCCTTTGTTTTTAGCAAACCGGTGAGATTGACAATCTCACTGTAAGTTGGGGCAAAGTAGTTTGGTTGTGTTGTGTGCAGGTTCCATATTACTGATAGTGCCGTCAACTATGCACCAGATTGTTTTCCGGCACCTAGCCAAAGTCAGCTAGCAACAACCTTCAGAAGTGGTTTCTTTCTCCTACTGGTCGATTAAACCTTGGTTTCATACTGAGGGAAAACTTATTGTTATGCTCATCATACCTTCCTCTTGGGGTTTCCCAACTGGTCCTATGAGACATCAGTACCACCGCGAGGGATCATGGCGTTGTGAAGAGGCGGCGAGGCATTTTCTACCAACGGTTGGAGGATTTGACCTAATGGCTAGGCGCCAAGCATTTTATAGCCGAAAGCGGGCGGGAAAATGAAGGAGAAGCGGCGCGAAGCAGTGGGAAGTGGCGAGATGGCATTCATTTTACGTCGACGCGTGCTCCGACGTGATGGCTCGCTGCGCTGCTGCAAAGTTGCTGCCGTTTTTAGCGCCATTACTCGGCGTGGGAGACGAGGCAAGTGAATACAATGAAGCATCGATGCAGCCGCTGACAGTGGGCCACACGGCAAGTCACGCGCCCAGCCGGCGCCCCCGCTCGCCCCCCTCCCCCCCCGTGGAAAGAGTTTAGATCGGGTGTGGCGGATGAATAAAAGCACCCTGCTGGATGGAATTTTGGTTTGGGGACACGGCTGGACGGGATTTTCTATGCCGGCGCCCCCAAAAGCAGTTTGGGGGGCCTTTAGGGGGGCGAGTGGAGATTCTCTAAGGTCCCTGATCAAGAACCCCCCTAATAATAACACCAAGTCGAAGGAATAGGTTTCTGTCTCTCCCTCATTCCTTGTCCTCTTTATTACTCTAAGGTGCAGCCCTATGAGCCCATAAAGGTGAAATAACATGTAGTCGACATTTGCACATTGCCATCATAGAACCACACAAAAGATTAAAACTTGACCAAATACTAATTGTATACTATACAAAAATCATAGGCAATTCATCCTATGCCCCCAGGAACAATGGGAACTACTCACAAGTGTAAACATGATCATGATCAGTGGGATATCGATTACAACACAATCTGAAAGTATAACTTCACCACAAAATAATGACAAGATGCCAAGCACAAAGATGCGTGCAACACTTAAACAATATCCAGGGTTCAATCTACCACAACCTATGAAGGGGGTGACGTCGGTTCGCAACACCTAGGAAGCCATGGCGGATTCATAGCGGTCTTCCACCTCTTCCTCTACCTCTAGGGCGGGTTGGGTGGAAGTTCTAGATCAGATTCTCCCTCCTCTTTATCAAGCTCGAAAGCGGTCTGTATGGGGGTTTCGACCATGCCGATCCACCGGAAATTGGTTTCCATGGCGGCGGCAGGGTTTGTCTCTCCGATAAAGATATGAATATCTCCGATCAGAACAACAAAGATGCAGGCATAGTTTTTTCTAGCTGGAACCCATAAGTTTTCCTCCGGGACAATGGGGAAGCCGGAATCGTAGAGGACGCACCCGATGGCGACAGTGTCGCTGATGCCTGCGAAGGCAGATCCCGCCTGGATCTGCACTCCTGACACCTAATGCCCCATGGTGGGCGCCAATTTTCATGGTTTTATCAACAGATCTGCCATGGAGGTATGCTTATGACGGTTTGTGGAAGGGGGTGAACACGACAGAGCAATCCGGGACGGGAGTAGCACGAGTTTACCTAGCTTCAGATCTCGCATCGGTGGCAAGATCCTACGTGCTACTATAATTCACTATAATGGCAACAGGTGCTCGGTTACAATGATGAGATTGTCTGTTAGCCTAGACTAAGTCCTAGACTAAGTCCTCCACGCCAAGGGCTCCTCCACGCCAGCTTATAAGGGCATCACAGTGGTTCTAGGGCGGATACTACATGGAGTCCTAGACTAAGTCCTATACTATGTCTTGTACTACAAGCCAATCCGCCATAGGCCTATCTTAGGGAATCCGCCATGAGCTCCTGCTATCCGGGAATCCGCCATGGGCCTCCAGCAACTGGGCCACCTGGTCAGGCCATTGGCCTGACCACCATCTATGGGTCACCCGGGCTTGCTGGTTTAGGACTACGTCGCTGGTATACCCATTTGGTATATCCCCAACACTGATGGTGCTGATGGTGAAGATGGTCCTCCCCACGCCAAGGAGGTGTTGGTGGCGACGATGGCAGCGATTTCCTACCGACGACAACAGCAGGACGGCAAGATCAGACCCCTCCCAACGTGGCACCTCCGTCGCCGCCAAAGAAAAATATAGGAAAAATATGGCGTAGGTTTTTGTCTAAGACGGAGTCAACCATAAAAAGACGTATGCGAGGCGACACTCAACGAGGGAACGAGCATGGGTGGCATGGCCTAGGGTTGGGCCCATGCCACCATGTCTCGTTTGGGCCTCGTGTCCCCTCTCGTGTGTTTCTTGTGCTCCAGCTGCTTCTCGTGCAAAAATATTGAGACTGTAAAAATCCTTGAGCTTTTTGAGTTTCATAAGATCCCTGAAACATCAAAATATGAAAAAGGAGGTTTTCTGCCTCCCAGAAATTAAATACCAATATAAGGGACTTTGTAGAAAAGTCCCGTGATCATCTAAAAGTCTTAAATAATGAATAATTGATGCAGATAACAATGTAAACTACTCCTATATGATGCTATTATGATGATGCAAAATGCACTTATCAACTTCCCTAAGCTTAAACCTTTGATCATCCTCGGTAAAATAAGTGAATATATCATATCATGCATCAATGAGCTTATGGTTGATAAAAGAGATACGAGCATTGTATCATCAACTTATGCATATTTCCATCATATGATAAGATTCATAAATCAACAGCCAAACAAGTGATGATAACATAATTAGAAGCTTTAGCAATTATCATTTACTGTTTGAACTAAAATAACCATTTTATGTTGGACAACTGAACCATCTTTTCTTTATGCCACAACTTTAAGCAGTACCATCTTGGTATCTTTTCCTTTTTAGAACTTTACAACTTAGTTGCTTTGCAAAAGAGATAACTATAATAGTATACTAGGAAGCATAGGGCGCGGCGGCACGCCGCGCCCGTGTCTATACATTTTTAGCATGTGTAGTTAGTGTGGAGCAGGTTTTTTGAGGTGGATTATGGGCAGTAGTGGATGGAGAGCCGCAGGAGAGGAGTCAAGAGTATTTAGTCTCGTCGTCGAGCACCTGCACAAAGATGAGTGGATCAGTGGGAAGCGAAGGCGGATAGAGAGCTGCTGGAGGAAAACTGAGGGCAAACAGCCCACACAACTTCTGAAGCTGACTGTTAGAGCTTGATGTGTCGTTCTTTCTTGGGTACTTATTAGAAGTTGATATGTTGAAGACAAATCTCATATGTCCTGGCATCTTCGAAGAAGGTGGAATTTGAGCCAAAATTACATAGTTCCACACTTATTTTGGCAGATCATACTGTAGTTGTTGCTTAGATCACTTCAGTTGACTATTTCAAAAGGAAACATGCATGCACAAATAGCCAAATACCCATTGAAGGGAACATCGTAGATTAGAAAGTCAAAACTACTGTTATGAGTCCTTGTTAATCTTCAGTCCTTGTCAATCTTCAGGTTTCACATAGACCAACAGGGAGTCTTATATTCAGTTCATGTCCACCACATCCAACTCAGCCTTGCATATTCGACGGTAGCCAAAATCATAGCCTACAAAAACTGAACATGGATCTTAAATGGTGATGAACCGATCTGGCCAGAAGCCATGGCCACTTGGAGACCATGAGACATGGGTTATCAGTCTTGATTCACCTCCATCATTAACAGCATATCTGAAGAAAAGAGATGGTCTGTTGCAAATTGTGCAAGAGTAACATGCAAAGTTAGTGTTACACATTCAAGTTCAAGGAAAAAAATTACAGAATCACCAAAAACTTGAAAAGAAGCAATAAGTTTTATTTATGGACTTGCTAATGTCTAGATGTCAATTCTGTAAGTATCACCATTGTTTGTATGGGAATGACTTCATGCACTACCAATAGTAGCCAGGTGGGCATCTAAAAAAGGTAGTAGCCAGGTAGGCACATGCATGCGTGACACCAAACCTTTTACCATTTAAGATGATGGAGCTCAACGATTCATTGGAGAAGGAAGTCTTTGAAAAACCCTCCCCGCCCAGGAACCTGAGATGACATTCGACGGATGCTGGAGGAGAAGGATGCTGCCTTCTGGTGGTGTGACGGGAATCTGAAGTCAATCTCAGATAGCAAGTAGGAAGCGAGACAGCAGAGAAGGGTAGCGCAGCACCGTCATCGCCAGCATCAGTCTAAACTCTATTAGGACTAAAAAACAAAATTTGTTTCTTGGAGAACCAGTGTGTCCAAATCTGACAATGAACGCTGCGGTCACGCTTGTCAAGCTCTTGAGCCCAAGTACCCTGACCTCTTGAGTCATGGCTTTAAATAAAATTTATACTGGGCAGATTCAAATGGTGTGTGGCCCTTGATTGGTTCCTGTAATGTTTCTTCACTGAATCCCTGGAGCCGGTGCTACTTACCGATGCTTGTTTGTTGTTTCTCCAGCTATCTCGGTGGCACTGCAATTAAGGGAATCTATAGTTCTATACCGTCCAAACAACTGTATAATCTGCCGTCAGTGACTAAGCTGCTTTGTATGCATAATACATCAACTGAAACTGTAACACTGAAGAAAACAAAAAGCAAAAGCTACAGAAGAAAACAGATACAACATCTTAAACTATACTTCCAGTGGGCTTATACAACAGCACACTGATTGGTCAGAGCTTTACCCAATAACGTTTGCAGCCAGTAGATGAAAGAGGTCCAAGTTGTCTGCCTGAATTTGGCATTGTTACTATAAAATAGATTTCAGATATCAGTTCCTACTCTCTGCATATTATTGATAATTATTGGATCAAAATATATGTAAGAACTTACGACAGCAGCATCTAGATAGCCGATAGGAAGCACTCCATCTAAGATAGGATCAGCATATATAAATACATCAAACAGTGGCATTTAGATAGTTTGCAAGTCAAGATAAACACTCTGTTTGGCAAAACTCGGCAATAACAACATATAAACTGGAACAAAGTCTCATCTCTTAAGCTAGATGTGCAAAAAACCTATTTAGATTGAGCAACACATAAGACCAATCCAACAGTATTCACACAGAATCACACATGTAAGCCTACCAATTGGGGTGTTGTTAGGATTCTATCGAATCTCGAATTGCAACTCTCCAAATTGGGGTGTTGTTAGGATTCTACCAAATCTCGACAATTGCAACTTGGTGGTGTGCACTACCTTTCACCCTGATTGAGATGAAGTGTGAGTTATTGTTGTGAAGAAGCTAGGAAAAATCTAACAGGTATGCTGCCATATATAGTGAGAGTTTGCCATGAAATTCATCATCAGGAACCAACAAACAGTTCACATTCCCAAGATCATATCATATTAGTGAAACCTTCAGGTAGCAGGTAAAATGGTAAAGACATGCAGACAATTACTTTTTCTTTCTTATTCTCTTGATAGATCAAAAAACTCAAAATCATATGTTAAGGAAAGGGGCCTTCTTTGATTGCATACATACTCCGAGATCTGCACAAAGACGGATAAACGAACGATAAGCAGCTCATCCAATTTATTCTGAAAAGAAAATATAAACCCAAATAATAACAAAATTAAGAATATACTGCTCTAACGGTCCAAGATAGGGAAACGGGTGTACTCACTGAATGATATCGTTGGGGCAAGGACAACACCCAATGGCTGCAAGAGATCGGAATCAAAAGTCTAAGTTGAAGTAAAGGCATCAACTGACAGCAGAAAACAGAAGCTTTCCTTCACAGAAGCAACAATTCTTCAGTAGAATAAATTGGTCAAGATAAACATGCATTGGAGGTTCGCAAGTTAATCGAAATGAATAAGCCAATACGACAAAATACCATTAAATGTGCATGTATGCATCATCGCCGTAGCTAGATAACAAATATATAAGATCAGCACATCGTGATAAAAGCAAGATTACTTATCTATCGGCTAGTCTGAACCTACAGAGAATATCCCTACATGAATGCATCTCAACCAAAATCATCCAAGCACATGCATCATCAAATCCAGCTTGCATATTTGTACTATAAACATAGTTTCAGTGCAACAAAAGCGCCTCACAATAATGTTATGTTCATGCAAAAATGGCATCAATTAGTTGGAAAATATATTAGAAGTAACCGCAATGTTTACTGTAGATCGAGTGGTTACTGTAGACGTCTACAGTGCTAATCTGATTTGGCATGGCTAAGAGACTGTCAAAGCTTTTAACTTTTATAGATGTATGTATATAGAAGAGAATAGAAGGAACAAGATAGACATGAAGTTCAACCACAGGCTCACTTTATTTGTTATTGAGCTGTAGAACACTTTCACCATAGAACATGGTATCAGCTGATGGTCTCGCTTATTAGTAACCCCAGCACCAACTTTTATTCATCAATCATTTGATCAAGGCACATGCTCTCCCACCTTTCTGTAATTCTCAATGTGTTGGTGGAGTCGCGGCAGATGCCATGGGATGGCTTAAGAGAGGGACCTAATGGACACTAGAGGATCTGGGGAGGGAGGATGCACTGACAAGCACACACAGAAAGCGACACAGATGTACCCAGGTTTGGGGCTCTCATAGTGAGATAACACCCCTACTCCTGCATGCGAGTGGATATCGAGCTGTATAGAGAGCTACAATGGCGCTCCTCGAGCTGTATGCGAGAGGAAGAAGAAACTCTCTCTGCTACGGGGGATAATGATTTCTGGAACATGGAACCCCTTTGTCTGTGAGGCCATGGGGCACCTTATATACTGGTGCCTAGGTTACAACGGTAGGAAGCTACCAACTATGTGCAAAAGTCTTCGATAGGCCCACCAGGAGCTCCGTCTTGTCGCCTGACATCGCCCCTGATTGTCATCGATGGGACAAGCCTCAACGTACTTGATAATAGAGATCATGCCTGTCCACTGTAGCCATGTACCGGTATGGTCTGTGCTTGACAGAGGCGTGCTTGTACATGATGATGATGATCTTCTCCATGATTGCAGGGATGGGATTGGAGCATTGAATTTGGACACCGGCATATGACCGTTGGTCACATGCCAGCACCCTATGTCGGCTCCCTCGTGCTAGCCCAAGTATATCGCCCTAGCCATACAAGCATAAAAGAGACAATATGATTATGCTGACATACCTTCTGTATGTCGGCCCGACCATACTTTGCTATGTTGGTCAACCTTAGGCCCGGTCAACATTTAGATATCACTTTAAGCCATGCCTTGGCCGGTCATCCCCCTGACATTAGTCCCCAAAGCTGCCGAGGTCCTGCAGTGCCAGCTAAAGGGCCACGTCAGGGTTCCCCAACAAAAAGAACATGTATCACATATATTTCGGCCGAACTTATATTGACACTTGATTTCCAAGCAGTGCCGGCACTTTAGTTGTCGGACTTTTGTCGTTGCCGACGTGCCTTAGTTATTGGCATAATTTTATACTAGATTAGAGCCTTAGCTCCCATGCTATGGTGGCCTTGCGACAGTTGGCATTTGCATGGAAATTTTATCCCGCCAAGTGCCTCAAAGTCTGCAAATCCCTCCCCATCATAGAAGTGACTTACATGTTGAGGGAGAGCATGAGGATTTGTACAATCTATCTTTGCTCTGACCACCCCATGTTCACGAGTGAATTTCATGGCCACCTCTGTTGCCTTGCCAACAAGAGATCCCACCGCAAATTAAGCCAAGTAGTCCCAATAAAGATTTTCTGGGCAACCATTAATCCTCACCAAAATATCATATAGGCCGCACTTGTCAACTTGCTTGGATGACCATTCTTCAAGAACATTTTTCTGTCCGAATCCACCACTAGGTCTTTCACCTTTCTAAGTCTTGCTGTATCAGATTTAGTTGGGAGGATAACTTTGTAAACTCCGTTACCAAACTTCATCAATTACACATTGCTTGTTACCTGGAACTAAGACCTCTAGATTAGTGAGTATTTCTTGAGTAGTCATAGACCCTCCAGAAACTCTGATCCGACATACCTTCCCACTTGTATTTTTTATTCTCACATCTTTGGACTTGGGTACCTCAAATGAAATTAGGTCTTCTCTACAAATTCCATACATCACAGCAGTAGGCTTTGGCATAGAACATGCCCAGCCGACAGATTATAACGGAAACACTTTCTTTTTTACCTTCATCTGCTAGAAGAGTGGCTGCCGCAACCAGCTATTGATCAGTAGCCGAGGTGCCTTGTGACCCGGCCTGGTCCGACGTAGCATCCGATCCGCCAATAGCACCACAGGAAGTGGTATCAACCCAAGCCCCCCAGTAGACGTAGCATTCTTCTGGCCTTTCCCCCACGATGTCATTCTTACGGACGAACTTGTTTTGCCCACGGCCAGCCATATAAAAACCTCTACC
Organism: Dactylis glomerata; assembly: GCA_007115705.1. Taxonomy (NCBI): domain Eukaryota; kingdom Viridiplantae; phylum Streptophyta; class Magnoliopsida; order Poales; family Poaceae; genus Dactylis; species Dactylis glomerata. The sequence goes on along the minus strand of QXEO01000403.1, from coordinate 273,762 downwards.
ACTGTTGTTTCGATTATAGTATGGACGCCGGTAGCCTTCCACCGTACCCATAACCCTGACCATATCCACCATCATAGCATCCCTGATTGAAATTTCCAGAATCACCATTGAAATCCAATATGATTATTTCCAGCACCACTGCCTTCACCGCCATAACCTCCTTGGTTGAAACCATAGGAGCCCCTTCCTCCGCCTCCACGGCCGCCATACGGTGACGAGGACACGGCCCATCGGGTCCTTATTCTTAGCATACCCGGTTCAGTCCAGGAAGCAGCCCACTCGAGGGACGCCCAAAGCTTGCAAAGCCCATTGATGACACAGCCCATGAAATCGAGTCTTGGAGTGTACTGCAAGGACCAAAGAAGATTAGGATTGGCGTATCCGTAGCGATCTAGGGTTTCACCTACCATGCAATGTTGTAACCGATCTAGTTAAGGATCCTGGGACCTAGCTTTCCATTATAAAAGGCTAGGAGGGACCTTCAGGATCGCTCTCTCACCTTTTGTAGCCTCTACCCGAGCGCTCGTAATCTCGAGAGCTCTCCACCTTCGGCTAGATCCAATCTACGCCCTCGCTGTAAACACCCAAGCTGCAACACACCATCAATGCAAAGTCAGACAAGCAAGACATAGGTCTTTACCCTCGAGGGGCGAACCTGGGTAAACTCTCGTGTGCTTCCTGTCTTAGTCTGATCGCTGCCGAGTTTGCCAGATCCCTCTCCTCTTATGAATCGAAAGTCCTCAAGCATGGACATTGCCGGGGTCAAACCTCGTCATACGCGGCTCCTACCAGTTGCTGCCATCACCCCGAGGAGGTGCCGTAGCATAGGGTGGAGGAGCCCTAGGAGCCGGAGGGCGAAACGGACCCCCTTCTTGCTAAAATCCACCCGTCGGCGGCCCTTGTGGATGAGATCCCCGTCCAACCATCAGACCACGGGCATGGCGACACCGAGGCGTGGACGAGACGCTAGAGTAGGACGACTGATTGACCGAAAACCCTAAGTGTCAACGAATAAACGAGAAGAAAGGTCTTGTCCTTTTTTCATCAATTCTTTCCATACTAGGCCCCAAATCCTTGTGATTTTTTGGCCCGTAATTATTGTAAAAGAGTCATTATGGGCCTTGTTCCCAAAAATTATGCCCTTTTCAAGAAATTTTGAATCGTTCTTTTTTATGAGAGAAAACTCTCGTTGTCGCCGGCCATATTCTAGCTGGAGTCCGCTGGCGATCCTCAACGGCCTTGTTATTTTTTCTACGAAGGACTGTGATCCAATCACAAGCATCAAAACTCTTGAGTGAGAACGTGGATGGAGAAAGAACAAGTAGCTTCTTCTCCGGCGATGGACGAGGTTGATGACGGTGAGGAGACCTAGCCGGTGTCGAAGGCGACACCACAAGCTCCTTGGCCGCCCACTGCTGCATTTGCCGCTTGTGCTCCGGCCTAGCTTGTCTAGCAGAGAACGAAGAACCAGTATTTAGAATCAAAAGAGGAACTCCCATACCTTTCCCGGAAAGTTTTAACTGATTCCCACTTCCATAACTCCGCCTTATTGCTGCCAACGCCCAGACAGGATGGCCGGAGAACGCCCAACCGCCCGATCTACTCTGCCGGCCACTGGAGACGAGATCAGCAAGGGTCTGAGTGAATATTGTACTTAGACCAGATAACAAAAATATATACCCCCATGCTCACGGAGAAGCTTTCTGCTGTAGGACTGGTGCTGCCATGGATCAACTAGATACAACTGTATCGATTTGTGCATGGTTTGGTACTATAATAATTATTGATTTTTTTCTCAAGCCTATTTCATGCTTTTCACCTTACGAATCGTGCCTCTCATGGTGCTCACATCGGTGAATCGAGGTCGGTGTATGGCTGTAGCCTGCTAAAACACCCCGTCCAAGCATGAGATAATAACAGAAAAACATGAATTTGTTTTGTTATTTGAAGGGTGGGGCCTACCAACAGGAGAGCCGGTCCGATCCATGTCCCAGTTCGGCAGTTCCAGACCAAACCAGAATTGCTCGTTGGCCGGTGTGAGGCAATCTCACTGCGACCTAATATCGTACAGGAATCGGACGCAAGATTGTGGTACGTACGTATAGCAGCGCCGTTCCCCTAACAACTAATCGGAGTAGGACTTATTACTGTAGAGAAGTTCGATCGATATATACCAGCAGACCCCACACGAGCTCACGTATAAAGAAGGATCCCTTCCTCGGGAAAAAGAAAAAGAAGAAAGAACGACCCAAGGTACCGATCGAGATGGATATTCATCGGCCGGAGAAACGCCGCAGGATCACACCGCCGCCCCCTCCGGCAGCCGGCGTCACCCTCCCCGACGACCTGCTCTTCATGGAAGTCCTGGTGCGACTCCCCGTGAAACCCCTCGTGCGCTTCAAATGCGTCTGCCGCTCCTGGCGAGCCCGGATGGAGGACGCCGGCTTCGTCCGTCGACACCGCGACTCCTCCCGTGCGAGCCCTCCGTCCATGCTCGTCGTCATGGCCTCCAAGAACGCTAGCGAAGACAAAGAAGATGGAGAGATCCCCGAGGACATCACCTTCTACCGCCTGCGACCGGGACAGAAACCCGGCGATTTCGAAGCCGATAAGGCGGAGTTGCTGCTATAGAAGGGGGCGTGCCCGCCGGAAGCGGGAGGCGTCACGGACGTGATCACACCACGCACTGCGACGGCCTGGTCGCCGTCACGACCACCTCGAACCAGGTGTACGTATGCAACCCGGCCACCAGGGAGCTCGTCGCGCTGCCGCTCGGCAGCGGCGCCGTGGACGTGGACTACACGAAGCATCCATCGGCGGCGATCGGATTCGACCGCTGGCGCAACCAGTACGTCGTTGCCAGGTACTTCTACCGGCGGTGGATCTGGAGCTACGACAAGTCCAGAACTCCAGATACAAGCTTGATTAATTACGATATCGGGCACGAGGTTTTCATTCTCGGGGGCGATTCTTGGGAGCCCACCGTCGACCCGCCGCACGCCATCGGCGGCACGCCACCCGTCTGCACGGGGGACGCCTTCTACTGGGTGTGCGAGGCCGCTGAGGATCCTCGGCCCAGCTCTCTGCTGCGGTTTAGCCTGCGCGACAGGACGTTCAGCAAAGTGCCATGCCCTCCTGACTTTGGCTACCACCCGGCCGTCGACCATCTGGCGGAGCTAGATGGCAAGCTGTGCCACGTCAACAACTGTGCTTCGCTGACGACCTTCGACGTGTGGCAGCTGGCGGACGGAGACGAGACACGAACAGCCCAGTGGTCACTGCGCTGCCGGATCGACCCGGGACCGTTATACGACGAGTTGTTCGGGAGCCATGGCTTCATCTTCATGCCGCTTTGGGCCGCCGGGGGTGGGATGCTGGTGAGGGTGTCGGACAACGACGACAAGCTGTACTGGTGCGACGAGAGGAGCCGAGGTGTGGAGGAAATGGTGGACCTGCAAGAGGTGGGCATGGAAGAGGATGCGAATTCGGAGCAGTGGGACCCTGTTTACCACGTCGTCCCATATAGGGAGAGTCTCGTCTCCATCAGCAAGTGTAAGGTGTAACACCACTGAAGGATATCCAAGCTTAATTATGAGAGATGTTGTCGATAAATTCGTTCTCAATTGTACGTTCGTAACCAAGTTCAGTTAAAAACGGGGCTGGAGGAAACAAGTGTGTAGAATCTATCTACTATATACTAAAAGTACAATACGGGGGTTTCGTGTTTTTGAGGCATCACGTTAATCCACATAGACTAAAATAATTTGAGTTATCAATCTTAATTATAATGGTTGAGATTTAAAGCTTTAAAAAGTTACGTAAAGTAATATCATATACAACCTGTCACGTGTACACGTATGTCTCATTGGACAAAAAAAACCAAAAGCTGATATTATTACGTGCTAGAAGCAAACTCCAAAAAAAAGCAAACTCCAATGTTGATTGGTATTGATAACCAAGAAAAAACAACGCTGATTGTTGCGATTTGATTTTGCCTAATACGTCTGTCCTCTTGTAGGAGTACTCAGCCTACTCCGTTTGACCGAAAAATATAGTGCTTTGATACATATTACCTAATATTTTTTCAAATAAAGTAATTTCATGGTTCACAGGTTTTGAAAATTGTATGAAGTTGATTTCTAAAAGTACAATATTCTCGCAAAAATAAAAAATCGGAACACTAATCAGATAGACCCTCTTCATTAGATGACCATAACCAATAAGTCTTCATAAGGCCTTTCACAATGGGGGTTTCTTAGCGCGGTATCCTAGGTACTTTGGTTATGTGGCACTATATTAAATGAGGAAAGAGAGTGGTGTTGTAGCTTAGCTAAGATACAACACTTGCACGAATTCATAGGCAAAAATTGTTTCTAGCCCAATCATATGCATGCATGACACTAAAATCATTAATTAAGAGACAACTCTTAAGAGACAATGCATTAGGCCTTTCACAATGCATTGGCTCTTAGCGCGTTATCCTAGGTAGAGGTTTCTTTAAAGAAACAACAACCACAATGCATTGTATCTTAGGATAGTATCTAAATTTAATGATTTTGGCCCCATGCATGAATGCGATTGGGCAAACAATACTTTTTACCTATGACTTTGTGCAAAGGTTGTAGCTTAGCTAAGATACAACAACACTCTCTTTCATCAATTAATAGGGTGCCACATCACCACTTTACCTATGATACCGCGCTAAGAAACTTGCATTGTGAGAAGTTGTATCTTAAGTTCTAATTACTCCTATGAAAACGTGCTAAGAAACTATGCATTGTGAAAGACCCGTTACCTAAAATATACACCCGTCAATAAATAGTCATAATTATATCAAGATAATCACAATACTCAGTATTTATTAGGTCATGCGTGTCTCCCTAGGTTATCATTTTGATAAATATAATCTAAATTTTATAATATATAAATTATATCATTAGAAAGGACAATGTTTAAAGTTTCCAGTAATATATATTTTGTATCATATAACTCGTATTACTTTGGTAAAAATAACGACTTAGGGACACGTGCATGACCTATACACCGGGACGAAGGGAGTAATTTTTTGGCTCACAAGATATAAATGAGCCGCGCATGATTTCTCCTTATAATATTGCATGATATTTTAGAAACTAAGCTAGATAGGAGTTTTCCATTGAGTTGATGCTGATAGCCCATTGGAACAATCATTGTCAAAAGAGAGAGAGAGAGAGGTTAAACTGTGCAAGGAGGAATATTGGATATACATAATTAGGCATTTGCGTGAATACGAAAAACATGGTCACTATTATCAAAATATAAATACCATGGAAACCATGTTTCTGGATAGAAGAGATCGAGTGTTTGATTGACAGGGTTTGAATCTTTTAAAAATTTACACCAAACTAGAAATGAAAAGATACTTTTGGTCCTAATTAAATGGCACATTGAATAACACTGAATAAACAATATGGGACAGATAGTAAGGTAAATTTAAATTTATCTCCAAATATAACATCACATACACCCGAGACATATGAGATTAGTTTGATATTTTTGAAAGTCGCAATTGTGATATTGTTTTTATAATATCGCTGGTAGTTGCAAAATCGTGTTATGTCATACCACACTTTGTCATAATAGGGTATAGGGATGTACATAATTAGAAATAAATGCAGAGTCAATAGGCTAAGTAATTAAAGAGTAAAGATGTCGTCTTCGCATTTGCGAGGGCCACCTTGCTAGTTATTATTATTATTATTATTATATACTAAAAGCATAATACAGGGGTCTAAAATAGAGGCACCATATTAATCCACATCAACGTAATTATTTTTAACTATTAGATCTAAAATATGTGGCTAAGATTTTCTGAGACATTAGTAATTACGTAACATTATAAGTCTGTTTGACAAGGTCAAGAGTACATGTCCAACACGTGAGTGAACTCGAATAGTTTTTTTCCCGGGGTACTCGGTCTCATAGTTGATGAGACGTGGATCATGCAAAATCAGTTTAAATTCTATAGGACTCTAGATGTGCCCCTTAACTAGAAGAGCAATCAAAATTAATTTAATTTTTGTAGGACTCTGAACGTGCCTCTTGAATAGGAAAAAAATTAGGTAGGGATCAGTATCTCATAGGAATTTTTGTGCGTACAAATTGGATATGGCCAAGGCGTATGATCGCGTGGACTGGAGGTTCTTGGAAGGGGTTTTAGCGAAATTGGGCTTTCACAACAAGTGGATACGGTGGGTAATGGAGTGTGTTACCACCGTACGATATACAATTCGCTTTAACGGTCAAATGTTGGACTCCTTCACCCCAACTCGCGGAATCCGCCAAGGTGATCCTCTTTCTCCGTACCTTTTCTTATTTGTCGCTGATGGTCTTTCTTGTCTCATTCGTAAGGAGGTCGAGAATAACTCACTACGGGAGCTTCACATTTGTCGGAGTGCCCCTGGAATTTCCCACTTGTTATTTGCGGATGACAGCTTGTTATTCTTTGAGGCCTCGGTAAACCAAGCTACAATAATTAAGTCCATTCTGGACCGATACGAAAGAGGCACGGGCCAACTTGTTAGCTTGGGGAAGTGCTCTATTATGTTTGGAGATCAGTGCACAACCGAGGTGCAAACCGAGCTTAAGGATATTCTGCAATATGACACTACCTGTTTTGAGGAGAAGTATTTGGGTTTGCCAGTTCCTGAAGGCAGATTGAAGAAAGGAAAATTTGTTAAAACCAAAGGAAAATTTTCAAAGCATGCTAGCGATTGGAGTGAGAAATATATGTCCTCGGGGGCAAACGAAATTCTTATCAAGTCAATCCTTCAAGCTATATCCACTTATGCAATGGGGGTTTTTAAATTTCCTATGGGTCTGATTGATGACTTGGAACAAATCATCCGCAATTTCTGGTGGGGTGATGAGCAGAACAAACGGAAGATGCACTGGTTATCTTGGGACAAAGTTACTAGGCCAAAGTCTCAGGGAGGTACAGGTTTTCGTGATCTCAGAGTTTTTAATCAAGCTCTCCTTGCTCGCCAGATTTGGCGCTTGCTTCACTTTCCAGATAGCCTATGCGCTCAATTGTTGAAGGCTCGCTATTATCCGTCTGGTAGTCTCATTGACACAGCTTTTATACAGAATCAATCTCAGACTTGGAAGGGTATTGTGCACGGGTTAGATCTTCTAAAAAAAGGTATTGTATGGAGAATTGGAGATGGCTCCAAGGTCAAAATCTTTAGGGACAACTGGCTGCCTCGACCAGGGTCGCTTAAAGTTGATGGAAAGCGTGGTTCTTCGAGAAGAAAGTGGGTTTCTGAGTTGATCGTTCCAGCTACTAGATCATGGAACGAAGTGGCAGTACGTGATTGTTGTTGGCCACATGATGTGAATACTATTCTGAATATCAAACTACCTGCTCGTGCTACGGAAGATTTTGTGGCTTGGAGTGGAGAAAGCAATGGAATTTTCAGTGTGCGCTCAGCTTATCGGATCAGTATGCAGGACTCTTTGCAGCAGCTCAGCTCTGGCCAGTCTAGCGCTGAACCGGACGGGGATCGAAACATCTGGCAGTTGATTTGGAAGGCCACTGTACCTCAGAAGATGTGTGTGTTTGCATGGCGTGCTGCGACAGAATCCCTTGGAGTTCTTGAGGGGTTACACCGGAGAATTAACACTATAAATCCTACTTGTTCCATCTGTGGGCGCGAAGTGGAGGATACTCACCATGCTCTGGTCTGGTGTACCCTTGCCAGAGCTCTTCGTGATGAACTTCGAAGCCACTGGGTTCTGCCGCCAAAGACAACCTTCCTGCAGGCTGGTCGTGATTGGCTGTTTCATCTGTTAAGTAATTCGGTGGCTGAAGTACGTGCAAGGATCATCTTCTTATTCTGGCGGGCGTGGCACCACTGGAACAATGTCATCCATGGAGATGGGAAGGCGTCTATTACAGCGTCGGTCCATTTCTTGGTGAACTATCAGTCCTCGTTTGCAGCGGTGTCTCCGGGAGGCGATGAGAAGCTTCTGCAAGTTTCCTCCTGGAAGCCGCCGAGTGAGGGGAAAATCAAAGCAAACGTTGACGCCGGGTGGGATGCTGTTTCAAAGCAAGGAGGTATAGGAATCATCATTCGAGACCATAGCGGCAAGATACTTTTGACGGAGTGGAAAAGTATTCCCTCCTGTGGTAGCGCAGAGGAAGCGGGAATACTTGCATGTCTTGATGGGCTACGACTCCTGGTGCATCTCTGACATTGGCCGGCAATCTTGGAGTCAGATTGTTTGCGTGCTGTTAATTCAATTTTGTCTGATTCTGAAGAACAATCACCCAGCTGGGCTCTCATTTTAGAAGCTAGAGAATTGCTCAAGGTCTTCCGTGATATTGTCGTCTCGAAAGTGGATCGGGTGAGCAATGGTATAGCGCATGTGCTAGCGCAGTTAGGTAAAGCTGGGTTTAATGGGTCTCTTAGCAATGATGCTCCAGACTGTGTTAGGGAGCTAATCTCAGTTGAGATGTTGTAATCGTTCATGTAAACTCGACGCAGCAAGTTTCTGACGCACTCTTTTCCTTACCAGGATACCTATGGGGACTGGAAGGTTTTTAATGAGGCGGCTTGCTTGCTTTTTATTGAATTTCAAAAAAAAAAAGATGGTGTACACGGTTCATAAAAAAACTCGGTATGCTTGCTGACTAGGTATGTTTGACGTGTACTATTAGGAAAAAATATGGAGTAACAAGTTTAATGGTGACAAGGGTGTAGATAATAGAGCCCATCAGTTAAAGTACCCTTGAGGCCCGTTAAGCTAGGCCCAATTGTAATGCTAGTCGATATATGAGTTCATGTCGTATGTCGATACTGTAATCTGTGTCGGACCCCTCCCGATCCTTGAGACCTGGACACCTATATATAGGGGCCAGGAGAGGACGGTGAGGGACAGATTGAAAGCAAGCCAAGTTTACTCTTACGTTCACTTTCGATACACACCTTGTTTGACTGATTTACCTTCGAGTTCATCCGACACCCTACTCCCCCGATCCTAAGTCCTTCATATAGGACATTTGTCGAGTTAACCCTCGTCAATTGGCGCCGACCGTGGGGACTCTGGGCGTTGGAATCATGAATTCGACGGCTTTTTCGCTTTTAGCCAATAGCAATCCAGCAGCCGACGAAAGTCAAGAGATGGAGTTGACGTTCGGAAGTCTGAGCTTCTACATCGAACCTTTGGGTTCGACTCGTCTTTTGGATCTGGCGAAATTGAGTCCATCGGCAAGCAAAACAAGACAGTCACCAAGTCTGGATCATCTGTAGGCTCTTCCAGCGAGGTAAACTCGCCGGTTAGTCTCGCAGCAACAGAAAATATGCAAAAGAAACTCAAGGAATTCGACGAAACTCGGGGAAAGCCCGACGTGGGAGCAACAGTGGATAAGCCACACGACAGTCCAAGGGATTTTGCCACCGGAAGCAGCGACGTCTCCAGAAGCATACACCAATTGTGTGTCATTATCACTGAAGCAGCGGAAGAGAATAATCACGCAGACAATGAAGAGGTCGACATGCAAGTCGACAAACTAAGGAGCAATGGCAAAAAGGAGAAGGATAAAGTTCACGTCTCCGCCGGAGAGTGGAGAATGATCATGTCAGCCATTAATCTCGGTACGGATGTACCCGCAGATTCAAGAAGAGAAGTTCTGATGGGGTATCTGTATGCACTGCACCAGTGCAGAAAGAAGTTGAGGGAGAAGAAAGACATGTTTATGAGAAGCCAAGACAACAACAGCACATCAAGTGGAGGATATTGGGATGAATATAGTGATTCATCAGAATCCAGCATAGAAAGGCACAGAGACCCGAAGCACAGCAGGAGGACAATGGCACAGACAAGAGAAGAAAGCCATACGAAAAGTGAAAGGGCACACCCATCAGATGAGGAAGAGGACTTTGTGTAAGAAACACCAGAAGCAGCACTGGTAGCAGCACAGGCTTATCTATTAACTACACAACCAAAGCCCGGAGATCCGCGAGAGCACATACATCAAGCCGCAATACGAAGCCTAGGGTTGGTAGAAGACAGGCTAAGGAAACATCTTCCAGAGAAAAAGGTGACATATCATAAGGAGAAGCGAAAGGAAGGACTTAAGAGCCAACCTTCGCAAATGAAACAAGCGAGTCGTCAGGCGATGAAAAGCGTCAAACACGGAGGGAAGACACAAGGAATATAATAGCACAAGCAAGAGTAAATAAAGCGCGCCATGCGTGGAAAGAAGAAAACTACGAAGACGACAAAAAAGAGATGGGCGCGTTATGCTTTACCCGCAGGGTTCACAGAACACGAGTACCCAAAGGATTCAAGTTACCACACGATCAGCAAAAATATGATGGGTCACAAGAACCCACGCTATGGTTATCAGATTATCTGCAAGCAGTACAAATACTCGGGGGAACAAGAGCAACGGCGATGCAAAGTTTGCAGTTACACCTCACCGTCGCAGCACGGTCCTGGTTGAACACTCTACCCAACGATTCTAGTGGGAGTTGGGGAGAATTAGAAAGCCAATTCGCAAGAAATTTTCGCTCAACATACAAACGCCCAGCATCACTGGAAGAAGTTAAGTTGTGCGTGCAGAGGAAAGATGAAACTCTGCGCTCTTACGTACAACGCTAGAGTGTCATCAAAAATTCCGCAGAAGACGTCTCCGACGAAAGAGCAATAAACGCTTTTTCGGCTGGCCTTCGTCGTTCAGACCTCGTGGAAGAGGTAGGGAGAACAAAGCCAAGGACAGTGTCAGAGTTAATGGAAGTAGCCAACAGATTTGCCGATGGAGAGGACGCGTATAACAACAAAAGGGGATGTTCACCAGAAGTCGACAGAGCGAGCAAGCAAAGGCGAAGATACCACAACAGAGAAGGCCACGTAAAGCGAAATTAGATAGCCGCGGGATATGACAGAAGGAACGGGGAAGGCTATGAAAACAAGGAGTTTCAGACAAGAAATAATCGGGGAACAGAAAAACCAAAATACTCTGGCCCGTCGGCAGAAGACATGCTATATGGACCTTGTCGCATCCATTATGCGTACCTAGATGGGAAGAGAGTTTCTAACCACCAGATGAACAGAACTTTCCTAAGGTTGCAAAATACCATGGACTCAAATCAAGGAGCACGACAGGGAAGAAAAAGTATGAGTCAGGGATACCAAATACAATGACTCGCAAAGCATCTGGAGTCAAAAGTATATATATCTGCAATGATCCAACCGGTGCCAAAGTCCAAGAAAGAGCGGAAGAGCATGTCCAGATAAGTAAACCTGGCAATATCATCACCACCAGCTACTACAGAATACCTACAATGGTCCGATCAACTAGTCAGGTTCAGCAGAGCAGACCACCCGAGGAAAGTGCCCAGGCCGGGGCACGCACCAATGGTGCTAAAGGCGCAAATAGGGGGATACGACATCGGGCGAGTATTTATGGACACAGGAAGTGGCATAAACCTAATATACGCAAGAACTCTGAAGGCAATGTGCATTTCAATTGAAAGTCTAAAGCCAACAGATTGTTCTTTCCACGGAATAGTACCAGGAGGCGCAAACTACCCTCTCGGGAAAATAGAACTCGATGTTTGCTTCGGCAATAGCAGCAACTATCAAAGAGAAAAGCTGGAGTTTGAAGTCATGGACTGGCCTTCACAGTATCATGCAATCCTGGGGCGCCCATCATTTGCAAAGTTCATGCCAGTACCCCATTATGCATACCTCATGCTCAAAATCCCAGGACCTAAAGGAACAATTATAGTTCAAGGCAGTTTTGAAGTATCCAACACTTGTGATAAAAAATTCAACAGGTTGGTGCAAACTTTCGGCATGACAGCAAAATACACAAGGTTGAAAGGAGAAACCGACCATAATGTGCTACCCAACGTTGGACAATCCCTGCCAGATCAGGCTTTCGACGCAACCCAAGACTCGAAGAAAATCCAAGTCCACCCCACAGACCCAAACAAGACCAGCTCCATAGCAGTAAACCTGGATCCCACATAGGAAAGCGCGCTCATTGAGTTCCTCCGTGAGCGCTGGGAAATCTTTGCCTGGTGTCCTTCTGACATGCCAGGGGTTCCTAGGGAACTCGTCGAGCACGCACTAAACATGGATCCCAAAGCAAAGCCAGTCAAGCAGCCACGGAGACGATTTAACAAACCCAAAAGGAAAGCAATAGCGTCCGAGCTACACAGGCTAGAAAATGCAGGATTCATCCGAGAAATCAAAACGTCGACTTGGGTATCTAATCTAGTTATCGTCCCCAAGAAAAACATAGACGTACAAAGAGTATGTGTCGACTACACGTCTCTCAACAAGCACTGTCCAAAGGATCCCTTTCCCCTACCTCGCATTGATCAAATAATAGACTCAACAATGGGGTGTGCAAGGCTTTCCTTCCTGGACGCATACTCTGGCTATAACCAGATCAAGTTGAAGAAAGAAGATGAGGAAAAAACAGCTTTTATCACACCATACGACATGTTCTGCTACCAAGTCATGCCTTTCGGTTTAAAAAACGCAGGAGCAACCTACCAGCGGATGATGCAAAACTGCCTTGGAAGTCAAATAGGATGCAACATTAAAGTCTACATCGACGACATGGTCATCACCACAAGAAAAGAAGAGTCACTAATCAGTGATCTAGCAGAAACCTTTGACAACTTAAACAGGTATAAGCTTAAGCTTAACCCAACAAAATACTCTTTTGGGGTATCTGCAGGTCAACTTCTGGGATTCCTGGTATCAGCCAGGGGAATAGAGCCAAACCCAGAGAAGATCCAAGCAATACTAATGATGGGGAAACCAACAAAGCTGCACGACGTACAGAAGCTCGCAGGGCGTGTTGCGGCACTAAGTCGATTTGTTGCACGGTTAGGAGAAAAGGCACTTCCTTTCTATGCACTGATGAAAAAATCAGACGACAAATTTGAGTGGACAGAAGAAGCGGATACAGCCTTCGCACAACTGAAAAAAATGCTTTCCACACCGCCGGTGTTGGTCGCGCCAAAGGAAAAGGAGCCGCTACTACTATATATTGCAGCAACACATCAAGTGGTGAGCACAGTATTAGTAGTCAAAAGAAGTAAAGAAGGAAAAGCTCATAGAATCTAAAGGCCAGTATATTTCGTCAACGAAGTACTATCTCCAACAAAACAGAGGTATCCACACTACCAAAAACTTGCATACAGTGTATTCACAACAGCACGAAAGCTACGGCAATACTTCGCGATGCACCCAATTATAGTGGTTAATGAAGCACCACTATCCAACATATTAAACAATCCTTCAGCGACAAGACATGTCTCCTTATGGGGAATCGAATTATCACCCCTGGACATAACGTATGAAAAGCGAAAGGCGATCAAATCACAAGTTCTGCCGGATTTCACAGCAGAGTGGCTAGACTTACAAAACACAGGACCGCCGGACCTATCAAGCGTATGGACAATGATCTTCGATGGATAAAAAAGAATCCAAGGCACATGAGCAAGAGTAGTCCTGATATCACCACAAGGCGACAAATTGAAATATGTTTTAAGGATGAGTTTTCCCCAAGCTTCTAATAATGAAGCCGAATATGAGGCTCTGCTCCACGGAATGAAAATGGCCAAAGCATGCGGAGCGACGCGACTGAAAGTATTCGGGGACTCGAATCTTGTCGTCCAACAAGTGATGAACAAGTGTGACGCCATAAGTGACAATATGACAGCATACAGAAACTTATACTATTATTTAGAGGGAACGTTCGATGGATGCGAAGTCTCGCACGTCAGCAGTGCCAGCAATGAGGAAGCCGACAATCTAGCAAATATCGGGTCCCAATGCTTACCCATACCGCAAGGAGTCTGTTGGGAAGAAATCATAGAGAGATCAATAAAGAGCAACAAAACTTCAACTACAGAAGAACAAGCCTAGCACCAAGCAACATGCTCGAGGGCTGGCAAGCATGGCCAAGGAAGCACGACAGAGCCAGAAGAAGTTATGATGATCAAAGAAACTTGGATGCAGCCATATTTGGCATACATGATAAACAAGTCACGACCCGAAGACACAGAAGAAGCAAGGAGGATAATACGATGATCCAAGTCCTTTGTCGTATTACAAGGGAAACTATACAAGAAAAGTATAACAGGCGTCCTGCAACGATGCGTCACTCCTCAAGAAGGAGAAGAAATATTAAAAGACATCCACGCAGGAGTATGTGGACATCACGCTAGCAGCAGAGCCATTGCAGCTAAAGCTTTACGCGCAGGGTTCTACTGGTTGACAGCAATTGAAGACGCGAAGGATATAGTAAGGAAATGCGAGGCTTGTCAACGTTTTGCATCTTGACCACACGCACCAGCAGCAGAGTTGCAACCAATACCATTGTCCTAGCCTTTCGCACAATGGGGTCTCCATATGGTAGGAAAATTGCACAAATCTTGGCCAGGAGGACATGTCTACATGCTGGTGGCAGTCGACAAATTTACCAAGTGGGTAGAAGCAGCTCCTGTAACAACCCAAGATTCCACAGCCGCAATCAACTTCATCAAATCTATTGTTTTTTGCTTCGGAGTACCACATAGTATCATCACGGACAATGGGACAAACTTCCATCAAAAGAGTTCAAGAGCTACTGTAAAAGTATGGGAATCAAACTGAAATTCGCATCCGTAGCGCATCCAAAGACAAATGGATAAGTCGAAAAAGCTAATGGCTTAATATGCAACGGGATAAAAAAAGAGGCTGTTAGCACCTCTCGAAAAATCCAAACACGCTTGGGTAGACAAACTACCCTCCGTGCTATGGAGTCTCAGAACTACACCCAACGCGGCTACTCAAGAAACCCCCTTCTTTCTGGTCCATGGTGCAGAAGCCGTACTTCGAGTCGAGATCACCCATGAAGCCCCAAGAATCGTGGCTTACGACGAGACAATCTCCACTGAAGCACTTCAAGATGATGTCGATGCACTTGATGAAGCAAGAGACGTAGCACTTGCCAGAGCAACGCAGTACCAGCAAAATCTACGAAACTACCATAGTAGTCGAGTTCGTCCACGATCTTTCGTGGTGGGAGATTTAGTCTTGCGATTAAAGCAAGACGGACATGGCAAATTAGAGTCCCCATGGGTGGGACCTTACATCATAACAGAGGTAATACTAGGAGGAGCTTATCGACTACAAGACAAGAAAACATGGAAAGATGAGAGCAACCCGTGGAACGCAGAGCAACTACGGCAGTTCTATGCATAGAAGGAATATAGCGAAAAGAAACTTTCGAGTTATGACCCTCTGAACCCAGAACATGAGGCCACAGGTCGGGTTCTTTGGGTCATCTCGACAATATGTATGAGTATTTTCTCTTTCCGCTCGGGGGCTCAGACCTTCGAGTCGCATGAAATAAAGCAAAACGAGTTATTGAGATTCGGTATCCGCAATTACTTGAGACATACTACTAGGCTGTTCGCAACCCGATATTCGACAAAATAAACATGGTTCAAGGTAACCCGATAATATATCAAAAAGCACACCTCGGAATGACGATTCGTTCCCATGGTCTATTAATAAAGAAGGCGCAAGATAAAGTTCATCGCAACTACTTATTACAGATAATAAACCAAAGGATAGCCAGAGCAAGAGATTACATAAAGAGATATCTAATGAAAATGCACTTCAGCTTCGTACTCCTTCTGGCATTGAGTACCATCATAGATCTTCACATCAAACTTCGACGTACCAACATGATAGTCGCAGATCATGAAGAAACCTTGATGGAGGTCATGGTCTTCTGCAAACTGAGGCCAGTCGCCCTTGAAGTACATCTCGCCGTCCCCGTCATACCAGACCTCCACTTCATAGGGAGTTCCTCCCCCAGAGTGTTCACAAAGAACCGCTTCTCGCAGCTCTCGCCCATCCATGAGAAGGAAAGAAGACAAATAATTAAGCACAAATCGTGCCAAAAATATCGCAAAATGACAATATATTGGGTAAACATTTTTATATTTTGAGCCTATACCCGAAATTTTTTGGCTATAGCCTCAGGGGCTACTCCCATAGGGAGCGCTGGTCGCGCACCCGATAAAAAGAAGTCGATAGAAAGAAGACGAAGAGATTGAAGCCGAGGATTGGTTACAGAATATCGGCCTGTAGCCTCGAGATACTTATATCAGGAGCACTAGTGGCGCACCCAATGATAAAAAACCAACTGGTTGACTAGTGGTATAAGGTGAAATTGACTACCTTTTGTCAACAACGAACTTCGGCTTTAGTGTCAACAAAATAAAGATCGATTCCTCCCATTAGGAGTTATTTATGAGAGTCTAAAAATAAAAAGGATAAACTCGAATATTTTGCACATTCTAATAGTCAAACAAGGCTGCGACATATGATTCTCGAATTACGTCATTGTAACATCCCAGGATGTGAGGCCAGAAATAGAGAGAACACAGAAGTGTGCATTGCATTCATGCATAGAAAATCTGGGAAATTTTCGCGCTTTTAAATAAAACTTATCAAAGTGATTGAAGTTTCTCTTAAGTTGGTGGAACAGAAGTAGCTCATCAACTAAAGTGCGATAAACTTCAACATGACCTTTGTTAACAACCTTGTTTTGGGTAGAGATAATAACAACAATCAAAGGAGATGAATGTGAGGTAGGATTAGTATGTTAGCACATCATTTTAGGACCTTATAACCAATTCTACCATGATCACCATGGTATTTCTTAAACCTAAATCATTGAAGCCATTCCTAGCTTAAAGGAAGACAACACAAGTCTTACCTTGACTTTTAATCTACTTTATTTTCATATTTTGATTATCATAATCTTTCCCATCTAAATCTATTTATCTCTAGAACAAGGAGAGAGTCTATACCAAATCCAATGTCATTCCTATCTCTTGAGATAGAACCATAGGCTATAATTCAGAAGCTTCTGAAGGGGGAGAGACTACCCTAGTACCAAGTTGATTAGAGGAGTTTACAATAGAGTTTAACTACTTAAATAATTAGCCAGTACTTGTGGGTATAATTTAATTCACTCTTAAACTTGTTACCAAAATTGGTAAACCACAAGGTCTAAAGTGCATAAAAGCCACATATTCTTATTTAAATCATAACTTATTAACTATATGAGATATAACAAAACTGAACTCATTTATATTACATTAAATAGTTCAAACTATTTGAATAAAAATAAATATGATCATTTTGAAATTCTTATGATCATGCCTTGGTGAAATCAAAGCAAATCACTTAAAGTTTGAACATGACCTTTGCTAACTTTGGATATTTTGAGCACAACTGATAATAGGAACAAATAAGATATGACCATATGCATAATTCACAATAACAGGATCATTTCAAATATGAACCTTGGAAGTTAAACTTCCAAACAAATAATACAACATCAGATGATAATAATTCAATTATGAATTACAAATATGTATAAGAATATGAATTGATTCAGCCACAAGTCCATTTAGTGCCAAATGCCACTTGGCTGTCCAAAATAAAGTTTATTAGGGGATAATCATCATGCCACCTAGGATAGTTATCCACTTAAAAATATCTTAGGATAGTTATCCACTTGAAAATATCTTAGGATAGTTATCCACTTGAAAATATCTTAGGATAGTTATCCACATGAAAATATCTTCCTTTACTTGAACCCCAAGTAATGCTCATGCATGAGAGCTTGACAACAAGTAGCTTACTCACCAAATTAAAACAAGAGTCACCACTTGAGGTGTCAACTTGTGGTGGGCATCAAAATGCTATAAAAGGACCCCTATGGCATCCATTTTGGCACCATAAACTCATGGTATGAGAACACCAATGAATTTGGGCCATTTCATACATTAGATAGGGCCGAGAAACAACACCATCACACCAGAAACACTACCATCACACCAACAACACCACCACACAATCCACCCTGCTCATGAGTTGAGCAACAGGGCAGGATTCACCACCACCAGCGCAACCACAAGAACCAAACCAGCAAGAACAAGACCAATAAAAATTGCTTCTATTCAAAATCTTAACCAAACCCTAATATTACTCAAAGTACTTTATGTGCTTATGTACATAAAAGTTATATTACTGCAATACATGATGTTACTGAACATAAAAATTTATTTCACAAGTAGCCCAAATTCAAAATCCTGCAAATAAGTTTGAATTCAAATTAGCAAATTGAAAAAAGATGAAAAAGAAAAAGAATTAAGCAAGAAAAAAATAGAAGAAGAAGCTTACCTGACCGCAGCCCAGTAAACCGGCCCGCTTAGCCAACCGAGCCAGCCCAGGCCACATACCCTTTCGGTATGTGACTGACGGGTGGGGCCCACACCAGAGAAAAGAAGAAACGCTCTTCTTCTTCCTTCGTTTGGCTGCCACCGCGCCGACGAGTGCCACCTTGATGCGCCGTTTTCCGTGACCACCGCACCCCGCCGTTGACTCCACGTCCTCTCCCTTATCTTCTTAAGTCCACTAGCAAGTTTAGTGATGAGATTCGTGCTCGAATCAAGCATCACCACCGCCGCCGCATCTCGGCCATCGTTGACAGAGAGCGGACGCTTTCGTCCTTGCCACATCCTATAAAACCACATGGAGGACCCCCGTGACATTCTTTCTCTTCCAAGCCCTCTCAATCTCTCTCATTCTCTCTCCATCGGCCGTAGTAGCCGAAGCCCTCGCCGGAGCTCTCTCCAGCATGCCTTTGATTCTGACCACCCCAAGCTCAGAGGGGTATACTGGGAGGAGCGCCTTGTCCAGGAGGTCATCTAGAAGAAGTATTGCATGAAGAAGAGGCCGGAGTACAACGAATTTGTTGGTTCCCTTCCGTAGAAGCTCGCCAGAATTCATGGCGATACACTCGACTCCGACCATCTCCGCTCTCTCCGAGCATCGCATCGACTTCCTGGTGAGCATACGCGTCTGTGGAGTCCTTTTCTGCATACTCACGTGGCCCATAGCTCGAGAATCAGTTTGGCCGCCATGCGCCGCTGCAGATGGTCGCCGCCGGTCATGCTCCGATGACCATAGGGTGGCGGCGATGGCTCTATTCGGTTCGTAGTCATGTCCCGGTTCGAAACGCCCTAGTCGCGCGTCCACGGGAGCCCTGGAACATCACCGCCGTCGATCCATGTCTCGCCGGCGATGCAGTCCTCCGACGAGTCAAACATTTTGACTAGTCGTTGCCAACGTGGCATATGACCTGGACCCTGGCCCACCAGTCAGCCTAATAGGCTAGATACCCCCTCGGTATCAAATGTTTCTGTGTTAAATAGAAAATTCCAGAAAACAGTCAAATCTTAGATAATTTATAACTATTTCATTTCAAATCAGAAAAATGCATATAATATACCAAAATGATCACAAACATAAGACCTATCTGTTTATACTGTAAGATTGTATACTTGTGTGGAATAATTTGGAGTGCAATTTATAAACATGTTTAAGTACAATTTTTGAATATGAACTGGAATCAAATTTAGGAATCAAATAGTTTCTTTAAAACATGTAGTAAAAAGTGTTATACTTAAAGAACCTTATAGTAGTTACTATTTCAATATTTTAGGGTCTTAACTTGAACTATGCTATTAGCATCTTAAAAACCTAAAACTATTTTTCCTAAATAATTCTGAAGTGCTAATATTAAGAAAGAATATAAATGAGTGCCAACCTATATTCAGCAATTCTTGTCAAACCCTAAAGTGTTGTTCCACAATTGATCCTTGAGACTCATATTTGATCATTAGTAGTTGTAACTCAATTTATGAGCTAATAATCCAAATCCTAGACAATAGTGTTAATAAGAACCTTATTCTATCATAGTAGAATATGATCACTTAAAATAAATTCAAATAATACTTACTCTTTTAAATAATGTGTTCTTCAAAAGTTATTCTTTTAAGAACCTATTAACTAAGCATTACACCAATTCATATGCCTAGTAGTAAATAATTGCCTATGCATGTTAAGATTGTTGTCAACCCTAGAACTGCTTAGATATTGATATATGTATACTTTACATTGACTTTGCATATCCATGATCAATCAAGTGATTGCTAATTATAATATGCAACTTAAAACTGTTACTTCCCTATCTTCATCATTAACTAGCCATTCTCTTGTAAGCAAGGAATGATGGCAACCCTAAAAATAGTAATCTTCTTTCAAGCTTTATTCTTCACTTATAAAGGCCACTGAATTAACCTAAAACCTTTAACAACATTGTGTGTTTGACTGAGCCTAAAAGTGCAACACACCACAATAAGAAGTCACCAACTCAATGATAATAAATCATCGGGATTAGGTTGTGCTTAGATCAATGCATATCATATATTATGCATATCATGCTGCATATTTC
The DNA here is from genome assembly GCA_007115705.1 of Dactylis glomerata. NCBI lineage: Eukaryota > Viridiplantae > Streptophyta > Magnoliopsida > Poales > Poaceae > Dactylis > Dactylis glomerata. The sequence continues at coordinate 253,391 of QXEO01000403.1, read as the reverse complement.
TAACATCATCCCTACCGGATGATGATTGCTATTTCAGAATTTGGATTTCTATCGTATCGAAGACCTTGACTTGCATAATCTTGCAGTCAAAAAGGCAAGTTCACTCTTGCTCATATCTCTTGTTTATCTTTAGCAAATTACTTGCAAATATACCGGTGGTATTATCATTATGATTACATTTAAAAGCAAAGGTTCTGCTTTTCTTAAATGAATATGACTAGTGGTTAGCAACCACGGTGGTTGTCGACCTAGGAAGGTGGGCAGTGGGACCATGGTAAGAGTATCGTGGAGGTTCCACTGTAACTGGAATATTCACCTAGGATTAATAACCAATGTCGCTAGTGATTCTTGTGCCGTAAAATACGGTCAGCCATAGGGCCTGGAATGGGACGGAAGAGTTAGCTGTATCTTTTTCTTCTTGCATATCAACGGACGCGCCGTTCCATAGCAGTTGTCTCCCTATGAGGAGCTTCAGGAGGGTGGAATCCCCGTCAAGATTCCACGGTCCTGGCGGTCTATGATGGATTGCGGCAACGACGGGGGTAGAGTGCTGAGGCCGGTGTTACCACAGGGCGTAACCAAACCAGTGGGGGTAACTCATTGTCACGAAGGACAAGTATGCCGAGGTCGGCAACTAACAAAGACGTAGTCCGGCGAGGGTAGCAAACCGAAGTTGGAGCCGCAAAAGGGTGGGTATGCAAGGTCATGAAAAGGAACAGTGATTGGCTCGGATCATTGGTTGGGCCCCACACAAAGGAAGTGTAGACAAGCATGCAACTCGGATGTGCAACAAGGCTTTGATCTCTTATGGGTACAAGTGACCACCTCTGCAGAGTGTAAGAAAGTATCTGGATACTCCCTGTTCCGGAAAGGTCCTGCGAACACGGCAGGAAAGGAGGCCATCGAAGCTCTAATCAACTTGTGAAGGCTGATGGACATAGTTCTTCTGAATAAAAGCAACCTCTTGAAGAAATGTTTACGAAAACCTACATTGCCAAACGACTCTTGAGTCTAAGGCTGTAGATAGTGCATAAAACACCTTATTCCTTATATGAACTTGCTGGGTAACGCTCGTTACTCACCCCACTCCCTCGTAACCCTTGCTTAGATCGGAGGCAACACAAGGAGACAATCCCGAGAAACTGAAGACAAAAATGAAGCCTTCTATCAATGTCAGATCTGTCAATGGAGTCAACGACTATGCCAAGCTTGGTGGAAAACTAGAATAGGAATAGAAGGGACCCAATTCCCTAATCCTAGAACCTAAGTAACTAGGGTAGTTCTATAGCAAGCCAACTGCATTAGTTATAGCTCTAGTTTAATCTTCAATGTATTATTCTCGTTTGTAGTAGCCAGGACTAAACCTCTACCTGCTGAGGAAGTTCTGAAGATCTTCTGTATGATGAAAATGTCGATGGATTTAGTGTCGCAAGAACACGGGGTACCACGCGACGGACCCAAAGATTCGAACGCAGGGGGCTGAACGTGTGAGATCTTGGATCGCAACGAAACACGGTGACAGAAGCCTTGAGATGTCGAACGCACAACACACTGCAGAGAGGGAGACGCCGAGCTTTACCCAGGTTCAGGGCCCTCGTGGTGAGGTAAAGCACCTACTTCCTGCCTTCTTGTATTACGACGCGATACCTCGCGAGGAGTACAAGGTCTTGGTTACAGAGCTCTAACTGGCTGGAGGTAGAAGAACCAACTTAGCCTAGCTAGGAGCCCAGAGAAGAAGATCGGATCCCCTCTAAGGGGTGGCCTCCCCTCCTTTTATAGCGTCCTGGTCCTCCTTCCCCTTATCATCTTAGGGAAGGGGTTGCCACACACGGCCAAGGAGGGAGGACAGCTGTCGACGTGGGTCTTCTATGGACGTAGTCTTCATGGAGTGGTGGCGCCGGTCCACGGGAGTGGGTGGAGGAAGCTGACGTCCTCCTCTGGCGCCCTGCACCGTCCTCCTCTGTGCAGCTTTATGCAGGCACGGCGAAAGTTGGTCTCCTCCCTGTCGGGGGTAGCGTGGACGGTACGCAGTCTTCTGCCTTTATCTTCTTTCTCAGCACAGAAACATGCTGAGCTGACATGGATGTGGTCCTTCCCCTCACGAGAAACAGCGCTTGAGGAGGTCTTCTGGTCCTTAGCCGTTTAGCTATCGTTCTCCTCATGAGGCGCCTCCTCATGAGGGTCTTCTTCGCTGAGCTTCGGTCGTCGTTCCTCCCCTGGGCCGAAGCTGGGCCGTTGAAGGGGCCCAGGAGCAGGTGGACCGGGATACCCTGGTATCCAGAACACCGACAGTAGCCCTCGGGAGCCTGGCCCGCGAACGCGACCTCCTGAGGGAGCAAAGGGCCAGGGGCCCCCAGAAGCTGCTGGGCCCTCCAACGGCACGCGTCAACCATGCGGTCAGAGGACCATGTGAAGATGCAGAGGCAGCGGACGCGTGGCGCCCCTGCAGTTGGTGAGACGAAGCGGCGTGGAGATCGTGCATAGTGGGTGGAGTAACATGCATTTTTGAACCGTCACATCAAGGGCGACGTTTCGGAAACCGCGCCCTAGCCGCCTCCTTTAAAGCTTAGCAGAGAAGGCTCCTCCTGCTCCTTCACAGCACATCGCCACCGCCGCTTCCCCTTTCCGAAGAACTTGCGAATCCAAATCCTCTTAGCCTTCGATCCTCCCGCTGCAACTCGCCCCCGCCCAGAGCCATGGCACCATGCAGGGCCACCGGAGCAGTGAGGTCTTCTGAGGCGGCGCCGCAGCCGGCGCCACCCCTGCTCGACTCCCGCATCAAGAGCAGCCGTGTGCTCCAGACCGTCCGAGAGATGGTCGGGAGCAAGAAATGCGAGTGGGGCGCCACTCGCATCTGGCATGGCCACGCGCCGTGGGACACTCTGCCCGCGATGGCGCAACCCTTCTTCCTCTTCTCCATCTTCGCCGGCCTGGTGCCGCCGTTCTCCCCCTTCTTCCTGGTGATCCTGGAGACCTACGGGATCCAGGCCATCCACCTGCACCCCAAGTCTGTCACCCTGCTGGCGGTCTTCGCCTACGCCTGTGAGGCGTGGATTGGCATTAAGCCGTCGGTGGCGTACTTCCGCCACCTCTTCTCCCTTTGGTCTTCTGGGCTGAACCAGAGCTCCGGCCGCGTCTCCTTCATCGCCACCGCCGGAACGGAGGGCAACTTCATCGACTTGAAGTGGATGAAGAAATTCGAAGACTTTTGGAGCCGCTGGCTTTTCGTTGACATCCTGGAAGAATCCGAGCTCTTCCTTATCACCGGAGTGCCTCCCACCAAGCTCACCACCTGGGCCAGCAAGGCCCTTCCTGAGGAGGCCCTGAAGACGCTCCGCCCGCGAATCCAAGATCTCCGGAAGGCCGGCGTCATGGGAACCATGGTCGGAGTGGAGTTCGTCACCCGATGCATCGCCCCTCTGCAAGACCACCGCCGGGAGATTTGGAGGCACAGGGCTGGAGACGACCTCCGGCTTCACGTCAGCGAGCTCAACGCCGACGCTCGGGAGGAGGTAATTAGAGCTTTCTTCTCTTCCGCCGCCATCCCCGCCATTCCGCGCACTGCCCTGCCGATCTACAATCTGGGCGCTCGGGAGACCAGCCGCATCACGGCGGGGATCCTGAAGTTCAACGCCTGGGGCCCGTTCCTTGCCGACGGCGTCGTGCCCGGCCCTCTTCCGAGCGTGCCGGTGGCCAGCTCGGAATAGGACTCGATGGCGCGAGGGGCGGGGCCCTCGGCTTCCGGAGATCTTGACGATGACGTTGCCGAATCTGGCGAGCGGCTGGCCCGTCGGAGGCGCCCTGAGGGTACCGTGGTACTCTCGGACTCCTCCGACGACGAATCCGCCCAGCCCGATCAGCCCACCGGAGGAGACGCTGACGCGTCCTTCTCACGAGGCCTGGAGGAGGAGGAGCGCCACGCCCGCCTGGAGGCTGAGCGCCGCTCCAAGTTCAACGACGAGCGCGCCAGCCGGCGTCCTGAGGCAGGGACTTCCCACGGCAAGAAGCCGGCCGGCGAGCCCTCTGCGCCCCCACCACCGGCCTCAGCCCTTCCGACCAAGAGGGGGTGGGTGGAGCGCGACGCCTCGTGAGTATTCCTGCAAAAATCCTTTACTCTTGGCTTACCTTTTTTTCCTAATTCCCTCCTCCTTCCTCCTTCCCAGGGATGTCGAGGAGAAGAAACAGGAGAAGAAGAGGAGGAAGAAGAGGAAGACCAGCCAGACCACGCCGGGCCCTGACCCGGCATCCACTTCCATACCTGCGACGTCGCCACGCGTCACCGGAGAAGAAGAAGATCGCGCGTCCGCAGACGCGCCATCCACCATGGGAGCCATGCCGGCTCCCAGCCCGACCGAGCCCCCCAGCCCAGGGGGCACACCAGAGACCACGGGGGCAGCGCCTGGTGCCCCCACGACAGCCAGTGCCACAGGCACCCCGGAGGCACCTTCGGCCGCACCAGCCGCGCCGACCGGAGCAAGGACAGCCCCCTCGCCGAGCGGCGAAAGGGGGGCGACCTCCATGATGGGGCCGAGTTGATGGTGCCAGGAAACTTGTTGGCTTGTAGTAAATGACCGGCCAGTTGGTAAACCCCAAGAGAAGGTTTTGATGAATATAGCAGCAAGTTTTCCCTCAGTTAAGAACCAAGGTATATCGATCAGGAGAAAAGCAGACAATGTGACTGAAGGTGATGCGGACTAGCTTAGCGACAGCTTCGGACAATTTATATATGGTGCCTCGTCCAAGCTTTGCTTTGCTAGCTGCAATGTGGAACCTGCACACAACACAACCAAGTACTTTGCTCCCAACTTGCGATGAGGTTGTCAATCTCACCGGTTTGCTTGAAACAAAGGTTATGAGCGTATCGAGTGGAAAACAATAGAAGTATGCGAGTAAAGTAAACAGTGCGAGTAAAGTAAACAGGTGATAGCAATATGATGGAAATAGGACCAGGGTCCACAGTTCACTAGTGGTGTCTCTCCATAAGATAAATAACACATGCTGGGTAAACAAATTACAGTTGGGCAATTGATAGAATAAATATAAATGTGATATGTCAAGAAGATCACTATGAGATTTACTCTGGGCATTACAACAAAATACATAGACCGCCATCCAACTGCATCTATGACTAATAATCCACTTGTGGCGAATCAATCTGAGAACTCCACAAGTATTAAGTTCCGAACAACAGATAATTGCATTAAGCAAAGTGTGTAATGTAAACAAAGCATATGCCCTTGAGCATATGAATGTTGTTTTCTCCCTAGTAGCAACAACACATCTACAACCTTAGAGGTTTCTATCACTCCCCCAGGTTAAATAGAGGCATGAACCCACTATCGAGCATAAGTACCCCCTCTTGGAGTCACTAGCAACTACTCGGCCAAGATAGCTACTAACAACGGAGAGCATGCAAGATCATAAACAACATAGAGATAACAAAAGATATAATTCAGTACAGCAACTCAATCATAACACCAATATTCATCGGATCCCAACAAACCAAACATGTAGAATTACATAACGGTGATCTCAATCATGTAGGGCAGCTCATGAGATCTAAACATGAAGCACATGGTGGAGAAGACAACCATCTAGCTACTGCTATGGACCCATAGTCCAAGGTAGACTACTCACTCATCGCTTCGGAGGCAAGCATGGCGATGAAGAAGACCTCCGGAGGCGATTCCCCTCTCCGGCAGGGTGCCGGGAAGAGCTTCTGGACCCTCCCGATCTTCGGGTCGACGGCGGCGGCGGATCGCGATGTGTTCTGGAAAAGTGATTGGTTACTTAGGTTTTTCCCGTCGGGGGGTCTTTATAGGCGAAGGGGCGATGTCAGAGGTGGAGCCAGGTGGCCTCACACCTGGCTGGCGCGGCCCAAGCCTTGGTCGCGCCGGCCTGGCGTGTGGGGCCCCTGTGGCTCCCCTCCTACTCCTCTTCGGATGACTGGAAGCTCCCAGACAAAATAAGACTTCAGGAACTTGTTTCATCCAATTCCGAGAATATTTCCTGTGTATCACTTCTGAAACACAAAAATAGCAGAAAACAGGGAACTGGCACTGTGGCAACTTGTTAATAGGTTAGTTCCGGAAAATACATAAAAGTGCCACGAAGTGTAACGAAACAGTAGGCAAATGGTGTAAAAACAAGCATGGAGCATCAAAAATTATAGATACGTTGGAGACATATCAAGCATCCCCAAGCTTAACTCCTGCTCGTCCTCGAGTAGGTAAGTGATAACAAAAGAATAATTTTTGAGGTGGCATGCAGCTACACAATCTTGATCATGTATGTAAGCATTTGTGAGCTGGGATCATAAGATCTTAAAACATGGGCATGAAGATATAATCTTGACAATAAGAACTTAGCAACCATGTTGTAAATATGAAAATGAACACAAACAAAAGATCATGAAAATGAAACAATGAAAGTCAAACGTGTGTTCAAATCATAAGGAAAAACATACAAATGGTTTTTAGCTTGTCCTTCAAAGAGAGCAAAACATAAATGCATAGAACACCTTCAAGTTTAAGAGGGTGACTAGATGCAAATAATTTGAGAACAAGTGAAACCAACAATATGAATCAATCAATGAAAACTTTGGGACAATGCACATTATACTAAGAATGACAACTATGCTCTCTTAATGGTGCATAAAGATAGAAGGTGGTGACTCAACATGAAAGTAAAAGAAAGGCCCTTCGCAGAGGGAAGCAGTGATTGCAAGTTTTATAACCTTCAAAAATTATGGTACTTACCGGCTTTGAGCTCTCATTGCCCCCATCATAAGCATCTTGAATGGTTAAAGTTAATGCGAGAACAATTATGATGCATATGCTTGACAAATCATAAGTTGAAAACCTCGTGTCCCGTGAATACGAGTACCCAAACCTCATGCTACTTTACTTAGAGTCCCAAGCAAGGCTCTTGTCATTGTAAATATATGCATATCATTGAGAACCGCCAATGGGGAACCTCCGTGCCCGATGACATGGAACAAGCCCACATCAAAATGATAGGACAAGCAGACAATGAACACCTCGACATCTCTTTAATTTGCCATTTGTTTAGCTTTTTATTGTGAGATGCGTCGTCGAATGTTCACCATGGGTATGCTGCAAATTTCCACCATGAATTATGCATGGCTTAGATTAGAGGCCCGGCGTTTCCCTAATAGATTAGAGGCCCGGCGTTTCCCTAACACATATACAAACTCCATGATCCCCACAAGATTCCCAATTCATTTCACACCGCGGGCATCCATAATCAAAAGATCACGATATCAACTCAAATAAGAAGTGCAATGTTGAAAGCTTGCCCATGACTGCATGGCTGGGCTAGTCTCCAACTTACAACTTGCAAGCATAACAACTCAACATAAGAGACCACAATGTCAAATTTTTAAGAACAGGAAAAAGTAAGGTGTGCCTTCCGGTTTGTGAGAGCTTTAGTGACTGAATTTCGCATAACACTGGTAAGAGTTTAATTTGAAGAGAAAATAAAAGCAAGTCAAATTTACTTGGAATAGCAAATTGCTAGTAGGTATGTATGGTGGACACTTTGGAAAACTTTGGCTTTTAGGAGTTGGATGCACGAGTAGAGCTCATACTCAGTACAAGGCGAGGGCTAGCAAAAGACTGGGAGCGACCAACTAAGGGAGCAATAATAGCCATAATCATGCAAAGCGACAAAGCGACATTAAAAGAAGCATAAGATGGCATCAAAAGTCAAAAACTAAATGATCATAGAGGCTATTGGCAACTTTGTAAGAGTCTAACATGTGTGAGCATGCGCCAAGTCAACCCAAATAAAGCATCAAGGAGAAAACTAAAATAATGCTTCCATACAATAAAAACAACGCATGATTTTTTCAAAGGCTCATTAAGCAATCTCAGTTATTTGAGACAAGTCATGGTACAGCAAAACCACTAAGCATACTATCAAAAAGACATCAAGCATGACATGAAAAAGCCTAAGCCGCAGTCTACACAAGCTCCTTCTTGTACCACTATTTTGCATAAAGCTTTTTCTCTTTTCCAACACCATTTGAAATTTTAAAAGACACCTCTTTTGATGAAAACCAATAAAGATCAGAGGCAAAAATACACCTTGATAAACAAATATAAGAAGATCTGAATGCAAATCAAGGCGAAAACGAAAACCAAAAGCAGTAGCGGAAAAAGAAGAACACCCGGTGAAATTGTAAGAATGAAAAACAGAGTGTTCTTTGCAAATGAAAACGAGTACATCTCCTCCAAAGGAAATTTGTTGGGGTCCAACCATTTATTGCAGCAAACAAACCTAAGCTAACTAAGAAAACTAAAACAACTGATGCTCCAAGAAAAACACATAGTGCATGAAGCAATAAAAATATAGTGTTTTGAAAGTGACCTGATTTTTGCCGATGAAGAAGGGGTGCCTCGGGGGCATCCCCAAGCTTTGACGCTTGTACTTCTTGGATGTTTCTTGGGGTGATGCATGGGCATCCCCAAGCTTGAGCTTTTGTCCATTCTTCAGCTCATCTCATCATTCTCCAATCCCTACACTTGAAAACTTCCTTCATACAAAACTAAACACAAATCTATTAGCAACATTAGTGTATGCATAACATATAATCAACCTCTTTTTGCTTCAGGTTTCAATTCTAAACCACCACATATATAGCAAATACTACTGTATCAACTTCCCCAAAAGTTCCATGATCAAAAGAACTCAAAAGAAAGCGATAAAGCGGCAAACACAAATATTGGCAGAAATCTGTCAAAACAGAACAGCTGACAAAGGACGAATTTTTGAGGGGTTTTCTGTTGCTCAAATCAAAAAGTGTACATCTAACGAAAGTTTGGATATAACCTGGGGAATATGCACAAGAAATTGCAGGTCCAACAGATATACAGAGAATTTATACGAATTTTTACGGTGCAGCACCGAAAACAGTTTCAGGACAGCAACATCCCCAAATCTTTACCTCACTCAAATTAGAGGCTTCTCTTGGCACAAAAACGAAATAAACAAGATAAGGAGCGGTCATTACAGCAGTAATGACTTCCAAGACTCAAATAAAAGAAAAAGTACTGAAAATAAAACATTGGGTCATCTCCCAAGAGTGCTTTTCTTTAACGCCTTTGAGCTAGGCGCAGAAAATTGCGAATCAAGTAACATCAAGTGATGAAGCATCAAGCTCGAAGAAAATTTGCTCTAAGAATAGAGTCAAAAAGTAATTTCTTCCTTTTCCTAGAGAAGTGTTCCATACCTTTCTTGAGTGGGAATTGATATTTTATGGTGCCTTCCCTCATATCAATGATGGCACCTACAGTTCGAAGAAAGGGTCTTCCCAAAATAATAGGACATGAAGCATGGCATTCAACGTCCATAACAAGAAAATCAACGGGAACAAGGTTATTGTTAACCACAATATGAACATCATTAATCCTTTCTAAAGGTTTCTTCTTAGCAACATCAGCAATAGGAACATCAAAGTAACATTTTTCAAGCGGTGGTAAATCAAGCATGTCATAAATCTTTCTAGGCATGATAGTAATACTAGCACCTAGATCACATAAATCATGGCAATCAAAACCATTAACATGCATATCAATGATGGGTTCCCAACCATCTTCTAACTTCTTGGGAACAGAAGCTTTTTGCTTCAACTTTTCATCCCTAATTTTTATAAGAGCATTGGTAATATGCTTAGTAAAAGCAACATTTAATGAACTAGCATTGGGAGTCAAAGCAAGCTTTTGCAAGAACAAAATAACTTCAGATATATTGCAGCCATCAACATCAAAATCATTAAAAGAAATAGAGCTATCATCTCCTACACTCCGAAAAATTTCAGCACTCTTTTGAGAAAAAGTTTTGGCAGTTTTAGGCTTTTTAACACAAGGAGTGGGAGTTTTCTCTACCCCAATCAAAGTAAGAGGATTGCTAGCATTAGGAGCAACATCATTAGAGGTAGTAATGGTACATACCTTCATCTCTCTAGCCATGTCATCTTCTCTTTCCCACCTGGCATGCAATTCCGCTAACAATCTAGTATTTTCATCAATTCCAACTTGAATAGCGTTAGCAGTAGCAAAAACATTGTTATCTTTCACATCATTAGGCAACACTTTTAATTTCATAATTTCAACATCATGAGCAAGGCTATCAACTTTAGAAGCAAGAATATCAATTTTGCCTAACTTTTCCTCAACAGACTTGTTAAAAGCAGTTTGCTTACCGATGAAGTCCTTGAGCATTACCTCAAGCTCGGAAGGCGCGGCCCTAGTGTTGTTGTAGGAGTTACCATAAGAGTTACCATAACCATTACCATTGGTAGAAGGATACGGCCTATAATTGTTACTAGCAAAATTGTTCCTATAAGCATTGTTGTTAAAATTATTATTTCTAATGAAATTCACATCAACATGCTCTTCTTGAGCAACCAAGCAGGCTAAAGGAACACTATTAGGATCAACATGAGTCCTATCATTAGCAAGCATAGCCATAATGGTATCAATCTTATCATTCAAGGAAGAGGTTTCCTCAACAGAATTTACCTTCTTACCTTGTGGAGCTCTCTCGGTGTGCCATTCGGAATAATTTACCATCATGTTGTCAAGTAGCTTTGTTGCGGCGCCCAAGGTAAGGGACATAAAAGTGCCTCCAGCAGCTGAATCCAATAGGTTCATCGAAGAAAAATTCAGTCCTGCATAAAAAGTTTGGACAATCATCCAAGTAGTCAGTCCATGAGTGGGGCAATTCTTTATCATAGATTTCATTCTTTCCCAAGCTTGAGCAACATGTTCATTATCAAACTGAGTAAATTTCATAATATTGCTACGCAGAGATATAGTCTTAGCAGGAGGATAGTATCTACCAATAAAAGCATCCTTACACTTAGCCCATGAATCAATACTATTCTTAGTCAAAGACAGCAACCAATCTTTAGCTTTTCCTCTCAAAGAAAAAGGAAACAACTTGAGCTTAATAATATCACTTTCTACATCCTTATATTTCTGCATCTCACATAGCTCAACAAAATTGTTGAGATGAGCTGCAGCATCTTCAGTACTAGCACCAGAAAATTGCTCATTCATAACAAGGTTCAACAAAGCAGGCTTAATCTCATAAAAGTTTGCAGCAGGAGCAGGTGGTGCAATAGGAGTGCAAATAAAATCACTATTGTTCGTGCTAGTAAAGTCACACAACTTGGTGTTTTCAGGATTAGCATTTCAGCAAAACGAAAGTAAACAAATAAAAACAGCTACCAAGGATTCTAATTTTTTTGGGTTTTTGATATAAAATGATGCAGGTAAAATAAATAAAGTAAAGCAAAACAATAACAAAGTAAAGGATGTGCGTGCAAAAACTCCCCTCGCAGAAGTCTTCCACTCTTCCCCAGCAACGGCGCCAGAAAACTTGTTGATGGGGCCGAGTTGATGGTGCCAGGAAACTTGTTGGCTTGTAGTAAATGACCGGCCAGTTGGTAAACCCTAAGAGAAGGTTTTGATGAATATAGCAGCAAGTTTTCCCTCAGTTAAGAACCAAGGTATATCGATCAGGAGAAAAGCAGACAATGCGACTGAAGGTGATGCGGACTAGCTTAGCGACAGCTTCGGACAATTTATATATGGCGCCTCGTCCAAGCTTTGCTTTGCTAGCTGCAACGTGGAACCTGCACACAACACAACCAAGTACTTTGCTCCCAACTTGCAATGAGGTTGTCAATCTCACCGGTTTGCTTGAAACAAAGGTTATGAGCGTATCGAGTGGAAAACAGTAGAAGTATGCGAGTAAAGTAAACAGTGTGAGTAAAGTAAACAGGTGATAGCAATATGATGGAAATAGGACCGGGGTCCACAGTTGACTAGTGGTGTCTCTCCATAAGATAAATAACACATGCTGGGTGACAAGGGTATAGTTAATAGAGCCCGCTAGTTGAGTACCCCTGAGGCCCGATAAGCTAGGCCCAATTGTAATGATAGTCGAATACGAGTTCTTACCGTATGTCGATGTTGTAATCTGTATCGTACCCTACCCGATCCTCGAGACCTGGCCACCTATATATAGGGGCCAGGAGGGGACGGTGGAGGGCAGATTGAAAGCAAGCCAGGTCAAACACCCAAGTTTACTTTCGACACACACCTATTTTGACTAACTTTACCTTCGAGTTCATCCGACGCCCTATCTCCCCGATCCTAAGTCCTTCATCTAGGACATTTGTCGAGTTAACCCTCGTCAATTGGCGCCGACCGTGGGGATCTTGGGCGTTGGAATCATGAATTCGACGGCTTTTTCGCTTTTAGCCAACAGCAATATAGAAATCGACGAGATGGAGTTGACAATCGGAAGCTTAAACATCCTCATCGGACCATCGGGTTCATCTCGCCTCTCAGATCCGACGAAACAAGATCTATCGGCAAGTGAGCTCAAGACAACAGCAGTAATGGAATATTCCGAAGGCTCTTCCAGCGAGGTAAACTCGCCGGTCAGCCCAGAGGAAGTGCAAAAAGGAAAGATCGCAGAGGACAACGAAGAAAAGGAAAATTTTAACGTGGAAGTCCAACTCGAAGATCTCACGATCTGCCTCGACGATACTGCAGACAAGTCAACAGATACATGGAAGACAGGATTAGAGCTTTCTGAGGATAGTAACTCGATCTTCTCAAGCTTTAAGGGTAACATTAGCAAACAATGCCAGGTGCTCGCCATTATAGGAGATAACTCAGAAGAATTCGACGAAAACGACAATCCAGTACTAAACCCAGCAAATATCGACAGAGGAGCAAATCACCTAGCAGAAGGGAAAACACCAGAATCCCTCGCAAGCAGGGAAAAAATTCGACTATCAGTCGACGAATGGAGGATAATAAGAGAAGCCGTAGAACACGGCACGCCAATACCATCAAATTCTAGCAAAGACATGCTTTTGGGGTATCACTACGCCCTAAGGCAGCAGGCCAAGCAATTAGCAAAGGAGAAAATAGAGATACAAAGAAGAAAAGATTCAGCCATTGCAGCTAGCGAAGCTGCTCGAAAAGCGCGAAGTGACGTATCATACAGCAACGCAAGGAAAAATCGTCGACACGGTTCAAGGTACGATAACCTCGAGTACTCCGACAGGCAAAGTATTTCTAAAAACCTCGACTCGTCCTTCCTATCGGTCGATGAGCAAGGAAACATCCTACCAAAAACTCCTGAAGCAGCACTAGTGGCAGCACAAGCATATCTACTTACAACTCGACCAAGTCCAGGAGATCCTAGAGAAGATATGCATAGAGCAGCACTGAACGGACTCAACATGGTGGGCCACAAGCTATCAGCAAAAGGAGAAGAAGTATATCACCACAAGGAAGTGCATAAAGCAAGGTCACCTCGCCGTCACAATAGTCCTCGGCGCAGAAGCAGGAAGCACCGATCTCGATCGCCATCACCAAAGAAGCACGGTGGAACTCGAAGATCGCGATCCCCAAATGAAAAACGCGACTATGAGGATGACGAAAAAGAGATGGGGCATCATGCTTTACCCGCAGGGTTCGCACCACTCCAGTTCCCAAGGGATTCAAGCTACCTCATGACTAGCAAAAATACGATGGGTCGCAGGAACCACAATCATGGCTCGCAGATTACTTACAAGCAGTTCAAATATTAGGAGGAACTAAAGAAACAGCAATGCAAAGTTTGCAACTACACCTCACCGGCGCAGCAAGGTCATGGTTGAGCAAACTAGAGAAAGAATCTATTGGAAGCTGGGAAGACCTCACAAAGCAATTTACAAGCAACTTCAGGTCGACATACAAACGACCAGCATCAATAGAAGAAGTCAAAGCATGTGTGCAACAACGCGATGAAACACTACGGGCATACATCCAAAGATGGAGCCTTATCAAAAATTCAGCATTCGAAGTTTCAGACGAAAGAGCAATAGATGCGTTCATCATTGGATTAAGACGAAGAGACCTAGTCGAGGAGATGGGTAGAATCAAGCCGAAAACAGTGTCAGACCTCATGGACACAGCAAACAGATTCGCAGATGGAGAAGATGCGTGCAACAACAAAAGGACGCGATCTCCAGAAGACGATAGAAGAAATAGATATGGAAGTCAAAGAAGACGGTCCAGAAATTTCGACAACTATGGCCCTCATAGCCAAGTCGCCGCAGGATACAAAGACAACAGCTATCAAGGAAGTGATCGAAGAAGTTCAGGATATCAAAGTTACGGAAAAGAGGACTACAAAAAATTCCCCGTAAGAGAATCCAGAGAATACAACCCCTCGCCAGAAGACATGCTCAATGGACCTTGTCATATACACTCAGCGTTCGTCGACGGAAAGCGAGTATCAAGGCATGCAATGAAAGATTGCACAACATTCTTAAAACTTCAAGAGGCGGCAGTAAACAAGCAAATCGAAGCAAGGCGACAAGGATTCGAAGGAAGCAACAACCCTCCGGCAAAGCAGCAAGGAAACAATGGAGCTCCTCAAGGACAAGACCAGCAAAATCAGGGACACGACGACGACGAAGGGTATGTTCCGTCAAAAGGACACATCACAGCAATGATACAACCTGTACCCAAGTCGAACAAAGAAGAGAAGAGCATAACTCGACAAGTCAACATAGCAGTCATATCACCTCCAGCTACAATGGAGTACCTGCACTGGTCAGAACAACCAATAGAGTTCAACAGAGAAGATCACCCCATAACAGTACCTCGGCCGGGAAATGCGCCTTTGGTACTCAAAGCTCAAATCGGCGCGTATGATGTCGACAGAATATTTATGGACGCAGGGGGTGGAATTAACCTGATATACGCGAAAACACTCCGAGCAATGCATATATCACAAGAGTTCCTGAAGACAACAGATTGTTCCTTCCATGGAATCGTGCCAGGAAGTTCCAATTACCCATTGGGTTGAATAGCACTCAACGTTTGCTTCGGCAACCGACAAAACTACAGAAGAGAAAAGCTAGATTTTGAAGTCATGGACTGGCCATCTCAATATCACGCGATCCTCGGACGACCCGCGTTTTCGCGATTTATGGCAGTACCTCACTACACATATCTGGTACTTAAGATGCCAGGACCAAGAGGAATAATTACAGTGAAAGGAAGTTTTGAAGTTTCAGATCTCTGCGACAGGGAGTTCCACAAAATGGCGCAAAACTTCGGCATGATAGCCAACTACGCAGAGAAGTCGAAAAGCACGACAACAGAAGGCGTCAAACCACTCAAAGGGTACGCTGCGGAGCCAGAGATGAAGAAACCGCGAATAGGAGCATCAGAGGAGGACAAAAATACAGGAGAAGAGGAGAAAGCTACGACAGCATAAGCATCAAAAGCACAATAGAGTAGAAGAATAAGGCTGTAAAAGCCACGAGTTATACCAGGGGCAATGCCCTCTAGATCCAGAACACAGGTCATAGGCCGGATCTCTTGGGTCACCCCATGTATCTTACAAGTATAAATAAAGACAAAGCGTTCCTCATATTCGAGTTTACGAGTCTTTCAACGAGAAGATGTGGCAAACGCACGAATCATACAAACACGCCTTGAGAATAAGTTTCAGACATATAGTCGCGAAATAAATAAACTCTCGCATTCCACATATACCTTACAACATCGGGTTGTCAGAATCATCTACGCCTAAAGGGTCTAAGTAGTGAAACTCGCGGAAAAACGCGGAGTCTTCTTGCAACAACCTGGCTATAATTCGTCGGGCAGGTTGCAAGGTACTCTCTAAGTGTACTCGAAGGCTTGCCCCACCAGGAGGATAGCTCAGCGACATAGAACTGTAATTGAGTCTTGGATGCCACTTGCGTATCCACCCAAGAGCAAAGTTGGCACCTGCTACTAGGTTCAGTTCTATCAACCGATGGATTCGCTGGCTGGATCTAAAAACACCAAGGAGCAATGGAAAAGTAGCAGGCAGAGGATTGCGAGGAAGCATCACCGAGTGCATAGTTACGAGAACTCTCCTACAGCCATCCACTGCCTCGCCAATGTGCTGGGCATGGTCCTGAAGCAATACAATAGCGCTTCGGCGTCGAGGATCAGACCATAAATTTCAACACCTGCGGACATCTTCTCCAGAGCTGCGCTTCGTTCGGTAACCCGACGATCTTCAGCAGCGAAGTCTAAGCAAGTGCCTGTAAGGGCATAGGATATCACAAAAGCAACAGTACAAAGAAAAGAAAATAAGTCGAGAAGAAGCTTACATCGCAACATTTCACAGGCGGATTCGACGATACCAAGAATGAAAGAGTTGCATTCTTCGTGATGCAAAATCCTCGCCGTCAAGCTGGACACTTCATCACTAAGAATCGACACCTGCTTCGTCATAGCAGAAGTTTTGCTAGCCTTATCAAACGCCATCTGAGCTTGGCGTTTGGCTGAAGTCAAGCGAACCTCAAGGTCAGAAATCCTTGCCGAATATTCTGTGCACTGATTACATCGACTAGGAGTCGACGAAATCTGAGAACCAAACACACGGGTAGAAGAAGGAGCAGGACCGTGAGTCAAAGGATCATTGGCGCGCATCAACTGCAAGCCAAAGGGGAAAGAAAGGAGAAGCATTTCAGAGAGACAGCATAATACTTCATACGCCAGAAATATATTTACATAAGTACAACACCCTATGACTAAGGTTCTCGGATTGCACCCAACTAAAGTTTTTGCATCCAAAAGGAGAAAGCTACAAGCTACAAAGAAATCCGAGTCTACGCCACCTCAGCATTGTGTTCCGTGGCAGAGGAGGGCACGGCAGCTTCTTCGCCAGAAGTCGATGGTGGTACTGGATTTTCCACCGCTGAAGCTGGTGCAGCAGGCACCGCAGAGGCTGCCGAAGGAGAAATAGTTGTCAACAATGCAGGTGCCAACTTCTTCGCCTTCTCGAAAAAAGCCTTCATCTCGTCACGGGTGTGGCCATGAGGGGAGCTAACCCTCCCCCAGTCGAAATTCGTCCCATGAGCAAGGGAAAGTGCAATAGCACCTTCGGCGCCGCGCTTAATGGAAAGACCTTTCAGCTGGAGAGTGGGGTCTTCAGTGGTATCGAAGGACTTGGCAAGTTCAGTCAAGTTATCCTTCGGAATTGTCGCCCTTTTCTTCGGCCACAAGCCGGCAAACAGCCGTGATAAAACGCGGCTAACCAACTCAAAAGTCTCCTGGATAGATATCCAGTTTTCTTCGAGTAGGTTAACTGCATCCATAAGAGGATCATCGTCCGTTTGCAAGGACGACGGAGATACCCCAGTGAATTCTGAGCAATAGAAAAGAAAAGAAGAGACAAGTGTCAACAAATACACCAGTGCAACAGAAGACGAAAACAGAAGACAAGGCGAAGCACTTACTTTCAGCGGTAGTAGACATGGTGTGAAGACGCTCCGCCACGGCTTGCTCTCGTTGAGCATGCTCCTTGTTGGCTTCAGCTAAAGCTTTTTCAGCTTTCTTCGCCTTGCCAAGCGCAGCTTTCTGCGACTTCTCAGCATTCGCTTTAGCAGCGGCCGCCACATCATAAGCTTTTCGCGAAGCATTGAGCTCCGCTTCCAGCGATGCGATTCGAGCATTGGCTGTTGCTAAGGCAGCTACAAAAGAAGACGAAAGGGAGTCAGATAAGTGGGAAAAGAAAAAGCACAAAAGAAAAGTAATGACTGGACATCAAGATTGTACCTTCAGAAGCTTTCGCAACCTTTAGGTACCCCGCACACTCCGTGCCCAAGGCAATAAATCTCTTCACTAAAGCCTGAGAAAAGAAGTGTGTAAGAGTAGAAGTGCATGAAAGGAAAGAAAGTAAAGAAGAATTGCTCACGTCATCAGAGGAAACCGTAGGTGCATGGGCTTCCAGAGAAACTTCGGCTTCTTTGGCCCTCTTTGAGCGTTTAGAGTATCGGGCTTGAGGAACCTTCTTCACACCGGACCTGGTAGCCCTCGGTGCAACATCTGGTTCGATAGGCTCATCAATCGCCACAGGAGAAGGTGGTGGAGCAGCTGTCGCATATATTGGTGGTTCTTTATCATCACTGCATGAAAAATATAAGTTATGACAACAAGGCAAGAACAATGCAATTGAATAACTCGACTACAATACTTACGATGCAAGCATGTCGAAGTACTCCATATCTTCTGCAAGAACGGGGGCTTTACCAGCCGCTGCAGAACTCGATGAAGCAATTTCGTCAACATGCTTCCTTTTTTTTGTCGACACCAACATCTTCAGCTAGTACAGGAGGAGGCGATGTTGAAGAGCTAGTTTCCTCTTCTGATTCTTCGACATCATCTCCATCCTGACTTTCGTCAGCCTTGGGGGCTTCAGATGCAGTAGAGGCAAGATCAGCTGGTAGGGGCCCTGCCTCTGGAAGAGGAGGACGAGAAACAAGGAATTGATGACCCTGCATATGAATAAATTAGCAGAGTGCAATGGCACAGAATAAACACAAATCGAACCAAGCAAAGTTCGACAATAAGTAAACGCGAAGATACATACCTCAGGCAGAGGGTGCACGGAGTCAAAAAAGTCAGCGGTTAAATCCGCAACTGCGTGTTCCTTGGTGAGCTTGGTAAGATTCCTGACTCGCTTGTCGACCTCTTCTTTCGATATCAGATCTTCAGATATGCGAGTAGGATCTTCCAAGCCGGAGTAATTCCAAAGTCTGGTAAGGCGGTGTTGTAGGGGTTGAACTCGACGTTGAATGAAAAACGCCATGAATTGCATACCCGACAGAGCACCTCCTTAACCTCCTTTCAAAGCCTTGATGCGGGAAAGAAGAGGAAGAATTTCTTCTACTTCTGCATCTGAGGGGAGCGTATCCCACGATGCCAATTTCTTCACCTCCTGGGAAGCGTCAAAGGGAGGAAGGCCGTATTCATCTTCAGGAGAGGATTTGCGGTCCTTGATATAGAACCACTTTGTTCTCCACCCTTGAACAGACGCGGCCATGGAAAATTCAAAGTATTGCGCCTCAGGGCGCACAGAAATGACGGCTCCGCCCAGTTCGGGTTTCCTAGCTAAAGAAACGTTGGGGCGGAGTCAAAAGATTGACCTCCACAGAAGGAAGTGGGGCTCAATGCCCAAGAAGGACTCGCAGAGAGTCACGAAACAGGCGATGTGCAGCAGAGAATTCGGTGTGAGCTGGTGGAGCTGCACACCGTAAACAAATAGAAGTCCACGGAGAAACTTGTGGGCAGGAAGAGAGAAACCGCGGAGGAGGAAAGCAAGGAACATTACCCGATAACCGCTCGGGGGCTTCGGGATCCGTTCAGTACTGGGGAATTTGATGGAATCTTCGGCGGCGATGAGGCCGTCCGCCGTAGCCTTCTCCACCTCCTTCTTTGTGATGGTGGAGCGAACCCAGTTGGTGGCAGAAGTCTTGGCCATGGTGCTCTTAGTGGCCAGGTGTTTCACGCGCATCCAGTACGAAGTGCGCTTGGGGGCTATGCACGAGAGAAGGAGGCAGAGGAGATCAGCAATGGAGGCGGCGGAGGGAACGAGCTGGTAAACAGTAAAATCCCCCACTACGCCCCTTATATATCTTCTGGGAGAAGAATCGTGGGCTGAGACGTGGCGCAAAGAGTGGAAACGGCGGCCCACTAACGGTCAAAAATTGAGAAATTTACAGTACTACCCATGCAACGGTTCGCAATGATACAGAGTGACGTATTCATTGATGTCATAAAGGATATATTATCAAACAGAAAATGGCGCCGACAAATGCAAAATTCTTAGAGAAGATTATGTGTGAAGGATTTTTCGATTATAGCCTTGGGGGCTACTACTCTTAAAAGATGGTGACTGGAAATCTTTAATGGAGTTGTGGAAGCATATTCGACGACAAGGCGTTCTTAGAATATCTCGAAGATGAAGTATATTGAAGTTGAAGTATTTCGAGTTGAAGTATGATGGATTGCACTCTATTTCGAGCCTATACTCGAAAAAATCTCTTTCGAGTATAGCCTCGGGGGCTACTCCCATCGGGAGCGCTGAGCGTGCACCCGACGATATTTCTTGGTAAAGCAGTAAAGCTGGAGAAGTGCAGGGGTGTTACTCCCATCGGGAGCGGGATTTATGGTTGAAAGAAACCCGAATATTTTCAGTCAAAATTTGACTGCGACATAAGATTCTCGAGTTGTGTTATCGCAACGCAACTCGAATGCCGTGACTTGTCACGAAGGTAAGACCCCGGGATCCGTCCTGTGTGGCCTGGTATACGCACATGGATGCGCTCTGCTAGTATGTATCTGTGTCTACGACGCGAAGAAAATCCTGGTGGACGCACTGGGTACCTTGAGAACCACTGGGATTCATTCTTTGTAAGTCCTAAATGCGGCAAAAGAGTGGACTTGACCGGTATCCCGAATTCAAGTCCAAGGGGATTGAATTTGAAGTAGGTGACAAGTATCTGTTCCGGCAGTTAACTGACCTCTTGATCCGTCAGGGTTGTCAGGCTTGTTCATCAAGACCCCTTGCGAAAGAATATCATGCAAATAAGTCGAAAAGACTAAGTCGAAGATTTGAAGATGAGAAGAAGTCAAAGAGTTGATCAAGTCGAAGATTTGAAGATTAGAGATTCAACCTGAATCTACAATTCTGGTAGAATCTCAGGGGCTACTGACAAGGGTATAGTTAATAGAGCCCGCTAGTTGAGTACCCCTGAGGCCCGATAAGCTAGGCCCAATTGTAATGATAGTCGAATACGAGTTCTTACCGTATGTCGATGTTGTAATCTGTATCGTACCCTACCCGATCCTCGAGACCTGGCCACCCATATATAGGGGCCAGGAGGGGACGGTGGAGGGCAGATTGAAAGCAAGCCAGGTCAAACACCCAAGTTTACTTTCGACACACACCTATTTCGACTAACTTTACCTTCGAGTTCATCCGACGCCCTATCTCCCCGATCCTAAGTCCTTCATCTAGGACATTTGTCGAGTTAACCCTTGTCACTGGGTAAACAAATTACAGTTGGGCAATTGATAGAATAAAGATAAACGTGATATGTCAAGAAGATCACTATGAGATTTACTCTAGGCATCACAACAAAATAAGCAAAGTGTGTAATGTAAACAAAGCATATGCCCTTGAGCATATGAATGTTGTTTTCTCCCTAGTAGCAACAGCACATCTACAACCTTAGAGGTTTCTATCACTCCCCCAGGTTAAATAGAGGCATGAACCCACTATCGAGCATAAATACCCCCTCTTGGAGTCACTAGCAACTACTCGGCCAAGATAGCTACTAACAACGGAGAGCATGCAAGATCATAAACAACATAGAGATAACAAAAGATATAATTCAGTACAGCAACTCAATCATAACACCAATATTCATCGGATCCCAACAAACCAAACATGTAGAATTACATAACGGTGATCTCAATCATGTAGGGCAGCTCATGAGATCTAAACATGAAGCACATGGTGGAGAAGACAACCATCTAGCTACTACTATGGACCCATAGTCCAAGGTAGACTACTCACTCATCGCTCCGGAGGCAAGCATGGCGATGAAGAAGACCTCCGGTGGCGATTCTCCTCTCTGGCAGGGTGCCGAGAAGAGCTTCTGGACCCTCCCGATCTTCGGGTCGACGGTGGCGGCGGATCGCGATGTGTTCTGGAAAAGTGATCGGGTACTTAGGTTTTTCCCGTCGGGGGGTCTTTATAGGCGAAAGGGCGATGTCAGAGGTGGAGCCAGGTGGCCTCACACCTGGCTGGCATGGCCTAGGCCCTGGCCGCGGTGGCCTGGTGTGTGGGGCCCCTGTGGCTCCCCTCCTACTCCTCTTCGGATGACTGGAAGCTCCCGGAGTCAATAAGACTTCAGGAACTTGTTTCGTCAAATTCCGAGAATATTTCTTGTGTATCACTTCTGAAACACAAAAACAGCAGAAAACAGGGAACTGGCACTGTGGCAACTTGTTAATAGGTTAGTTCCGGAAAATGCATAAAAGTGCCACAAAGTGTAACGAAACAGTAGGCAAATGGTGTAAAAACAAGCATGGAGCATCAAAAATTATAGATACGTTGGAGACGTATCACTCCACAGAGCCGGAGCCCTCCAGAGCCTCGTCGCCGCCCTTGCCGGAGATCTTGGGGAGGCCGCCGAGGATCGCCGCGGAACCCCACGTCGATGCAGACGATGCATGGATGGGGGTGCTCGCGGCCATGAATGGCATTCTCCGAAGCGGGGTCGCCAAGGCGCGCGCCACCGACGAAGCGCGCCTCAACAAGGGTTGGGCCCTCCTGAACCAGGCCACGGAGAGGTGCCACCTCCTAGACCAGCGCGCAGCCGAACGCCGCGAGCAGGCGAGGAAAGAGGCGGAGGAGATCCGCGCCAGCGCGGCCGAGGAGGCCGAAGAAGTCCTGGCAAACGCGAGGGAGTCGGCGAGGGAGGTCCTGGCCAGGGCGCACCACGAGGCCATGGAGATCATCTCCGAGGCGCGCCAGAGGCTCCCCACCACCGTTGGGCCTCCCAACCCAGCCCTGGCTAGAGAAGAGGCGAAGCGGGCGGCTCAGCACCTCCTGGACCAAGCCAGGGCCAATGCCGACGGCCTCCTTGCCAACGCAAGGCAGAGACTGGAGGAAGCCAAGGACCACGAGGCCCTCCTTCACGCCCGCGAGGAGAGCACGGACTCCCGTGCGGAGAGCCTGAGCCTGCAGGAGGCTGGGCTTGCCGTGCGAGAGACCAAAGTCCGCGACAGCGAACGGGAGCTGCGCGGCCGAGAAGAGCAGCTCCACGCCCTCGAAGACCGGCTCAACAGGGAGCGGGAGGCCCCCGAGAGCAGGGAGGAGTTGGTCAACCAGGCCAACACCGACCTGGCCTGACGCCGCGAAGAGCTGCAGCAGCGCGAGGACTCCCTCCAGGAGCGCATGGACCGAATGCCGATCCAGCAGCGGGTCGCCATGGAGCAGGAGTTCGAGCGGAGGCGCACCGAGTACATCGAGTCGTGCCGCGCTGACTTCCGCTCCAAGACCTACACCGCCCTGGCCAGGTACAAGCAAGTGCGCGAGACCCTAGAGCGGAAGATCCGCGACCTGGAGGCTGAGCTGAAGGAGGCGCACGAAGTGTGCCGAGGCACCGAGCGCGCCCTGGCCGAAGCCGACGCCACGATCCGCACGCTCCAAGGAGACGTGGGGTGGCTGGAGGAGGAGAGCTCGGCGATGGTCCAGCAGATCGTGGAGATCTCTTGAGAGCTCCAGGAGGCCAGGGACTCCGAAGCTGAAGCACGCATGCTGCGCAGGCAGCGCGTGCAGATGTTCTGCGAGTTCTCAGCCCGCATCATGGAGGCGGCGCACCACCTGGGCATCCACGGGCTGAACCTGCCCACCGTCCCTGAGGACGACGGGTCGATCATCCTCTTCTTCAGCCAACTGGCTGAACAGCTGGATGACGCATCAGCCAAGGTCTTGGAGCTCATCGACACGGAGTGTCAGGAGCTCCTGGGGCTGGCGGGGACGCGGATCTTCTCCAACCTCCAGCACCTACGCCCTGACCTTAACCTGGAGGACGTCCTGCAGAGGAGGGAGCCACCACCACCCGGGACTCCTGATCGCGCTGTGGTAGCCAGGGCGGCCCGGCTGGAGATAGCCCTGCGACGACTGTAGGCCATCTACGCCCGCCCAGGAACATCCGCAGCCGCGGGCCAGGAGAGCTCTTCCAGTGATGGCACCACGAGCTCCGGGGAGTCCGGCGGTGAAGAAGCTGGAGAGGCCGATGGCGACGATGCGACGGGGTCTAGCGGAGAGACCTCCTCAGGTTCCAGCCACGGCACTGGCGACGACGAGGGCTCCGAGGAGAACACCCAGTGAGCTCTCCCTCCTGATTTCCTCCTGACGTATCTGTAGCAGCTGCACACTTGGTGACCGTGAGACATTGCCCTACTGGGCCCTTTTTAATTTGTAATCGTACTTAATGCGTCTGTTCGCCAAGTTATCCTTGTTTGCACCCTTGTGAGTTTGTCCTTGCTTTGCCTTTGCCTGGAAGGTGTTCTACGCCGTTCGGGGGCCAACCTCTGAGCGGGACAGCAGCCTAACGCTTAGTATGCAGCTCGTGGTGCAAGGCTAGCGGGCAGTGGCACTCGAGAGGTGACTATGATGGCATACAGGACTATCTCCCTACAGCCCCCCTGGCATTCAAACACAACAAAGGCAATTCCAGGAGAAGAAACGCAAGGCTGTAGACGGGGATAGCCAGAGGTTCGCGAGATTTACACCAACTGTGCGGCTCTTGCGCGCTTACGCGCCTTCATTCGAGTGTCACTCGAGAGGAGAGAGCACCATGGACCATATGAGGTGACTGTAGCGGGTCCCTTCCCTAGTCAGAGCTCGATCCGTTCTGGGTTTTGCGGGCCTGCTATTTTTCGGGCGAAGGCCCCAGCGCGGACACTGTGCTCCGGCTCTTTCTCGAACGGCAGACGAGTGAAAACTCATGTTCGCGTTAGGCCGCGGTCCAACCAAATTCGCTGGCTAGAACGAAGCCAAGACTCAAAAATTTCAAGTAGTTTAAGCGGATTAGAAAAGGTTGATAATAAGCGGAGTTTGCCGTTACACTTTTGTTCCTTACGGAGCTGAAGATCCCCTTTCCTCAGCTGAGGGCGAGGGGGTGGTGACCCTTGAGCCCCTCAGCCCAGTCTTCGCACACCTGGGGACGGGGCCATCGAGGGCGGCGTAGGCCTATGCGCCCTCTGGCTCAGGTCCCAGGGATGCGTACCTGTCGAGGAAGCGCTCGCAGAGGTCCCTCCAGGACGAAATGGACCTTGGGGGCAACCTGCAGAGCCACCGGCGAGGCTCTCCCTTTGTAACCATCATGAACCAGTTGGCCATGACACGCCCATCGCCTCCAGCCGCCCGAATACCGGCCGCGTATTGCTGTAGGAACTCCACGGGATCGGAGGTACCATCGTAACGCGCATCGATATCCGGCCTGAAGCGAGGCGGCCACGTCGCGTGGCAAAGGGGCCCGGCGAGCGCCGCGAAGCCCCCGAAGCCGAGGTCGCCAACCTCTGGCTCACCTTCTCCAATGGCCTCCAGGCCATCAAGGACTTGAAGACGTGCCCGGCGATGGCACGCGTAGACAGCACGAAGGCGAAGACGATGATGACGATCGTCACCCATGTCGAAGCAGATCTTGAAGAGAACACACCACAGCCCCCTACCTGGCGCACCAAATGTCAATGGATTTCGTGTCGCAAGAACACGGGGTACCACGCGACGGACCCAAAGATTCGAACGCAGGGGGCTGAACGTGTGAGATCTTAGATCGCAACGAAACACGGTGACAGAAGCCTCGAGACGTCGAACGCACAACACACTGCAGAGAGGGAGATGCCGAGCTTTACCCAGGTTCAGGGCCCTCGTGGTGAGGTAAAGCCCCTACTTCCTGCCTTCTTGTATTACGACGCGATACCTCGTGAGGAGTACAAGGTCTTGGTTACAGAGCTCTAACTGGCCGGAGGTAGAAGAACCAACTTAGCCTAGCTAGGAGCCCAGAGAAGAAGATCGGATCCCCTCTAAGGGGTGGCCTCCTCTCCTTTTATAGCGCCATGGTCCTCCTTCCCCTTATCATCTTGGGGAAGGGGTTGCCACACACGGCCAAGGAGGGAGGACAGCTGTCGACGTGGGTCTTCTATGGACGTAGTCTTCATGGAGTGGTGGCGCCGGTCCACGGGAGTGGGTGGAGGAAGCTGACGTCCTCCTCTGGCGCCCTGCACCGTCCACCCTGTCGGGGGTAGCGTGGACGGTACGCAGTCTTCTGCCTTTATCTTCTATCTCAGCACGGAAACATGCTGAGCTGACGTGGATGTGGTCCTTCTCCTCACGAGAAACAGCTCATGAGGAGGTCTTCTGGTCCTTAGCCGTTTAGCTATTGTTCTCCTCATGAGGCGCCTCCTCATGAGGGTCTTCTTCGCTGAGCTTCGGTCGTCGTTCCTCCCCTGGGCCGAAGCTGGGCCGTTGAAGGGGCCCAGGAGCAGGTGGACGGGGATACCCCGGTATCCAGAACACCGACAAAAAATTGTAATCCTATGCACCTACCTTGGACCTGCGATGTTTCTATTGTACCACTCTGATCGATGTAATACTAGTGAGACGGTGTTTCATTGGTGTTATGTCAACGACTTGCATACTACACATGCAGTGGTATGCTGGGTCACCATAGTTGGTATCAGAGCAAACGCTTTGACCCTATGATTAAAACCCTTTAATAGGAGACATGTAGGTTTGGTAGTGACTATAGGAAGCCATCTTATCTAAACCAAGTCTTCTTGATGACTTGAGATGGATATTCAACAAAAGAATAATCCCGACACACCTGAGTCAAATTTCTTACCTGTCTTCTTAAGTGAAGCTAGATATCTTATTTCATACCAAGTAGTTATGACATTATTATAGTCTTACATAAAGGATGAAAGTAGATCACATTGGTATACAATACATGGTAGTCCAAAGAGATGATACAACCGGAATGGAAATTATCCTATTGGAAGAAGTATACCAAACACATTATATTAAGTTTGAGTCATCTGAAACTGTAGTATGATGATATTGAGTGATGAAGTGAAGCTATGTGAGGTAGTAGGACCTCAAGTTAAGTCATGTATGTGGATACTCTAGAATTCCATATACAAGTAAGAAGTACCCATGGTATAAACATTTAGAGCATGTTAGATTCACATGAGAATATTTACATGATGGAGAAGAACTTTATAGTTATACTAGTAATTTTGTGCTGAGGAGGAAGATGTTCAAGGAGAAAGATGAATGAAGTGTTCCAAACTATGGTAACTAGGCTAAATATGAAAGAACCGTAGCCTTAGTTGGAGTAGATTGATCAAAGCACAATGGAGAACCCCATGAACATCATGGAGTTGTGTGAACCATACTTAGCGAAGTAGGTGTTTAGAGTGCTAGAAGTTTGATAGAACATGTGCGGATAGTCTTAAATAGAACAGAAGGTAAGCTATAGAATAATAGGAAGACACGTTTAGATTAGTTATAAAAACTCCCAAACCCCTTTGTTCAAATTTATTTGATTGCAATTGAGCAATTAGAGTAAATATTAAGACAAACAGTAGTAGTCCACCACTATGAGCAATATAGTATGATATAAACCTATATTACTTGGTGCTATAAAGTACACATCTAAGCCTGAATAATAGAGATGTTTTACTCAACGGGCTTATGATGATGTATGTTGCCAGCACACATTTGGATTTTTCTTGGATTCTTATTTATTGACTAGATCCATACATGAAGTTTAACTCTGATACGCAAATGCATGTTGCACTATCAAGTTCTTACTTCATGGAATTGATCTAGAGGGTTAAGGGATTCGCGTGAGGATGAGGCGAATTCCTAAGACAGTCAAGAAAAACAGGAAGAGACCACAAGAAGGAAGTCAAACAAGAAGAACCTGTATAAGAAGACACCTGTAGATGGTGTATTTCATGCAAGACAAGCCCAATAAGAAGAAAAATTGATTAAGAGATACCACAATTGGTAGCAAAAAGGATGAGAAAAGTAGTAAGACACATTCATGGAAGTATCATGTAACATCCCAAGTTTTTAAATACAAAAATTCATCATGCATTCATGGCATATTGCATAACATTGATTCTTAGAAAGTGTTGAATTAAAATTCTTCAAATACTTCTGTTATAATTTCCCCATTTGCACTAAATTTAGAAATAAAAAAATTTAGAAAGCTATTTATTTAAATAGCTCCATTTGTCATGGAAGCTATTTTATGTTTGTCCTAGCAAATATTTTATTTACAAAATTACACTATTTGGTGATTACACATTGTACTTAAATGTTATTCACCAAACACTACTGTTTTATTTACCTTTTTAAATACAATTTTGAAACAAAAGGTTTTCAAATAGTTATTAACTAAATGGCACCATTTTCATATGGAAGCTATTTAATAGTTTTGACAATATTAGCTTTTTTACAAAATATCACCAAATCTAGATTTTGTGTGTTTCAAACACCTTGTTTTAATTTGTCAAAGTTGTCAGAATTGGAATTTTACATTTCAAATAAATTTTGCTAGTTCAAACAACAAAACAGAAAATCAGAAATTGGAAAAAGAAACAGAAGGAAAAAAATAAAGAAAGGGCAACCTGGGCCGACCCGGGATGGATTCAGCCCAGCAGGCGAACTAGCCCAGCCCCGCAGCCTCCTTTTCTCCCTCTCTCTCTGGCTACCCGGGCCCGCCTGTCAGTATCCCCTTCTACCTCCAACCGCCCTTTCATTTTTCTTCTCTGGGAACCGCCACGCGAGGAACCGACCCCGCTTCCTCCTTTTCCCGAAACCCCACGGCACTCTCCCTCTCAGAACCCCCCATTCCCCCTCTCTACCCTCTCTCCTTCCCCGTTGGAGAAACCGCCGCCGAAGCATTCAATTGCTCGCCGGAGTTCTGGAATTTCCGCCACCGAATTCGTCGGTATCGGCACGGTAGAGGAGCCCCGCCTTTTCCTCTCGGTTTCAATCTTCCTCCCTCACTTCTCCGCATCCTCTGATACTTTGGACTCGCCCAGAAACGCAACGCAGCGAGGTTGCCGACGACGCCCAAAGCCGTCGTCGATTCCAGCCGACCCTCGGACGCGTCACAGGAAACAATCGCCGCCGCCGTTCAAACTCGCGAGTCCGCCATCTTCGTCCGCTCCTCGTCCGCTATTTCCCCGCCATCGCCGACCACGGAAACCTCGCCGTCGACGACCTCCAGTACCGTCCTCGCCGGAAACCGCATCGCCGGTGAGCCCATCATCTCCCTCCTCTCTCTGTCCCTCCGATCGGAATCCGATGGCCCATGTTATTTCCATCCCGAATCGGTATTGCCCAATAGCACGCTGCCACGTAGCAAGTCAGCGTGTCCCCCGGCCAAATGAGTCAAAATTGATTTGAATTTGATTTTCAAATCACAGAAATTGTACTGACCTTGTAAATTGCATAGAAAATAATACACTGGGCCAAATTTTACAAACTTGATATCTTTGGAATCCGAGAAATGTGTAGAACACAACTATGCAGGGAAACCATAGAGGTACTGTACAAAATTTTGAAGTGAAAATAAAATGGCAAAATGAGTTATAAATACCATTTATTTAATAACTTTTGTTCTGTAAATCTAAATGCTACAACTTTGTAGTCTATGGATTCCTCGGGACATGTAGAACACTCTGGAATCAAAAAAAATTCAAACTTGAAATGTGCACAAACTTGCTACTGTTAAATTTAACCAAATCACTATTTTGATCACTATTTGATTTCTAAAAACTATTTTGGAGTGAAACCACTTGCAGTAGCTTCATATTATAGTCCTCTATCCAGTGGGTTCATAACCCAATTTTTTAGAACAATACCAAACAAGAAACATTTTTGGGAAGCATTTGCTCAATTTCCAAATAACCAAATTGTCTATTACTTTGCAAAAATAATTAAAAGGCTTTTCCATCACCACACTTGTTTTCTAAATAGTAAGGTTTACTAAATACAACATTTTCACACACTAACCTAGTGTGTGAAATTAAATTGACATTTGCATACATGCATACATGTCTATGATTGCCATTTAGAAATAGTGTATTTATGCTTGTGTACTTGTTGCTTGTATAGATTGTGAAGAGGAACTAAACAACTCCTGTGACTGTTGTGAGTGTGCTGGTTGCTACCAAGGCAAGTGACACACATATTTCTACCCATCTATCTATTATATAATTAAACAACAAACAATCAACGCCTAAGATTTAACGTGAGACAACGCTAGAAAGGAACGGCTAAGATTTAAAAGAAGATTAAAGAGGATTCACGTCTATGACGGTGGTTACGTACAGACGTAGAACTCTATCTGATAGGAGGGATAATAAGAGTCCTAAATAGCTAC
This sequence comes from Dactylis glomerata, assembly GCA_007115705.1. Lineage (NCBI taxonomy): Eukaryota > Viridiplantae > Streptophyta > Magnoliopsida > Poales > Poaceae > Dactylis > Dactylis glomerata. The sequence continues at coordinate 223,531 of QXEO01000403.1, read as the reverse complement.
CATAAGACGATCAATTCTTCTTTTCTACATCGACAAGACGGGGCGCGGCGATCTCCCGTCCTAGGTTTGCGGCAGACATCGTAGAAGAGGCTGTCGGCCTGGAGCAGTCGACTAGGCGATGTCCCCCACAGCAGCCTGCCGCCGTACCAAGGGTGTCAGCCATGACGACGAGATGGAGAGCGGCGGTCTCCCATCTTAGGCTGTCAGCAAGCATCGAACTGGAGGCCGTCGGCTTGGAGCAGTTGAGCACGCGATGGAAGATCACAGATTTATTGTATGGGCAGCGGGCGGCGGTCACATAGGGTGATAGGCATCGATCGGCTCTTGTGCTCTATTCATGGTGGTACTCCGCATCAAATTTGACGTGTTTATCCAGGACTTCTAATCTAGCTAACTAAGAGGGTTCGCATGCTCCGTGGCATCACAGCTCCATCGCGTCTCTGATCCTCCTTCCATCGTTAATATGTTTTCTCCGGCCAGCCAGCCTCAAACGCCATTGTCATCACAGCCGACGTAGGCGTTCTCTTCTTCAGCACCACACCTCTGATCCTCATATGGGCACCTTTTCCGCCGTCTCTGGTGATCAGCAGCGGATGGACGTAAAACAGGACAGCCCTGACAGGTTTTCCATGGCTGCATGTAACCCATGGTTTGGGACAAGTGTTACGCTGGCAGAGGCTAATACTAGCAGTATCATGCTTCACCTATAGAGAAAACGTAGCAATATATACATGCGCTCGCTTTGATCAAGGCCTCTCGCGCACAACTCTGAACAACGAATCGTCAAGGGTGTGGAGCTAAGCAGTAAGCACAAACAAGAGCTGTGCAATGATCTGAAAGCTGAGGAACAAACTCATTGACGCAGTTTGGGCCAGGAGGGTAAGATATAACTCAGATTTTCCAAGCAGGCAAGACTTACTCACATATCCGTATGCGTATTACAGAGAGCGTGCATGGGTTCCATTAATAAGTTAATTATTTAATGAATAAATCAATACAAAAAAAGCGATAGATTCACCACAAATATATAGACTTCATTTTGTAGTATTTTATGGCAACCAATGGGAAAAATAATTACTATCCTGATGAAGCAATACATCTTGGCTTGCAGAGAGTATTATAAATGTCCATAGAGAAGGTAGCAGAAACATCAAATTTTCTTAAGAGGCTGTAGAAACTTAATTATATAATTGTAGGCACTTAAATTAATCATCTAAAAGGGGGACAATTCATGTTTGCTCTTTGGTAAGAACAATTTTAGGCATTTTTTTATTTAATCATGGCATGATGGGAATCTCTCTAAATTTTCTAATAGTCTTATATATTAATGAAGTTTGACACAAGCAAATTTTAGCTTCTATATTTTTCAGAATATGTAGCTAGCCACACAGGAGCGTAGGTTAATTACCAAGAGTGCCAAGTGACCGCTTAAAAATAATATTATCACAAGAAGTCAAAGCAATTAGGCCATTGGAACAAGCGCAGACACAAAAGAATTTTTGTGCGGGTCGATTTCCTTTGAGGATTTAACATTTTTGTAGTGTTTTACAAAATAAATAAAATATAGCCTTTTTTATTACAAATTTGTGTGGTCTCATAACTGCCTCTATTGAGAGAGAAAACTAAATTGAGTAACGTCTTAAAATAGAACACTAAGAATTTGCTTTAGAAACCAATATTGGCCTGGTGCACTTGGATCTATCAAAGACAAGATACTTATAGAAATAAAAATGTGCATATGTAAGATTTCTTGAGAGTATCATTTCCTGGGACATACATATAGAATAAAAATAGTAAATCTAGCCGCGCAATTTGCGCGGGCCACCCAGCTAGTTTTACTATATGCATTAGTGTTTTATGGTAGTATGCATGATAGGTTGGTTCTCAAAATGAAGTTTTGCAATGCTAGATCCTAGTAGTGTATAGCCACCCCTGAACCAACTACTGATAGGTTGTAGCAATATTGAAAAAATTATGCCAATGCTTGTTTCTTAGGTTGATGATTAGTCTTGAAATGTAAACTTCAACCCAATGAAACACCTGGGTGGAAATGGCATTGCTTGGTTTATGTTGAGTGGCTACCCAGGGCTACACACCTGGCTATCAACCCAGGATTTGTGTGGTTGTTTTCACCTGGGGGTACACTTATGGACGGCCACCCAGGAACAAAGAGACTACCATGTCTTCCTTGCTTAGTGAGCTTCCAATGCAGTCTTATGACAATATGGGCTCTGTCTTGACTAACTAGGATGTGAGGGTTTAACTTGTGGGCAAGATATTGGCTGATAGCATAATTGTAGGTGGGAACAGATCTTGCCAGTATGGTTGTTCTCTCCTTCTGAAAGGTCTTGTCTCATTCTTCTCTCTGGGTAGAATGGGTCTTAAGGTGAAAGTGCACAACCCCTGCAGGGTGCCAAACTAATCGATTAGCCATGTCCCCGGTTATGGAAAATTTGAGTTCCTAGACATGGATGTATGGAAGAGTCTCATCACCATTTCTGAATGATTAAAACTTGACTAGAAACCCCTAGGTTAGGGGCTCAGGACCATACACTCCGAGGGGTGGTGGTTTCTGTTGTTCCGACTTTGTTGAATTTCGCCCAGTGCTACATAACTTGCAACTATGTAGTATTTGGGGGTTATCTCGACTCTTGGAAAATAAAATTTTGAAAGGAAGTTTTGGAAAAGAATAGGACAAAATTGGCTTTATGCAAACTAGCCAAGAGATCCACCAGCCAAATATCATGTAGCTAGTTCTTTCATAATAGCCACTAAATATGTGTCATTTGGCAGTACATCATTGTACTGACCCCCATTTATGGGGCTCCATATTCAAATGTGCAGGTTCTTCAGATGAAGAGTAAATTGATAGGATTTCGAGCCTACATACCAACATGACTGCCTGTGGCACATGGTGAAAATGAAGGCTCACTACTACCTAGTTTCCGTTGTGTCTATATTATGTTGAACTCTGTTATTTGAGCTAGTCCATGTGACTAAGCTGGTTTGTAAGATTTGAAGACTTATGTATTTAGATCCACGTTGTAATATTTGATACTATGCAATGAAAACTCTATTTTGTATTGTGGTGCTATCAGTGATCCAGGGAATAGCACTTAACACAGGTGTTCCACCTTAATCCAAAGGTGGGGCGTTACAAAATGGTATCAGAGTATAGTGTTGCCTGTAGGATCGAGACCCTAGGATTGGAAAGCCATAGGAACCAAAATTAAGTTTGAAAATTGATTTGCAAAATTTTTATGATCTTTATTGTCTAAATCATTTCATTTTCATACTTGTACCTCTTGATCTTGTGCTGACCTTCTCCCATTCTTTTCAAAATTTTAGATGGACACCTATGACGAGAGAGTTGTTGCTGGTCAGGGAGAGCACCACTTCACTGAGATATTGCTTGATCTGGCCACTCTTGTTCAGATTCCACCTCTAGTTTTCTATGGGAAGTTGCAGTGCAAGGAGTACGGCATGGAGAAGTGGTTGATCCAAACCACTATCCAAGGAAGACTGGATGAAGATGGAGAATCAACAATGGAGTACACTGAGGCATACGTGGACTGGAAGTTCTCTATGGAGATTGCCATGCAGGGCGCCATAGCCCGCATATGCCACAAGTATAGAGACCTCATCCCATTGACCTTAGCTTATGGGATATTTGGAGAGCGTTCTGAAGGAGGATACCCAGTTGACCGTAGGGGACAGGAGTTCCACTCACTTCTGCGAGCCTACCTCTCTGAGAGAGAGAGTGTTGTTCAGTCAACCTGGAGGACATGCGAACAGATTCACAACATGGACCAGTTCAGAGGGCTCATGGATCTTGCCACAAAAAGAATCATGGAGACCGAATCTGCACTTGTGATGATGGGTGAGCAGAAGACCCAGCTGCAGGATAAGATCAGGATTGTTGAAGGACCCTTGAAGATGGGGGAGAAGATCCTTCACGATGACATCTAGTCACATCTTCTTGAGAAGACTATACTACTCCAGTATGATAACATGCAAAAGTCTGGAGAGGAGAAGAAGCAGCTCAAGAAGGACAATGATGAGCTAAAGACGGAAAATGATAAGTTGAAGATGAAGATTGCTGAGTTGGAAGCAAATCAGAAGAAAGAGGAGTCCGAGGAAGAAGAGGACCCCGAGGAGAGGATCATGTACCCCTCAAGTGAAGGGCTATCCTATGAGGAATGGGAGGCCAAGGAGTTGAAGCGCCTCAAGGAGGAGGAGCATAGAGACCCCCCATCTCCCACTTGTCTTAAGAGGCTCAAGAGGGACTAGACGACCACCATCATAGTATTTGTATCTTTTATGTTCACGCGTTTGTATTGTCTTACCATGTTGGTATGATAGTATCATTACCCATTTGTTTTCCAAACCTTTAGTATTTGTTTCTAAACTTGTAAAAAACAATCAGTTTGAAGTTTTAGAATTTTATCCATGGTTGTGTGATTGCTTGTTATTGATTGGCTTGTTGTATTGTGCATGGGGTAGGAATTTTGCTTCCTTAGTTCTATCTGTCTATTACTCATCTATGCTATAAATCACCTCAGATGCCGCCTCGCCGTGCACCCAACAACAACAAGGACAATGAGAATGAGAACAACAACAACAACAACAACAACAACAACAACAACAACAACAACAACAACAACAACAACAACAACAACAACAACAACAACAACAACAACAACAACAACAACAACAACAACAACAACAACGATGTGATCCAGCAGCTAGTCGCAGCACAAGCGCAACTGATGCAGATGATGACCCAGTTCATCCAGGCTAGTGCAAACAACAACAATAACCATCCACCACCGCCACCACCGCCACCCCCACCTCAAGTGGATAGGTTGGCTAGATTTATGAGGCTTAGGCCCAACAAGTTCTCATCTGCCACTGAGCCCATAGTGGCTGATGACTGGCTACGTTTAGTCAATAAGGACCTGGTTACATGTGAGTGCACCGATGCTGAGAAGGTGCGATTCACTGCTCATTTGCTTGAAGGACCAGCAGCTATGTGGTCGGAGACTTACCAGATCACTCATCCAATAGATGGTTAGGATTGGGATACTTTCAGAGAAGGCTTTCGTAGTGCCCACATATCTTTGGGCATTATGAATGTAAAGAAGGATGAGTTTCGCAGCTTGAGGTAGGGTGGAAGGACTCTGAAAGAGTATATGGATGACTTCTGTGCTCTATCTAGGTATGCACCCGATGATATTGATACTGATGCAAAGAGGAAGGAAAAATTCCTCAATGGTCTCAAGGGTGAACTGAAGATACCCTTGTCAGTGGCCTATGCACCCAACTATCAGTCTCTGCTTGATCAGGCCATTACACTGGACAACAACATCAGGAAGGAAGAGAACCGCAAAAGGAAGTTCAGCAACAGCAAGAACCATGTGGAACCATTCCACAAGAAGCACCACTCATCTGAGAGCAGGGGATATGGTGGTTCGCACAAGCATGGTGGCCATTTCAGCAAGGGAAATGGTAGTAACTTCAATGGCCATAGGCACAATGGAGGATTCAAGGGAAACAACTCCAATGGTCATCACAATGGACACAATGGTCAGCACCGCCACAACTCAGAGGCCAAGAGGGAACTTTCATAGGTCACTTGCTTCAAAAGCAAGAAGACTGGACACTATGCTAACAGCTGCCTAGAAAACAAGTCCATTGAGCTTGCCAAGCCCAATCCATTTCAGAAAGGATAGGTGAACCACATCAATGTGGAAGAAGTGATGAATGAACCTGATGTAGTAATGGGTATGTTCCCTCTAAACTCATTTACAGCATTGGTCTTATTTGACACTGGAGCATCGCATTCATTCATATCAAGAACTTTTGCAACTAAAAATGGGTTCCCCACTGAAACCATAGGAAAGACAATTAAAGTGAGTTCCCCAGGTGGAGAAATGTTAGTCAATTCCGGATGCAGGCAACTGATTCTAGAAATTGGTAGGTATAAGTTTCCAACCCATCTAGTAATTCTAGACTCACAAGGTTTAGATGTGATCTTGGGTATGGATTGGATGACTATTTATGGAGGAGTCATAGATTGTGTGAATAGAGCGCTATTACACTCACCACCCCAGAAGGGAAGAGAATTAGATACAAGTCCCAGTTGGAATTTCAGGATATTAGGCTAAACCATCTTAAGGGGGTTAGCCTAGAGGAAGTGCACATAGTGAAAGAATATCCGGATGTTTTTCCTGATGAGCTAATGGGAATGCCACCTGATAGAGATGTAGAGTTTCTTATTGAATTGCTACCAGGCACTGGCCCAATAGCAAAGAGACCTTACCCTATGTCTACTGATGAGTTGAAAGAACTCAAGAAGCAACTGGAGGAACAGTTGGAAAAGGATTCATTAGAGAAAGTTCGTCCTCATGGGGAGCACCAGTTCTGTTTGTAGAGAAGAAGGACAAAAGTCAGCGTTTAGTTATGGACTACCGTTCACTGAATGAAGTGACAATCAAAAACAAGTATCCACTACCAAGGATCAATGACTTGTTTGATCAGTTGGAAGGAGCTAGTGTGTTTTCCAAGATCGACCTTAGGTCTAGATATTTTCAGCTCAAGATTAGGGAACATGATATCCCCAAAATAGCCTTTGTCACTAGATATGGATCTTACAAGTATACGGTGATGCCTTTTGGTCTAACCAATGCACCGTCATACTTCATGAACATGATGAACAAAGTGTTTATGGAATTTCTTGATAAGTTTGTTGTTGTTTTCATTGACGACATACTGATCTATTAAAAGAGCAATGAAGAACATGAAAAACACCTTCGTGCAATATTGGAAAAGCTTAGAGAGCACAAGCTTTATGCTAAGTTCAGCAAGTGTGAATTTTGCCTTAGCGAAGTAGGATTTCTTGGACACATCGTAACCAAAGATGGAATTGCAGTTGATCTAGCCAAAGTGACTGCAGTGACAGAATGGGAATCACCCAAGAATGTTGGAGAAATTCGTAGTTTCTTAGGATTGGCCGGATACTACCGGTGGTTTATTGAGAACTTTTCAAAGATAGCCAAACCTATGACCGAGTTATTGAAGAAAGAAAAGAAGTTTGAATGGACTGAAGGATGTGAAAACAGTTTCCAAGAATTGAAGAAAAGATTAGTGTCTGCACCTGTTCTGTGCTTACCTGATCTAGAGAAGGAGTTTCAAGTGTACTGTGACGCTTCACGTCAGGGTTTAGGTAGTGTATTGATGCAAGGAGGCAGAGTAGCAGCTTATGCCTCAAGACAACTCAAGAAACATGAAGTCAACTATCCCATGCATGACCTTGAGTTAGCTTCAGTAGTTCATGCCTTGAAGACTTGGAGACATTATTTGATGGGAAAGCGATGTGAAGTTTTCATCGACCACAAAAGTTTGAAATACATCTTTACTCAAAAAGACCTAAATATGAGACAAAGAAGATGGTTAGAACTCATCAAGGATTATGATTTGAGTTTGCAATACCATCCTGGTAAAGCAAACATGGTAGCCGATGCCTTGAGTCGTAAAGCCTATGTGAATTGTCTATCGACAGAAGTATTACCAGAAGATCTGTGTGATGGTTTGAGAGACCTCAGTTTGGAAGTAGTACCGGAAGGGTTTGTAGCCTCACTGGTAGTACAACCAACACTGATGGACAAAATACGAGAAGCTCAGAAAGGAGATAAAGAGCTAGAGAAGATTAAAGAAGACATGAAACAGGGCAAAGCTAAAGGATTTAGAGAAGATGAACAAGGAACCATCTGGTTCGAGAAGCGTATTTGTGTGCCCAATAACCCCGATCTTAGGAAGTTGATCTTCCAAGAAGCTCATGATACACCGTATTCAATTCATCCTGGTAACACCAAGATGTACATGGATGTGAAAGAAAGATTCTGGTGGAGTAATATGAAGCGAGACATCGCTGAATATATAGCCAAGTGTGATATGTGCAGTAGAGTAAAGGCTGAACATCAGAAACCAGCTGGACTACTTCAACCACTGAGAGTGCCAGACTGGAAATGGGATCAGATTGGAATGGACTTCATCACTGGATTACCCCGAACAAAATCAGGTTATGATTCAATTTGGGTGGTAGTTGATCGTTTGACCAAGATAGCTCACTTTATACCAGTGAAGACCACCTACACTAGTACCAAATTGGCTGACATTTACATGAAGAGGATTGTGTGCCTTCATGGTGTTCCAAAGAGTATTGTGTCTGATAGAGGAACCCAATTTACCTGTCACTTCTGGAAGCAACTTCATGAATCTTTGGGAACTAGATTAGAGTTTAGCACAACGTTTCACCCGTAGACAGATGGTCAAATTGAGAGAGTGAACCAGATCTTGGAGGATATGCTGAGAGCATGTGCCCTAGACTATGGGTCTAGTTGGGATGACAACTTGCCCTACGCAGAGTTTTCATACAACAACAGCTATCAAGCTAGTATTGAGATGGCACCATTCGAAGCATTGTATGGCAAGAAGTGTACTACACCTCTACTATGGAGTGGTGTAGGAGAACGAAGTTTCTTTGGACCTCACATCATTCAATAAGCTGAAGAGAAGGTTAGGTTAATCAAGGATAGATTGAAGATAGCCCAATCTCAACAGAAGAGCTACGCTGATAATAAGCGTAGGGACGTCACCTATGAAGTAGGAGATAGATCCTATCTCCGAGTATCGCCCCTTCGTGGAGTCAAGAGATTTGGGATCAAAGGAAAGTTGGCACCCCGATTTATAGGACCATTCAAAGTCTTATCCCGCAAGGGAGAAGTAGCTTATGAATTGGAACTACCTGAAATTCTTTCAGCAGTACATAACGTGTTCCACGTTAGTCAACTAAAGAAATGCCATCCGGAGATGTCAGAAACACCGTTGAGAGATACAGTACCCCTCAAAGAATTTCAACTGGAAAGTGATTTGACCTACGAGGAGAAACCAATCAAGATAATAGAGACATCAGAAAGAAATACACGCACCAAGACTATCAAGTTCTGCAAGGTGCAGTGGAGTCACCACACCGAGGAAGAAGCTACCTGGGAGCGTGAAGATAACCTTCGAGAAGATCACCCTCGCCTATTTGCTAGCCTTTCCGAAGCTCGAGGGCGAGCTTCATCTTAAGGGGGTTAGTCCGTAACATCCCAAGTTTTTAAATACAAAAATTCATCATGCATTCATGGCATATTGCATAACATTGATTCTTAGAAAGTGTTGAATTAAAATTCTTCAAATACTTCTGTTATAATTTCCCCATTTGCACCAAATTTAGAAATAAAAGATTTCAGAAAGCTATTTATTTAAATAGCTCCATTTGTTATGGAAGCTATTTTATGTTTGTCCTAGCAAATATTTTATTTACAAAATTACACTATTTGGTGATTACACATTGTACTTAAATGTTATTCACCAAACACTACTGTTTTATTTACCTTTTTAAATACAATTTTGAAACAAAAGGTTTTCAAATAGTTATTAACTAAATGGCACCATTTTCAAATGGAAGCTATTTAGTAGTTTTGACAATATTAGCTTTTTTACAAAATATCACCAAATCTAGGTTTTTTGTGTTTCAAACACCTTGTTTTAATTTGTCAAAGTTGTCAGAATTGGAATTTTACATTTCAAATAAATTTTGCTAGTTCAAACAACAAAACAGAAAATAAGAAATTGGAAAAAGAAACAGAAAGGAAAAAATAAAGAAAGGGCAACCTGGGCCGACCCGGGATGGATTCAGCCCAGCAGCCGAACTAGCCCAGCCCCGCAGCCCCCTTTTCTCCCTCTCTCTCTGGCTACCCGGGCCCGCCTGCCAGTATCCCCTTCTACCTCCAACCGCCCCTTCTTTTTTCTTCTCTGGGAACCGCCGCGCGAGGAACCGCCCCCGCTTCCTCCTTTTCCTGAAATCCCGTGGCACTCTCCCTCTCAGAACCCCCCATTCCCCCTCTCTACCCTCTCTCCTTCCCTATTGGAGAAACCGCCGCTGGAGCATTCAATTGCCGCCGGAGTTCTACAATTTCCGCCACCGAATTCGTCGGTATCGGCATGGTAGAGGAGCCCCACCTTTCCCTCTCGGTTTCAATCTTCCTCCCTCACTTCTCCGCATCCTCTGATACTTTGGACTCGCCCAGAAACGCACCGCAGCCAGGTCACCAACGACGCCCGAAGCCGCCGTCGATTCCAGTCGACCCTCGGACGTGTCACATGAAACAATCGCTGCCGACGTTCAAACTCGCGAGTCCGCCATCTTCGTCCGCTCCTTGTCCGCTATTTCCCCGCCGTCGCCGACCACAGAAACCTCGCCGTCGACGACCTCTTGTACCATCCTCACCGGAAACCGCATCGCCGATGAGCCCATCATCTCCCTCCTCTCTCTGTCCCTCCGATCGGAATCCGACGGCCCATGTTATTTTCCATCCCGAATCGGTATTTCCCAATAGCACGCTGCCACGTAGCAAGTCAGCGTGTCCCCCGGTCAAATGAGTCAAAATTGATTTGAATTAGATTTTCAAATCACATAAATTGTACCGACCTTGTAAATTGCATAGAAAATAAACCACTGGGCCACATTTTACAAACTTGATATCTTTCGAATCCTAGAAATGTGTAGAACACAACTATGCAGGGAAACCATAGAGGTACTATACAAAATTTTGAAGTGAAAATAAAATGGCAAAATGAGTTATAAATACCATTTATTTAATAACTTTTCTTCTGTAAATCTAAATGCTACAAATTTGCAGTCTATGGATTCCTCAGGACATGTAGAACACTCTGGAATCAAAAAAATTCAAACTTGAAACATGCACAAACTTGCTACTATTAAATTTAACCAAATCACTATTTTGATCATTATTTGATTTCTAAAAACTATTTTGGAGTGAAACCACTTGCAGTAGCTTCATATTACAGTCCTCTATCCAGTGGGTTCATAACCCAAATTTTTAAGAACAATACCAAACCAGAAACATTTTTGGGAAGCATTTGCTCAATTTCCAAATAACCAAATTGTCTATTACTTTGCAAAAATAATTAAAAGGCTTTTCCATCACCACACTTGTTTTCTAAATAGTAAGGTTTACTAAATACAACATTTTCACACACTAACCTAGTGTGTGAAATTAAATTGACATTTGCATACATGCATACATGTCTATGATTGCCATTTAGAAATAGTGTATTTATGCTTGTGTACTTGTTGCTTGTATAGATTGTGAAGAGGAACTAAACAACTCCTGTGACTGCTGTGAGTGTGCTGGTTGCTACCAAGGCAAGTGACAAACATACTTCTACCCATTTTACTATATGCATTAGTGTTTTATGGTAGTATGCATGATAGGTTGGTTCTCAAAATGAAGTTTTGCAATTCTAGATCCTAGTAGTGTATAGCCACCCCTGAACCAACTACTGATAGGTTGTAGCAATATTGAAAAAATTATGCCAATGCTTGTTTCTTAGGTTGATGATTAGTTTTGAAATGTAAACTTCAACCCAATGAAACACCTGGGTGGAAATGGCATTGCTTGTTTATGTTGAGTGGCTACCCAGGGCTACACACCTGGCTATCAACCCAGGATTTGTGTGGTTGTTTTCACCTGGGGGTACACTTGTGGATGGCCACCCAGGAACAAAGAGACTACCATGTCTTCCTTGCTTAGTGAGCTTCCAGTGCAGCCTTATGACAATATGGGCTCTGTCTTGACTAACTAGGATATGAGGGTTCAACTTGTGGGCAAGATATTGGCTGGTAGCATAATTGTAGGTGGGAACGGATCTTGCCAGTATGGTTGTTCTCTCCTTCTGAAAGGTCTTGTCTCATTCTTCTCTTTGGGTAGAATGGGTCTTAAGGTGAAAGTGTACAACCCCTGCAGGGTGCTAAACTAATCGATTAGCCGTGTCCTCGGTTATGGACAATTTGAGTTCCTAGACATGGATGTATGGAAGAATCTCATCACCATTTCTGAATGATTAAAACTTGACTAGAAACCCCTAGGTTAGGGGCTCAGGACCATACACTCCGAGGGGTGGTGGTTTCTGTTGTTCTGACTTTGTTGAATTCCGCCCAGTGCTACATAACTTGCAACTATGTAGTATTTGGGGGTTATCTCGACTCTTGGAAAATAAATTTTGAAAGAAAGTTTTGGAAAAGAATAGGACAAAATTGGCTTTATGCAAACTAGCCAAGAGATCCACCAGCCAAATATCATGTAGCTAGTTCTTTCACAATAGCCACTAAATATGTGTCATTTGCCAGTGCATCATTGTACTGACCCCCATTTATGGGGCTGCATATTCAAATGTGCAGGTTCTTCAGATGAAGAGTAAATTGATAGGATTTTGAGCCTACATGCCAACATGACTGCCTGTGGCACATGGTGAAGATGAAGGATCACTACTACCTAGTTTCCGTTGTGTCTATGTTATGTTGAACTCTGTTATTTGAGCTAGTCCATGTGACTAAGCTAGTTTGTAAGATTTGAAGACTTATGTATCTGGATCCACGTTGTAATATTTGATACTATGCAATGAATACTCTATTTTGTACTGTGGTGCTATCAGTGATCCAGGGAATGACACTTAACATAGGTGTTCCACCTTAATCCAAAGGTAGGGCGTTACATATCATGAAGTGCTAGAGGTATGAAGTATTGGGATTTAGTGGAACTCTAAGTTTGTAAATACTAGATCCTAACACCAGATTGTGGAGTAGAACCACTAATTAGATTAGCTACAGTTGAGTTTGTGGTATTTGAGCTTGTTGTTATGCAGCCTTGGTTATGCTTAGTACATCACGGGTCGATTGAGGTGTTGTAGTACTGATGATCCATTCTGGTATTGCATGTTGCTTTACTCAGCCTGGGAGTGGTAACCCCAGTAACCCTCATTGCTAGCGTGACTAAGACACATAACATTTCTGTATAACATTGATCCCTAGTCCCAAAATCTTGAATTGTAGATTGGTGGTTAAGACGTTAGTAATATCTTATCTTATCTTTGAGTTGTAGTCTTTGTCTATGGGCCAAGACTTGTGAGATTTTCATAGGTTTTCATGTTAGCAATGATCCGTTGAAGCCATTGATTCGTTTATATCCCTGTTAGTTCATATCTTGTTCATTATATACAACTGCCTGTCGTGGATGTCCTCCGGTACAAGAGAAACTCTGCCGGATTTCTCCCGTGGCTTTGTATACACCCTACCGTCCGAATTAGGGTAGGTAACGATGGGAAAACCCAATTCTCATCAGCCTTTAGAACTTTTGGGTAAGTTCATACTTCCAAAAGTAGAACAGAAACCCTACCTAGGCACGTAATCAAAGAATTCATATCGGATATCCACAATTGTGTGGGTACACCGCAGATTTCTTCAAGAGACCATTAGAAAAGTCTAAGGGGGAGAGTGTAGCAACAAGTTGATGGGACTAGACCAAATCAGTTGGAATAAGAACAAGGTCTAAACTAAGATGAGATTAGCCTTATTTCCATAAGGTGATGTCGAGGTACTGTATTGATACTTGCCTCGGAAGTTCATCAGAATGGAAGTTGAGGTTTATACCTCATAGGAGCAACAACTAGACCTGAAACTTGTCCTAAAGGAGTAATTGATACTTTTAAGAAGTAGGAGTTGGGGAGGAACCCAAGGTGATGGAAGTTGGATGAAGTATATTTGAACGACACTTCCCTAAGATTCGCCGTAGCTCCATTAGGAGGGCAGCGGAGGAGTTAGACGATTGTGGACCATGAACCATCGCTAGTATGAACCACAATTGGTAACTTTTCATGCATAAAGGACCAAGATCAAATTTATGGAGGTGAACCAAAACCCAATATTGGATAGGCTAAATGAATCTAATCCATTCCTTGGAACCGAATCTTTAAGTATGCCTATGCCGTAACGGACCTCTAAAGTATCATTATGAGCTCCATGAAACCTTATTTTATAGACCATAACTAGGCCATACATAGAAAGTTGATACCCTAGTATGGAGACCTCACAAAAATAGCTTGTGAAACTAAGGAAAATAAGGTGCCGAAGACTATTGGACTCCCCAAAGAATGTTGGAAGACAACATAGCACTCATTCAAGTGACACTTGTTCTGAGTTGGATAAGAGGATTCAAGGGGTACTCTGAACAAAGGGATATCATCTATATCCAATCAATTGGAGGAGGAGTTGTCAACTAGGTGATGTCAAGGATAAGCTCAGCCCAAACGTAAGAGAGTTCGAACTTCGAGGACGAAGTTGATTTTAAGGGGGAGAGTCTGTAACATCTCAGGATGTGAGGCCAGAAATAGAGAGAACACAGAAGTGTGCATTGCATTCATGCATAGAAAATCTAGGAAATTTTCGCGCTTTTAAATAAAACTTGTCAAAGTGATTGAAGTTTCACTTAAGTTGGTGGAACAGAAGTAGCTCATCAACTGAAGTGCGATAAACTTCAACATGACCTTTGTTAACAACCTTGTTTTGGGTAGAGATAATAACAACAATCAAAGGAGATGGATGTAAGGTACGATTAGTATGTTAACACATCATTTTAGGACCTTATAACCAAATTCTACCATGATCACCATGGTATTTCTTAAACCTAAATCATTGAAGCCATTCCTAGCTTAAAGGAAGACAACACAAGTCTTACCTTGACTTTTAATCTACTTTATTTTCATATTTTGATTATCATAATCTTTCCCATCTAAATCTATTTATCTCCAGAACAAGGAGAGAGTCTATACCAAATCCAATGTCATTCCTATCGCTTGAGATAGAACCATAGGGTATAATTCAGAAGCTTCAGAAGGGGGAGAGACTACCCTAGTACCAAGTTGATTAGAGGAGTTTACAATAGAGTTTAACTACTTAAATAATTAGCCAGTACTTGTGGGTTTAATTTAATTCACTCTTAAACTTGTTACCAAAATTGGTAAACCACAAGGTCTAAAGTGCATAAAAGCCACACATTCTTATTTAAATCATAACTTATTAACTATATGAGATATAACAAAACTGAACTCATTTACATTACGTTAAATAGTTCAAACTATTTGAATAAAAATAACTATGATCATTTTGAAATTCTTATGATCATGCCTTGGTGAAATCAAAGCAAATCACTTAATGTTTGAACATGACCTTTGCTAACTTTGGATATTTTGAGCACAACTGATAATAGGAACAAATAAGATATGACCATATGCATAATTCACAATAACAGGATCATTTCAAATATGAACCTTGGAAGTTAAACTTCCAAACAAATAATACAACATCAGATGATAACAATTCAATTATGAATTACAAATATGTATAAGAATATGAATTGATTCAGCCACAAGTCCATTTAGTGCCAAATGCCACTTGGCTGTCCAAAATAAAGTTTATTAGGGGATAATCATCATGCCACCTAGGATAGTTATCCACTTGAAAATATCTTAGGATAGTTATCCACTTGAAAATATCTTAGGATAGTTATCCTCATGAAAATATCTTTCTTTACTTGAACCCCAAGTAATGCTCATGCATGAGAGCTTGACAACAAGTAGCTTACTCACCAAATTAAAACAAGAGTCACCACTTGAGGTGTCAACTTGTGGTGGGCATCAAAATGCTATAAAAGGAACCCTATGGCATCCATTTTGACACCATAAACTCATGGTATAAGGACACCAACGAATTTGAGCCATTTCATACATTAGGGCCCAGAAACACCACCATCACACCAGCAACACTACCATCACACCAACAACACCACCACACAATCCACCCTGCTCATGAGTTGAGCAATAGGGCAGGATTCACCACCACCAGCACAACCACAAGAACCAACCAGCAAGAACAAGACCAATAAAAATTGCTTCTATTCAAAATCTTAACCAAACCCTAATATTACTCAAAGTACTTTATGTGCTTATGCACATAAAAGTTATATTACTGCAATACATGATGTTACTGAACATAAAAATTTATTTCACAAGTAGCCCAAATTCAAAATCCTGCAAATAAGTTTGAATTCAAATCAGCAAATTGAAAACAGATGAAAAAGAAAAAGAAAAAGAATTAAACAAGAAAAAACAGAAGAAGAAGCTTACCTGACCGCAGCCCAGCAAACCGGCCCACTTAGCCAACCGAGCCAGCCCAGGCCACATACCCTTTTGGTATGTGACTGACGGGTGGGGCCCATACCAGAGAAAAGAAGAAACTCTCTTCTTCTTCCTCCGTTTGGTTGCCACCGTGCCGGCGAACGCCACCTCGATGCGCTGTTTTCCGCGACCACCGCACCCCGCTGTTGACTCCATGTCCTCTCCCTTATCTTCTTAAGTCCACTGGCAAGTTTAGTGATGAGATTCGTGCTCGAATCAAGCATCACCACCGCCGCCGCATCTCGGCCATCGTTGACGGAGAGCGGACGCTTTCGTCCTTGCCACATCCTATAAAACCACATGGAGGACCGCTGTGACGTTCTTTCTCTTCCAAGCCTTCTCAATCTCTCTCATTCTCTCTCCATCGGCCGTAGTAGCCGAAGCCCTCGCCGGAGCTCTCTCTGGCATGCCGTCGATTCTGACCACCCCAAGCTCAGAGGGGTATACTGGGAGGAGCGCCTTGTCCAGGAGGTCATCTGGAAGAAGTATTGCAGGAAGAAGAGGCCGGAGTACAACCTTGCTGGTTCCCTTCCACAGAAGCTCGCCGGAATTCATGGCGATACACTCGACTCCGACCATCTCCGCTCTCTCCGAGAATTGCATCGACTTCCTGGTAAGCATACGCGTCTGTGGAGTCCTTTTCTGCATACTCACGTGGCCCATAGCTCGAGAATCAGTTTGGCCGCCATGCGCCGCTGCAGATGGTCGCCGCCGGTCATGCTCCGATGACCATAGGGTGGCAGCGATGGCTCTTTTTGGTTCGTAGTCATGTCCCGGTTCGAAACGCCCTAGTCGCGCGTCCACAGGAGCCATGGAACATCACCGCCGTCGATCCCTGTCTCGCCGGCGATGCAGTCCTCCGATGAGTCAAACATTTTGACTAGTCGTTGCCAACATGGCATATGACCTGGCCCCTGGCCCACCAGTCAGCCTAATAGGCTAGATACCCCCTCGGTATCAAAAGTTTCTGTGTTAAATTGAAAATTCTAGAAAATAGTCAAATCTTAGATAATTCATAACTATTTCATTTCAAATCAAAAAAATGCATATAATATACCAAAATGATCACAAACATAAGACCTATATGTTTATACTGTAAGATTTTATACTTGTGTGGAATAATTTGGAGTGCAATTTATAAACATGTTTAAGTACAATTTTTTAATATGAACTAGAATCAAATTTAGGAATCAAATAGTTTCTTTAAAACATGTAGTAAAAATTGTTATACTTAAAGGACCTTATTGTAGTTACTATGTCAATATTTTAGGGTCTTAACTTGAACTATGCTATTAGCATCTTAAAAACCTAAAACTATTTTTCCTAAATAATTCTGAAGTGCTAATATTAAGAAAGAATATAAATGAGTGCCAACCTATATTCAGCAATTCTTGTCAAACTCTAAAGTGTTGTTCCACAATTGATCCTTGAGACTCATATTTGATCATTAGTAGTTGTAACTCAATTTATGAGTTAATAATCCAAATCCTAGACAATAGTGTTAATAAGAACCTTATTCTATCATAGTAGAATATGATCACTTAAAATAAATTCAAATAATACTTACTCTTTTAAATAATGTGTTCTTCAAAAGTTATTCTTTTAAGAACCTATTAACTAAGCATTACACCAATTCATATGCCTAGAAGTAAATAATTGCCTATGCATTTTAAGATTGTTGTCAACCCTAGAACTGCTTAGATATTGCTATATGTATACTTTACTTTGACTTTGTATATCCATGATCAATCAAGTGATTGCTAATTATAATATGCAACTTAAAACGGTTACTTCCCTATCTTCATCATTAACTAGCCATTCTCTTGTAAGCAAGGAATGATGGCAACCCTAAAAATAGTAATCTTCTTTCAAGCTTTATTCTTCACTTATAAAGGCCACTAAATTAACCTAAAACCTTTAACAACATTGTGTGTTTGACTGAGCCTAAAAGTGCAACACACCACAATAAGAAGTCACCAACTCAATGATAATAAATCATCGGGATTAGGTTACGCTTAGATCAATACATATCATATATTATGCATATCATGCTACAGATTTCTAACATCATCCCTACCGGATGATGATTGCTATTTTAGAATTTGGATTTCTATCGTATCGAAGACCTTGACTTGCATAATCTTGCAGTCAAAAAGGCAAGTTCACTCTTGCTCATATCTCTTGTTTATCTTTAGCAAATTACTTGCAAATATACCGGTGGTATTATCATTATGATTGCATTTAAAAGCAAAGGTTCTGCTTTTCTTAAATGAATATGACTAGTGGTTAGCAACCACGGTGGTTGTCGACCTAGGAAGGTGGGCAGTGGGACCATGGTAAGGGTATGGTGGAGGTCCCACTGTAACTGGAATGTTCACCTAGGATTAATAACCAATGTCGCCAGTGATTCTTGTGCCGTAAAATACGGTCAACCATAGGGTCTGGAATGGGACGGAAGAGTCAATTGTATCTTTTCCTCTTTCATATCAATGGACGCGCCGTTCCGTAGCAGTTGTCTCCCTGCGGGGAGCTTCGGGAGGGTGGAATCCCCGTCAAGATTCCACGGTCCTGGCGGTCTATGATGGATTGCGGCAACGATGGGGTAGAGTGTCGAGGCCGGTGTTACCACAGGGCGTAACCAAACCGGTGGGGGTAACTCATTATCAGGAAGGACAAGTATGCCGAGGTCGGCAACTACCAAAGACGTAGTCCGGCGAGGGTAGCGAACCGAAGTTGGAGCCGCAAAAGGGTAGGTATGCAAGGTCGCGGGAAGGAACAGTGATTGGCTTGGATCATTGGCTGGGCCCCACACAAAGGAAGTGTGGACGAGCATGCAACTCGGATGTGCAACAAGGCTTTGATCTCTTATGGGTACAAGTGACCACCTCTGCAGAGTGTAAGAAAGTATCTGGATACTCCCTGTTCCGGGAAGGAGCTGCGAACACGGCAGGAAAGGAGCCCATCGAAGCTCTAATCAACCTGTGAAGGCTGACAGACATAGTTCTTCTGAATAAAAGCAACCTCTTGAAGAAATATTTACAAAAACCTGCATTGCCAAACGACTCTTGAGTCTAAGGCTGTAGATAGTGCATAAAACACCTTATTCCTTATATGAACTTGCTGGGTAACGCTCGTTACTCACCCCACTCCCTCGTAACCCTTGCTTAGATCGGAGGCAACACAAGGAGACAATCCCGAGACACTGAAGACGAAGATGAAGCCTTCTATCAATGTCATATCTGTCAATGGAGTCAACGACTATGCCAAGCTTGGTGGAAAACTAGAATAGGAATAGAAGGGACCCAATTCCCTAATCCTAGAACCTAAGTAGGTAGGGTAGTTCTGTAGCAAGCCAACTGCATTAGTTATAGCTCTAGTTTAATCTTTAATATATTATTCTCATTTGTAGTAGCCAGGACTAAACCTCTACCTGTTGAGGAAGTTCTGAAGATCTTCTGTATGATGAAAATTGTAATCCTATGCACCTACCTTGGACCTGCGATGTTTTTGTTGTACCACTCTGATCAATGTAATACTAGTGAGATGGTGTTTCATTGGTGTTATGTCAACGACTTTCATACTACGCATGCAGTGGTATGCTGGGTCACCACAGTCATCGCGACAAAATTTGAATCCCATGATTGAAATATATCATAAAGGTAAGACCCCAGGATCCGTCCTGTGAGGCCTGGTATACGCATATGAATGTGCTCTGCTAGTACTTATCCGTGTCAACGACGCGAAGAAAATCCTGGTGGACGTACTGGGTACCCTGAGAACCACTGGGACTCATTTTTTGTAAGTCCTAAATGCGGCAAAAGAATGGGTTTGACCGGTTTCCCAAATTCAAGTCTAAGGGGATTGAATTTGAAGTAGGTGACAAGTATCTATTCCGGCAGTTAACTGACCTCTTGATCCGTCAGAGTTGTCAGGCTTGTTCATCAAAACCCGTTGCGAAATGATATAATGAAAAGTGTTTATTTTTTACAGGAAGAAGAAGTCAAAAGATTAATCAAGTCGAAGAAATAAAGATCTGAGATTCAACCCGAATCTGCAATTCTGGTAGAATTTTGGGGGCTACTGACAAGGGTGTAGATAATAGAGCCCGTCAGTTAAAGTACCCCTAAGGCCCATTAAGCTAGGCCCAATTGTAATGCTAGTCGATATATGAGTTCATGTCGTATGTCGATACTGTAATCTGTGTCGGACCCCTCCCGATCCTTGAGACCTGGCCACCTATATATAGGGGCCAGGAGAGGACGGTGAGGGACAGATTGAAAGCAAGCCAAGTTTACTCTTACGTTCACTTTCGATACACACCTTGTTTGACTGATTTACCTTCGAGTTCATCCGACGTCCTACTCCCCCAATCCTAAGTCCTTCATATAGGACATTTGTCGAGTTAACCCTCGTCAAATGGTATTTCATATTCTCATCAAAAGCTGAATAGTTCTTTTCCCTAAAAATATGTAATGAGTCGTGTGGTGCATGGACCATCTAAAAAAGAGAGTATGTGTTCTATTTTATCGATAAAGATGAGCGAGTGTTTGCTTAAAATTAGTATGTATTCATCAATATTTTGTTTCTCCGTGCCTTCTCTGTGTCGTGGCAACTGTTAAAGTAAAGTAACCTTAGTTTTTGTATAACAAAGTACATGACTAATCAAATTACAATTATATTACTGATCAGGCTACAAGAAACGTAAACTATATATATGAACAAACTATTTGGAAACTATACCCTACAACTTTCACGTCAAATATTCACAAACATTAGGTTTCTACACCATATTTTCCTCTAAATGTTAAAGAAGTATAAACGGAAATTTGGATGGCTGACAATTCCTCTAGATGTGCACACAATTTTATGAAAAAAAAGAGATTGATAATTAGATGATGTGGATTAACGTGATATCTCTGTTAGAACCCCATATACTGCTTTTTGTATATAACTAGCTTGGTGGCCCTCACAAAAGCTATGGTTCATTATCTTATTTTCAGTATGTCACAAATATAATTTCTAAAAATAGCCACTAAAATTGAACTAATCGATCACAATTTGTAGCTTTCCGGCCATCAATTTCCAAGCATTCTTGGTCTTAGTCACAACCCATGGCCACATGATTAGATCATCATACATCTACACAGTATATTGGTTGGGCAAATGATATATGCTTCAACACATCTACACAATATATTATATGGGCAAAGGATATTTGGGTTGACATGCACTCCAAATCTCTTTATCATTCCCTAGATTTCAGAGTTACTGTGGATGGTCTGTGTGTAATACTGTGTTCTCCTTCTTCACACACTTTAACATTTATGATAAGTTTTTCTTTGTTGGTGCTATTCATGTCATGTATTTATAAACTTTTTTTGAAGCTTTAACATCTAAGTTAAGAGAGTTATTGGTTATAATTGTCAAAAAGTACTAAAATATTCTCTTGTTGACACACATTTGATAGCTTTTATTTATGTCCATATCATGTACTTCCTCCGTCCCAGTGTATAGGTCCTGCGCGTACTCCTACGTCGTCATTTTGACAAATATAATACAAATTTCACAACACAGAATTATACCATTAGAAAGTACATAATCTGTAGTTTCCAGTGATATATATTTTGTAGTATATATTTTATATTACTTTGGTCAAAATAAGGATCTAGGGATACGTGCAGGACCTATACACCGAGACGGAGGGAGTAGTGTGAGATGACTTATTACATAATTAACATGATTTTTCTCCAATATTAATTACCAAAACCATGACAATTTTTAGTTTCTCGTATAATATACTTCGTGTGATCCTCGTGCAAGAATATAATCTTTGTTTTTTCTGGTGTATCAAGTTTGCGTTGATATGAATTGTATCATCTGACGCTAGTTCATCTGAATTCTATCACGTATATTCATATTGATCACCTGATTTTATTAGAGTTAATACGATGGTGCCTCGTGCATGCATATTTGAGGTCTCAGTGATACTATTTGATTGAGTGGCGACACGTAGCTATGCTTTTATCACTAATTCAATCAGTTGGAGCTGATGCCTTTTGAAGCACTTCGATTGCCCAAAGCTACTCAAGACCGAGGTTTGGTTAGGCTTGATTACGGCGACGTCCAGTTGACGGTGGCGAAAGACACGACATAGAGGCTTTCATTCTTCCAATTCTGGCATGTTTTCGTTGTTCTGATTTACGTTACTAATGATCTAGTTTATCTGCCTAAATTCTTTCATGTTGATCTTTTGCCTTTACTACTATCGGACCCATTTATGCTATTCATCAGTGTCATATTCATATCATTCATCGGTCCCTTCGCACCTCTAATTAACTTAATATTGGATTTGCATTGAACCACTATGTAACCAAATGCCTATCTTTTATAGTATATCTTATATTAACTTTGATCAAGTTTTCGTGAAGATTTTACAATATTTATCAAACAAAAAAGCTATATGATGAAATGACACTAATTTGATGGCATAAATGTTGGTGCCTTTTTATTTAAACACGTTCAAACTTTTTTTTTTTAAATGACTCTCCAAAATAGTTGGAAGTACACTCTTTTAAAGACGTAGGAAGCACCTATGAAGGTGATGTTGCTGATGTGTTTGGTGCACCTTGATCTGCTTTCCTCTTTAGTTCTTCCTTTCCCGATTCCTTTGCATGTACCTTTATTAGCTGCACCTGTTACTCTTCTCCTGCCTCTGTCTGTACCTCTATCAGCTGGTGCACTTGTCACTCTTTCCCTGCAGATTCCCCTACTGTATTTTAAGTGACTGAAAATTCAACAAAAATCACTGATTGTTTAATCCTACTTCCGAATTTTGTCATATTTTTTTGAATTTTAAGTGATTGAATTTTTTTTGAAAAATTATTGAATGTTCATCTGGAGAAGAAACTGGACTCGATGGCATTTCTTTCACTCTTTTCAAGGTCCTTCTTGTAAGAATATAGGTCATGTTTGTGATTTCTATTTACTTTTGGATCTCGTTGTAATTGTAACCCACCACTGGAATGAATGCGGTATCTAGGTCCTTCGGGATCTATCCGTGTTCAAAAAAAAAGAGAACACATAATTTAGCAAGATTAATTTTTGATTTAAATAGAGTGTTTTTATGGGACGGTGATCCTCCAGCCTGTCTGATGTCATAAATGATGTATCAGTTCTAAACTCTGAATAAAGCTGTACGTTTTGCTGTAAAAAAAGCACTTGTAGTAATGTCAGTCGACTTCGGGCTCGCCGAGCGCCTCTCAGATATGCAGTCATCGTCCCGCAACACGGTGGTCCTCTCCATTCTCTGGGCGGTTTGGAAATCCAGAAATCGTATGGTGTTCGACCGTGTCTTGCTCCCTGCTAGCCAGGTTGCTTTGATGGCGGCTAGTCATCTACGCTTGTGGGTTGTCCGCGCGCCCCGGCGTGTCATCCTCGCCCCCCTCCACTCATGGTGTGATAGCGTGTCGTAGCGTACGATGTGTTTACTCCCCCTTCTTTGTCTTGATGTATCACGGAGTGCTTGTCGCTCCTGCGTACGGGGGGTTGCCCCCCGTCCGTGCTGTGTAGCTCTCTGTTTTTAATAAAAATGAGTTCAGGTGGACTATTGCCCCCTGTTGCGCCCTCACAAAAAAATGTCAGTCGACTGAGGTCTAGGCGCTCCGTGTTTATTTATTTATTTTGCAGGGAAGAGAATAGCAGTAGTAAACAGTACCTCTCGCTGCCTCTGACTTCAGAACTCCTCCCGACTACTTATAATGCATGGTATCATATAGTACTATCATAGTTATACTATATTTAATATTTTGTAGAATCTTAAGGTAAATATGTTACGTGTTATGATACGGCATCAGATTATAATACGGCATCAGATTATGATACCACTCTCACCTCTCTCTTTATTAATTGTTGTGTCACATCCGATTTTTGCCAACATAGCATGGATGATACTAGCTATTCTAAATGGTGTTAAGCTAAAGTAACCTAAATGATAAACTACAGATCCCAAGTCAGCAGCACCACACGCTTCAGCTGCAAGTTAATCTGATACTTCCAATTTTTTAAAAAAGTTAATCTGATATACTGCTTACTGCGTATACGAACAAGCAGGCATATACAATAATACCACGCACAGCCCGACCGATGCATCTACTCCTAGCACAGTGTTCATTCTTGAGTACACGTCCATAAATGCCATAGACAAAACTAGTATTGGCCATTCCGTTTCTGACAGCGTCCACGTGAAGTGAGATCCCTTGACACCTTCGCTAATCACGAACACTTCAAATCTTCAGTTCATACTACTAGTAGTGTACTACCGCATTAGTGGAAAAATGGGCTTCCATTCATCACATTTGTCTCGGACCAAATTTGATCCGCGGCTAAAGGGTCCATCAGTTCCGGTTCATTTGAAAATGTGGGCCAGGGGGCATTAGTCCCGGTTCAAAAGGGACCTTCAGTCCCGGTTTCATCTAACAGCCGGGACTAATGCCCCATGGCCCTTTATGTTGAAATATTGGGCCTTTTTATATGAGCTCATAATAGATTTCAGAAATTCCTAGAAATCTCAAAGCCCATGTGTGTGAGCCCATTTGGAATGCAGCCCAAGTTTTTGGCTGCACAAAGGCAAGGGTTTGGGAGCTAAGTTTAGTCCCACATGAAAAGTTGGGAGAGATGTAGACCAACATATAAGGTGGGGTGTTGCACCACTTGCTAAGTGAGTGAGAAGAGAAGTGCCACACGCGCGCTACTCCTCCTCCTCCTCGCTCGCTCGTCTCGTCTCGACACGACACGTCTAGCTATGATTAGCAAAGATGCTGTCCTACAGAGCATTTTTTGAAAGAACATACCTATATGAGTCTGACTGTTAAACGTCGCAGTCTATGAGATTTGGGTGATCTCTAGTAAACTCACGAAGAGACCATGGAGTACGACGCATATGCTCCAACCCGCGGGGTAGGCTACTGGCAGCCATGTACTGGTTATGACTTTGAGTGAAATCTTGACGCACAAAACTTGCAATTCAAGGCGTAGTCCATTGTTCAAGTTGCTGATAGACGTATCATAAAGTTCTATGCGGAAGTTCAACTTAACAGTCTCTGCTAAAACACTGGTATATAAACAAGTAGTGAGGTTTGGCAAATCTCTAAATGGGCATTTGAGATCTGGTGGGGGATTGTTGAAATATTGGGCCTTTTTATATGAGCTCATAATAGATTTCAGAAATTCCTAGAAATCTCAAAGCCCATGTGTGTGAGCCCATTTGGAATGCAGCCCAAGTTTTTGGCTGCACAAAGGCAAGGGGTGGGAGCTAAGTTTAGTTCCACATGGAAAGTTGGGAGAGATGTAGACCAACATATAAGGTGGGGTGTTGCACCACTTGGTAAGTGAGTGAGAAGAGAAGTGCCACACGCGCGCTCATCCTCCTCCTCCTCGCTCGCTCGTCTTGTCTCGTCTCGACTCGACACGACACGTCACGACGCGCACACGCGCCGCGGTTTGCGGAATTGAGCCTCGGAGCCGAGCTTATCTTTTTGCTGCACAGGAAAATCGAGCATTTGACCGAGTCCTTGACGGACGCGTCACAGCTAGCCGGTTCGGGTCGCTCCCGGATCGTGGGCTGCTGTAACCGACTCGGGCGTGCGACGTGGGCGTGGCCCACGTTGCCTAGGGTTTCTCCGCTGCGCCGCCTATATAAACTCTTGCCCGGCTACCGTCGCACACACCTGAAACCGATCTAGGGTTTTGCCACCTCTCGCTGCTTGCGCCGCCTTCGTAGTCTACTTCATCCCGAGCGCCGGCGTGCACCGGCGAACGGGAGAGCAGGTCTCCGGAACCACTCGCATTTGCGATCCTGTACGGGAGAGGGCGAATTAGGTTTTTGGGAAGCGCTCTGCGCGACTGCTCAAGCTCTTCATCACGGGTCGTCTTCCTTCCAAGTCGGGCGGTGCAGCCTACCGCCGTCTTCATCGCCGTCTGCATCGACCGGTCTTCTCCAACGTTGTAATCAACAACGTTACTGCAACGACTACATCTGCAAACGAGCGGTACGTGCGGTCTACTGCAGTATATCTGTTCATCATGTTCTGCGAGTACATGTTTCGCTACTACTTGTTTTCATTCATCTTGCTGTTTAGTACATCTAGTATGTTTGAATTACTTGTGGTAGTAGCTGCTGTTGTCATGCTTAATATTCTGGAATTAATAATGGAAATTGTACCTAATTATCCAACAATCCAAAAACCTAATTGTAGGCAATTTCCTGAATTATCAATGGCTGGTTTTACCGATGCACTGAGGCCGGATAAATTTACCGGTGTGCACTTCAAGAGGTGGCAGTACAAAGCTGAGCTTTGGCTGACCACGATGAAAGTGTTCCAGATTAGTAAAGGCAAACCTGAAGGAACTATGTCTGAGGATGATCAGAAAAAGTTCGAGGAAGCCAATACTATCTTTGTGGGATGCATTCTGAGCAATCTTGCTGACCGTCTGTGTGATGTGTTTATGCACATAAAAGACGGGAAGGAGCTCTGGGACGCACTAGACGCCAAGTTTGGTGCTGCAGATGCTGGCAGTGAACTGTACATCATGGAGAGCTTTCATGATTTTAAGATGACTAAGGACCTTCCCGTGGTTCAACAAGATCATGAGATACAGTGCATTGCCAAAGAGCTCGAACTCCTTAAGTGTGCCTTACCCGACAAGTTTGTGGCGGGTTGCATTATTGCTAAGTTGCCCCCTTCATGGAGGAACTTCGCCACAGCTCTCAAACACAAGAGACAGGAGATATCAGTTGAAAATCTGATAGCGTCCCTTGATGTTGAGGAGAAGGCTCGTGCTAAGGACACTACTGAGAAAGGAGAGGGTCATGCTACTGCTAACTTTGTGCAGCAGAAAGGCAAATCCTCAGGTAAGAATAAAGGGAACTTCAAGCCCTCTTTCAACAAGCCTGTAAAAGACTACAACCTTCAAGAAGAAGAAGCCGAACAGGGATAGGAGTGATCTGACTTGTTTCACTTGTGGAGAGCCCGGCCACTTTTCCAAGGACTGCCCAGAACGCGCAGACCGCAGAGGGAAAAGGGCCAAGAATGTCAACGTCGTGACTGCTAGCAATACTGATGGGTATGGTAATCTATTTACTGTTCTTTCGGTATTTCAATCTCCCTCTTGGTGGATTGATATGGGTGCTAACGTTCATGTGTGTGCTGACATCTCTATGTTCACTTCTTATCAGGCCGCACGAGATTCCTCCATCCTAATGGGCAATGGGTCACATGCCTCTGTTCGTGGTGTTGGCACGGTAGATCTGAAGTTCACTTCGGGGAAGATCGTGCAGCTGAGGAACGTGCAGCATGTCCCTTCTATGAACAAGAATCTTGTTAGCGGTTCCCTTCTCTGTAGAGATGGGTTTAAGGTTGTTTTAGAGTCGAATAAGGTAGTCATTTCCAAGCATGGACAATTTATTGGAAAAGGCTATGAGTGCGGAGGCTTGTTCCGCTTTACACTTTCAGATTTCTTTAATAAATCCGTGAACCATATTTGTGGCGGTGTTAATGATGATACCAGTGTTTGGCATTCTCGTTTATGTCACATTAATTTTGGTTTGATGTCTCGGTTATCCAGCATGAGTTTAATTCCAAAATTCACTATTGCCAAAGGTTCTAAGTGCCATAGTTGTGTGCAATCGAAGCAACCTCGTAAGCCTCATACGGCGGCCGAGGACAGAAACTTGGCACCTCTAGAACTCATACATTCTGATCTATGCGAGATGAATGGTGTGTTGACAAAAGGTGAAAAGAGATATTTCATGACATTGATTGATGATGCGACTAGATTTTGCTATGTTTACTTGTTGCGAACTAAAGATGAAGCTTTAGACTACTTTAAAATTTATAAGGCCGAAGTTGAAAATCAACTAGAGAGAAAGATGAAGCGTCTGAGGTCGGATCGTGGTGGAGAGTATTTTCCTAAAATCTTTGATGAATTCTGTGAGGAACACGGTATTATTCATGAGAGGACGCCTCCCTACTCGCCCCAATCTAATGTGGTGGCCGAGAGGAAAAACCGCACTCTATCTAACTTGGTGAATTCCATGCTCGACACTGCTGGTTTATCAAAGGCATGGTGGGGGGAGGCTTTGTTGACTGCATGTCATGTCCTGAATAGAGTTCCTAACAAGAATAAAGATAAAACCCCTTATGAGGAGTGGGTTGGGAGAAAGCCATCACTTTCGTATTTGCGCACTTGGGGATGCTTGGCGAAGGTCAACATTCCCATCCCAAAGAAACGCAAACTCGGACCAAAGACTGTGGATTGCATCTTTCTAGGTTATGCTCAGCGGAGCATTGGCTATAGATTTTTAGTAGTTAAATCCGAGGTACCTGATATGCATGTTGACACTATAATGGAATCTCGTGATGCAACATTTTTTGAGAATATGTTTCCTATGAAAGATATGCATAGCACTGCTAGATTTTCTTCTGAGATAATTCCTGAATCTAGTGCATCTGATGATTATTTTGAGCAACCACATGAGAACGTTTTTGAGAACGTTCATGAGAAGGATGACAATGAAGCTCCTACAAGGAGCAAGAGACGGAGGACTGCAAAGTCCTTCGGTGATGATTTCATTGTGTACCTTGTGGATGATACTCCCAAGTCCATTGCTGAGGCATATGCATCACCAGATGCAGATGATTGGAAAGAAGCTGTCCAAAATGAGATGGACTCGATTCTTTCTAATGGAACATGGGAATTATCAGAGCGCCCCCATGGCTGTAAGCCTGTGGGCTGCAAGTGGGTGTTCAAGAAGAAGCTAAGGCCTGATGGTACTATTGAAAAGTACAAGCCGAGACTTGTAGCGAAAGGCTACACACAGAAAGAAGGCGAAGATTACTTCGACACCTATTCACCAGTCGCTAGACTAACCACCATTCGAGTACTACTTTCCATGGCTGCCTCTTATGGTCTTATCGTTCATCAAATGGACGTAAAGACATCTTTCCTTAATGGAGAGTTGGAAGAGGAAATCTATATGGATCAGCCTGATGGATTTGTGGTAAAAGGTGAAGAGACAAAGGTGTGCAAGTTGCTAAAATCTTTATATGGCCTGAAACAAGCACCTAAGCAATGGCATGAGAAGTTTGACAGAACTTTAACTTCTGTTGGCTTTGTCGTTAATGAGGCTGACAAGTGCGTATACTATCGCCATGGTAGGGGCGAAGGTGTTATATTGTGTTTGTACGTTGATGATATTCTCATCTTTGGTACAAACATGAAAGTAATACATGAGGTCAAGTCTTTCTTGTCAAAGTGCTTTGATATGAAAGATCTGGGAGAAGCTGATGTGATCCTGAACATCAAGCTGAATAAGAACGAGAGTGGGATTACTTTATCGCAATCCCACTATGTTGAGAAGATCTTGAGCCGGTTTGGCTTTATTGATGGCAAGTCTTCTCCAACACCTTATGATCCCAGTGTGATATTGCATAAGAACAAGAATGAACCAACAGATCAACTGAGATATTCTCAGATCATTGGTTCACTCATGTACTTAGCGAGCGCGACAAGACCTGACATCTCTTTTGCTGTGAGCAAGTTGAGTAGGTTCATGTCAAACCCGGGTATTGATCATTGGCATGCACTTGAAAGGGTCATGCGCTATCTATGTGGTACAATGAGTTACGGGATTCACTATTTAGGGCACCCTGCTGTGCTTGAAGGATATAGTGACGCAAATTGGATCTCTGATGTAGATGATATCAAAGCCACTAGTGGGTATGTGTTTACCTTTGGAGGTGGCGCCGTATCATGGAAATCATGTAGGCAAACCATATTGACGAGGTCAACTATGGAAGCAGAACTTACTGCTTTAGACATAGCCACTGTAGAGTCAGAATGGCTACGTGAGCTCTTGATGGACTTGCCGGTGGTTGAAAAACCTGTGCCGGCCATCCTCTTGAATTGTGACAATCAAACAGTTATTGTCAAAGTGAACAATTCTAAGGATAACGTGAAGTCATCAAGACACGTTAAAAGACGTTTGAAGTCTGTCAGGAAATTGTGAAACTCCGGAGTAATAACTGTTGCATATATTCAAACAGACAAAAACCTGGCAGACCCCTTTACCAAGGGACTATCACGCAATGTGATAGACAGTGCATCGAGGGAGATGGGTTTGAGACCCATAGATGTTATGCCATAGCAGTAACCCAACCTTTGTGATCGGAGATCCCGTGAATTAGGACCTGGGAAAACAAGCTAGTGGTTTAACTTAGGAGAGTATTCTGTAACCCTCTCTATGTGAAGATGCAAAACTCTCAAAATCTGTAAGGCAGGTTGGCAACATGCCTTAATGTGTTTCTGTTGGCTATGATTAGCAAAGATGCTGTCCTACAGAGCATTTTTTGAAAGAACACACCTATATGAGTCCGACTGTTAAACGTCGCAGTCTATGAGATTTGGGTGATCTCTAGTAAACTCATGAAGAGACCATGGAGTACGACACATATGCTCCAACCCGCGGGGTAGGCTACTGGCAGCCATGTACTGGTTATGACTTTGAGTGAAATCTTGACACACAAAACTTGCAATTCAAGGCGTAGTCCATTGTTCAAGTTGCTGATAGACGTAGCTTAAGGTTCTAGGCGGAAGTTCAACTTAACAGTCTCTGCTGAAACACTGGTATATAAACAAGTAGTGAGGTTTGGCAAATCTCTAAATGGGCATTTGAGATCTGGTGGGGGATTGTTGAAATATTGGGCCTTTTTATATGAGCTCATAATAGATTTCAGAAATTCCTAGAAATCTCAAAGCCCATGTGTGTGAGCCCATTTGGAATGCAGCCCAAGTTTTTGGCTGCACAAAGGCAAGGGGTGGGAGCTAAGTTTAGTCCCACATGGAAAGTTGGGAGAGATGTAGACCAACATATAAGGTGGGGTGTTGCACCACTTGGTAAGTGAGTGAGAAGAGAAGTGCCACACGCGCGCTCCTCCTTCTCCTCCTCGCTCGCTCGTCTCGTCTCGACTCGACACGACACGTCACGACGCGCGCGCGCACCGCGGTTTGCAGAATTGAGCCTCGGAGCCGAGCTTATCTTTTTGCTGCACAGGAAAATCGAGCATTTGACCGAGTCCTTGACGGACGCGTCACAGCTAGCCGGTTCGGGTCGCTCCCGGATCGTGGGCTGCTGTAACCGACTCGGGCGTGCGACGTGGGCGTGGCCCACGTTGCCTAGGGTTTCTCCGCTGCGCCGCCTATATAAACTCTTGCCCGGCTACCGCCGCACACACCTGAAACCGATCTAGGGTTTTGCCACCTCTCGCTGCTTGCGCCGCCTTCGTAGTCTACTTCATCCCGAGCGCCGGCGTGCACCGTCGAACGGGAGAGCAGGTCTCCGGAACCACTCGCCTTTGCGATCCTGTACGGGAGAGGGCGAATTAGGTTTTTGGGAAGCGCTCTGCGCGACTGCTCAAGCTCTTCATCACGGGTCGTCTTCCTTCCAAGTCGGGCGGTGCAGCCTACCGCCGTCTTCATCGCCGTCTGCATCGACCGGTCTTCTCCAACGTTGTCATCAACAACGTTACTGCAACGACTACATCTGCAAACGAGCGGTACGTGCGGTCTACTGCAGTATATCTGTTCATCATGTTCTGCGAGTACATGTTTCGCTACTACTTGTTTTTGTTCATCTTGCTGTTTAGTACATCTAGTATGTTCGAATTACTTGTGGTAGTAGCTGCTGTTGTCATGCTTAATATTCTGGAATTAATAATGGAAATTGTACCTAATTATCCAACACTTTAGTCCCGGCTCGTAGCACCAACCGGGACTAAAGGTAACCTTTAGTCCCGGTTGGTGCCACGAGCCGGGACCAATCACCCGTTCAAACGAACCGCCCAGTTCGCACCAGTTATCGATCGACGACGCTTCGATACCGATCGACATTACGACGCGCTGATCGGGAACCGGCGCCGGCGGCCTTGGAACTCGCCTGCATTCACACGCCGGCGTGCCCTCTCATCTTCTCCCTCTTTCACTATATAAATCACTCACATTTGATCATCTTCTTTCCCAAAACATCTAGCCTCTTCTTCCCCGAAACCACTCCCACACATCACCATACCGCCGGCGCCCGCGAGCTCTCCCTCGGCGACAATGGAGGAGCAACATTGGCCCCGGTCTCGGATCTACTACGTGGTCATCGAAGAGATGAACTTCACCATCACGGAGACCCTCCGTGCTTCGAGGGTGGAGAAGTGGATCCGCATGGTCAAGCGCCGGTTCCTCGACGACGCACCGGTCAAGTGCGTGGGCTTGGACTGTGAGTTCACCACTCACGCGCACCCTCAACGTGCCGCCGTCCTTCAACTCTCGGTGGAGTCCGAGATATTGGTCTTTCAAATTTGCAAGGCCAATGCCGTGCCGCAACTACTCAAGGACTTCTTGAAGGACACCACCATCAAGTTTTGTGGCGCGGCTATCAACAACGATCTACGCATGCTAAGGCCATACGGAATTGTTATTCCGTCCGCGTATGATCTTCAACAAGTTGTCCCAAACCCCACTAGCAAGCCAACGCCAAGTCCCTATGATTTGGCCAATGCTATTATTGGGACACATCTTGAGAAGAAGAAGAGGGACAACAAGAAGAAGAAGGAGAAGAAGAAGAAGGAGAAGAAGTACAAGAAGAAGGGAGAAGAAGAAGAAGAAGAAGAAGAAGAAGAAGAAGAAAAAGATGATGAAGAAGATGAACTAATTTTTGGTTGGAAAAAAGTTCCATTGAGCATGAACCAACTAAAATATGCCGCTTTAGACGCTCGCCTAGGCTTTGAGATAGCTAGGAGATTCTGGAAGCTAAAGGGCTACAATAGCAATGTTGATCGTCTTAACCTTAATAATTAGGTGGATGATTATGTATGGAAAAATGTTGGATGAGCAATTGGAAAATGTACTTCATTTGAGCCATATTGGATGAGTATGTTTGGAAAAATGTACTCCCTTTGTTTCGGTTAACAAAGTCTATTAATTTTCGAATTTGTGATTTTTCAAGTATTTTGGCTTTTTTAAATATTTTAATCATCTAAAAATTAATAATTAAATTATATATAAAGAATATTTGAAATTCATTGGTGCTTATTATTCGTAATCATTGTTTCTTATTTTGTGAATTTATTTGGAATTTAAAAAAGTAATATTATATATTACCAAAGTGTATAGGTTAATAGAATTGGTAGCATACTTCTATCAACAAGTCGCGAGCGCAGTCTTGGAAGCTAGTAAGGAAGGAATGGAGAAGTTAAGCGTGCTAAGGGTGGAGCAGTGTGAGGATGGGTGACCGACCGGGAAGTGAGGACCACAAGTACTTGTAATTGATTTGAGATATAGAGTGAGAGCTATAAGTATCTAATTTGATATGAGATATGAGAATAGAGAAGATTAGATAATAGAGAAATAAAGAAATAAAGATAATACAGAAATTCCGAAATAGAAAATACAATTTTATTCCGAATGGACCTTTAGTCCCGGTCCTGTTACGAACCGGGACCAAAGGTCCTCCAGCCGCTGCACATGCCCCGGGCCACGTGGAGGGCCATTGGTCCCGGCTCGTAAGCCACCGGGACTAAAGGCTGGAGCCTTTAGTCCCGCATGGTTAGTCCCGGTTGCGGAAACCGGGATTAATGGGCTTTACAAACCGGGATTGAAGGCCTTTTTTCCACCGGTGCCGGGAAAGCTATCGATCTACTCTGCAACAGTGAAACGGCTCTGCACAATAAGACCAGGATCAGATTTGGCAGAAAGGGAAGAGCAAATCATCATCCAGCAGAGATTACAGAGCTCCTGGAGCAATCTCAAATATCAAAGCTGCAAACTCATAAGGTCTCAAGTGACAGTTGTTGGATGGGGGTATAAATCAAGCTTCTGAAACCTGGAAACCACTTGCACCTGGAGAAAGGAAGCTTCCTACTGAATTTATATCACAATTCAACGGGGGCAGTTGCAGTTATATGTCAGCAGGTTCTGGTGTTCCACTGATCCGTAGTCAACCAAAAGAGGAAGCAGCACCGGCTTCATGGCAAGCACGCCTCACGCACCGTCCAATGAAAATGCAGCAAGAAACGCGTGATCATTCATCCATCCATCCATTCCATCTCAAACCCGGCAGCAAAATTCATCTGTACATACGCAGCCGATCTGGCAATTCTCTCTTCAAGATGGTAATCCAGGTATAAGTATAACCGCATAAGGTATTACAGTACATAATATGCAGCAAGAACAGAAGAAGGCAAGAAGAAGAAGAAGGAAAAATGGCGGCGCCGAGAGCTCAGATCAGATCAGGGTAGGGTAGCTAGATGTGGGTGCAGTTCTTCTTGAGGGAGATGGCCTTGCCGATCTTCGCCACCTCCAGGCGGACGTTGCACTTCACGTTGTTGTGGAAAGTGGGCTTCACCAGCTTGCCCAGCACCAGCGCCCGGGACCTGATCCTCACCGTCAGCTCCAGCGGCACCGGCGGCGGCGGCACGCCCTTGGGCCCCGGGGTGCTGCTCAGGCCGGCGCCGCCGCCGTAGAGCGGCACCCTGCTGGCCATCACCGCCACCGCCACGTTGCGCTGGCTCTTCCTCGACTGGTAGAAGTACTTCATCTGCGGCAGTAAATTGATCAGGATTGATATTATTAGATGGTTTTACTGATCGAATATGAATTGGATTTTTCCGCAACGAAGGAAAGAAGTAAAGAGTACAATGAATTGGATTTTCCCGCAAAAATGGAAAGAAACAAAGAATATGAACTGGATGACGATGTGCCGTTCGAGATTTTCAGGAGCGTGGGTTGGTCCCTGCTCTCCTTTCGTGTTGCTATCTGCAGACGTTATCACTCCCAGCTACTACACGGTTGTGCTGGTCAATGTGCAGCTGTACCCCAATGTTCATGTCTGGAAACATTTTTTCTCTTTCTTTTTGTACCTTTTACGCTTGCAGTGTGGAAATGTGCATTCGTAAGACTGCTTTGACATGATTTAGTACAAGATTTCGAGGTTCAACTTATCCTTGCATCCTTAATTAACAAGAAATTAATCTTCCAAGCATGTTCTGAACCCAACCATTAGCAGGAGTGAGCTAGCTGTTGCGCAATCGTGCGTAGAAACAGAGAAGTAAATCACTGAATGAGGGGAATCCAGCTGAGGAAAATGCTTACGTCGCCGGCGGCCATGAGGAGCTGGGAGTAGTAGAAGGTGACGGGCTGCGCGGTGACGTGCACGCCGAAGAAGCTGCCGGTGTTGCGGAAGGTGAGCCTGACGGTGGCGTTGAGCGTGGAGAGCTCCGTGGGCACCAGCGACGCGTCCGTCCCGGCCTGGATCACGAAGTTGTGGAAGGTGACGCTCTGTTTAGACAAGGCCGGGGAGAAACCGTCAGTTCAGGTTGAAATCATGGAAAGAAACAGGGAGATGGCAAATTGCTTACGTTGACGGAGACGACGGGCTTCTGGTTGCGGCTGGCGCCCCAGAGGATGAGCGCGAAGAAGAAGAAGAGCGCGAAGAAGGCGGCGACGAAGCCGAGCCCGTAGCGGACCTTCTTGGGGAGCGCGGAGAACCCGCCGGAGCGGCCGTCGGCGTCGTCGTCGTCCTCCATGAGGAGCCCCTCCTCCTCGATGGCCGCCTCCTTCATCCATGGGCTGCGTCGCGCCGCCTCGCCGCCGCCGCCGCCGGTACCGGTGCCGGAGCCGCGGCGGGCGGAGCCGCGGCGGGAGGAGCCGGTGGCGGCGGAGGTGGCGACCTTGCCGGAGAAGCGCGAGGAGGAGGAGTCCCTGGAGTGGTTGCCGAGGGAGCGCGGCGGGGAGGCGGCCGGCGAGGAGTGGAAGGAGGAGGCGGCGGTCTTGTTCTCGCCGTCGTCGTGGCTGGGCGACTGCACGTAGTAGGCCGCCCGCGGCGGCGACGACGGCGCCAGGCTCGAGGTCACCTCCGAGTCGGTCTTGGCGTGATGCATTGCCGGGGTGCGGAGGTCGTGCGGCCTCGTCGCTACGCCTCTTCTTTCCCTCTTCTCCGCTCGGGCGGTCGGGCTAATCCTTGGTCGTCGTCTTCTTCCTCTCTTCGTGGCGGTCGCGTGCGTGGCTGCGTCTTGTAATAAGCGGGGATTGATGGGTGTGTACTTGCGTAGTAGTGCGCGCCCACCTCTGTCTCAGTCTGGTGTGGGTTTTCTCAGTGGCGTGCGCGGAGGATCGGGTCGGGATCGGGAGGTGTGCGTCCAAGTCCGGGGAGCGTGCGCGTTCGGTGCGGGCGATGACTTCCGGGCCAGGCGATAGCTGCCCGAGGGACGCGGATCAGCGGCAGGCGCCGGTCGCCTAATAACGGGTGGTTTATAGCTACGTGATGCCTGATCTGCACCGTCAACTCTTGATCCGATGGTATGCGCTTAGTGAGGACACAACCTCCAATGGGCATCCAAAATTCGGTTCAATTTTGTTCTACTTTTGTCCTATTTGGGGGACACGCGGTTCGGTGTTTCGGCGTCCCTTCCGCCCCCACCGGTGCTTCCTAAATTTTTTTTAACAATTCATATTTGTGGACATAGTTCACACGCTAAAATTTAAATTACCATACAATCTAACAATTTAAATACATATGTCTATTGGTTTTCTTGGTAGTTTCACATGTGAATCAAAGTGAAGTTTTTCATGAGTAGCTTCTCGTTGCACGTGTATGTAAGCTTTAAACTGTTATGGTTCATGCTCCAGCATGATCAAAGCCCCCAGAAAGTCCCATTCTCTAGTTGACTGGCTCCAACACGATCATGCTTCACAAGCATATTATGCATGATCACACAATCAATCATCACCTTCCACATTATGTTTAAACTTTATGTTCTTGTGGGTGCCGAAAAATAGCCCAATAAGCTTGAAGGACACCAAATGACTGCTCTATATTCTTCCTACAAGTTTCGTGCTCTCTTGCAAAAGCAGCTTGTTTTCATTTTTTGGGTTGAAATTGCTTTTACAAATGTGGACCATGTAGGACAAATATCATCTGCAAGGTAGTACCCCTCTGTGTACTAATGTCTGTTGATCTCAAAGTAGCACCCCCCTATGTATGACATTCCATAAACATTGAGAAAACTGGAGAACGTTGTAGCACATTGATATCATTATAAGACATGACATGCCAAAGAAAGAGTGCCACATGCAAAATATCTTAAGATGCCACCACTTCAAGAATAACCATGCAATCTTGAGCAAGGCCTTTATCTTGTCCCTATCAAGCGAACGGACAATTCTTCTATTCTCAGCGCATACAATCAATGCTCTCAAGCATCCCAGAAAAACCCCTTGAAGTGCCACTGTGTGCTCAACATTTGGTCCTCTCAAGTATTGCTCGCCAAACACTACCACCACAACTTTGCAAAACTTGTACATTGCTTTAAGACATGTGGATTCACCCTCGTGTGTGTTCATCAACAAGATCACCGAGACTCCATATGCAAGCATCCGAACTACGGTAGTGCATATTTCAATAGAAAAAACCCTAGCTTGTCGGTGGAAAATCTCTTAAAATAAAGTTTTTCAAAAAAAAATAACATTTTCAAATCAATATTTTTTTAAATATGATTTTTTTCAAACCTAAATATGAAAGAGGGCTGTATTTATTTTTAAACTACGGCAACTGATTATTATACTCAAGATTCTTTTATCTGATACCACGTAGAATTTGATCTTAAGCTAATTAACGAGGAAATGAGGAGGACAAGGACACATCGAAATCGTCAATACACGAAAAATTACTTCTTTTCATGCTTAAGTATAACGTGCGTACACTGATATTGACGTTTGTGTTTTAGTGTTGTAAGAAAACAACGAAGTCTGAAGAAAAATATCGAGATCGTAGCCACCCGTGGAAATGGTAGAGAGATCAAGGAACACGAAGAGCGCCAACTCTGGACGTGGGAGTGACTGCAGGCTACCACTTCCGAGAAAGTGTCGTGGGACGTCACGAGCGAGAGGAAGAAGCGGAGGGACTCGATCAATGGCAATCCCATGTGCGCGATGCCTAGCGCCAATTGTTTAGGCTAGAGACGTGGAGGGGGAGAATGCTCCCGTATTTGGAAGGAACCCTCAAACAGCTGCAGCTGACAACAAACCCTGTTCCTTCGTGCTCCATCCGTCGGACCCTCACCTCGCTTGGCCCCGCGAGGGAACAGCACCGTTCGTGCTTTTCATCGGGTGAGAAGGAAAATGATGATCTTAAAAATACTGCCGTCTGTAAGCTATGCCGCTGATTGATACCATCACCACTGGGACGTCATCATCGGCCATCGATATCCTCTTTTTCAGCTTCAGGATTTGTATCCGCTGCTTGTTCTTCAGTACTTCTGCATTCTGTTCCAACGGCGTAGCGTGACCCCTTCTGCTGTCTGGAGCTCGCCTGCCCTTACCAGTGGATTACTTGACGATGAACGGCATCGTGAGCCGTGACGACTGCCAGCATTGACCTTTGAATCCGTCGGTGTCGAACGCCGGCGGATCCTAAACATCAGTAAACTAATGTCCGCCTTCGATACCACCGTGCTGCAACGAATGACTCTGATCATAAACAACTCGATTCTGACGGCCAACAGTCCAGTGTCTGCCGCATCTTCAACTCTTCGAGCCACGCACGATTCATTCGATCCATTTGACCATGGATTATAGTGCCGAGCTCGATCGCCCCGTACCTGAAGCCAGAAATGCCAGCCTAGCGCCTGGTAATTTTGTCGGTGATTTCCCGTGCAACGAAACAGCAGCGCAAGGCAGCCGATTGTGGAGGGACCCCTTCTCGTCTCAAAACGGAAGACAGGGACAGACACTGGCTGATCATCGGAGTTGAGTGGTACTCGTACTCCAGCAAGCAAGGGACACAGAAACTGCGCACACATTGAATGGAGTAGCCATGCTCAAATCAATGCCGCAGTGATGAACGGAACGAC
Source organism: Dactylis glomerata (assembly GCA_007115705.1). NCBI lineage: Eukaryota > Viridiplantae > Streptophyta > Magnoliopsida > Poales > Poaceae > Dactylis > Dactylis glomerata. The sequence continues at coordinate 184,439 of QXEO01000403.1, read as the reverse complement.
CGCCTAGGGGGAGCGCGTGCCATACCTGACTGTCTCATGGGCTCATGGCTCTCGCTCGCATCAACATATAATATCTGAATTCTGGGACTGGGAGCCGGCCTGCAACCCAACGATCTCAGCAGAACCCGGGCGGGATCACTCGCTCACAAGTTGGATTCACGAGCAGTTTCAAGATCACCTACATGCGCCTGCCATATATAGAGGTTTCACTTTCACAAAACGGCAGCTGCTAAGGTGATTTTGTTTGCGGTCACCGAGTTCCTTGATATAAGCTCACAGATACCTTTGTTGCTTTTAATAGATATCATTTGAAAAGTTGGATAGGTAATTCATCAGAGGGCCATTTTGAACGAATGTAGGTCAAACCAAATATTGCCGTGACTTCTCCCGTTCTAGGCCCATTGCGGTCCCGCATGTCAGTATTTCTCCGTTTTATGTTAGTTCCAGCGTGTCAATCTGCGTGGCAATTCGATGTAATGGGGTCACTCCGTAGCGGTATACGGTCAAGATCTAGTTCGTTCCTCCGCCCTTAACCTTGCCTGAACCCTAGGACGGCGGCGGCGGCGACACAGACAGATAGCGCTGCTTAAAGCTCGCGTGCCCGCGCCCGACGGCCCGCGGTGATGCCGAATGTCGAGTGCTGTGTGTGGTTAACGTGGGAGCAGACTGTCCTTGTGTGTGGTGGATAACCAGCCCGTTGGGAATCCCAAGAGGAAGGTATGATGAGTATAGCAGCTAGTTTTCCCTCAGTTAAGAAACCAAGGTTTAATATCGATCTTGGAGAGGAGAGACAATGACGACTGAAGGTGATGCTTGCTAGCTTGCAACAGCTCAGGACAATTTATATATGGCGCCTCGTCCAAGCTTTGCTTGCTAGCTGCAACGCGGAACCTGCACACAACACAACCAAGTACTTTGTTCCCAACTTGCGATGAGGTTGTCAATCTCACCGGTTTGCTTGAAACAAAGATTATGAGCGTATCGAGTGAAAAAGAATATAGTATGCGAGTAAAGTAAACAGTACGAGTAAAGTAAACAGGTGATAGCAATATGATGTAAATAGGACCGGGGTCCACAGTTCACTAGTGGTGTCTCTCCATAGATAAAATAACACATGCTGGGTAAACAAATTACAGTTGGGCAATTGATAGAATAAAGATAAACGTGATATGTCAAGAAGATCACTATGAGATTTACTCTGGGCATTACAACAAAATACATAGACCACCATCCAACTGCATCTATGACTAATAATCCACTCCCGGGGATATCAATCCGAACACCCCAGTAGTATTAAGTTGCGAACAACAGATAATTGCATTAAGCAAAGTGTGTAATGTAAACAAAGCATATGCCCTTGAGCATATGAATGTTGTTTTCTCCCTAAGAGCAACAACACATCTACAACCTTAGAGGTTTCTGTCACTCCCCCATATCAAATAGAGGCATGAACTCACTATCGAGCATAAATACCCCCTCTTGGAGTCACTAGCAACTACTCGGCCAAGATAGCTACTAACAACGGAGTGCATGCAAGATCATAAACAATATAGAGATAACAAAAGATAATATTCAGTACAGCAACTTAATCATAAACACCAATATTCATCGGATCCCAACAAACCAAACATGTAGAATTACATAACGGTGATCTCAATCATGTAAGGCAGCTCATGAGATCTAAACATGAAGCACATGGTGGAGAAGACAACCATCTAGCTACTGCTATGGACCCATAGTCCAAGGTAGACTACTCACTCATCGCTCCGGAGGCAAGCATGGCGATGAAGAAGATCTCCGGTGGCGATTCCCCTCTCCGGCAGGGTGCCGGGAAGAGCTTCTGGACCCTCCCGATCTTTGGGTCGACGGCGGCGGCGGATCGCGATGTGTTCTGGAAATCTGATCGGGTACTTAGGTTTTTTCCGTCGGGGGGTCTTTATAGGCGAAGGGGCGATGTCAGAGGAGGAGCCAGGCGCCCTCACGCAGGGCCCGCGCGGCCAGGGGCCTGACCGCGCCACCCCTGCGTGTGGGGCCCTGGTGGCCCCCCTCCTACTCTCCTTCGGATCTCTGGAAGCTTCCGGGTAAAATAAGACTTTAGGAACTTGTTTCGTCCAATTCCGAGAATATTTCCTGTGTATCACTCTGAAACACAAAAATAGCAGAAAACAGGAAACTGGCACTGTGGCAACTCGTTAATAGGTTAGTTCTGGAAAATGCATAAATGTGCCACTAAGTGTAACGAAACAATAGGCAAATGGTGTAAAAACAAGCATGGAGCATCAAAAATTATAGATACGTTGGGTAAGTGATAACAAAGAATAATTTTTGAGGTGACATGCACCTACACAATCTTGATCATATATGTAAGCATTTGTGAGCTGGGATCATAAGAACTTAAAACATGGGCATGAAGATATAATCATGACAATAAGAACTTAGCAACCATGTTGTAAACATGCAAATGAACACAAACAAAAGATCATGAAAATGAAACAATAAAAGTCAAACGTGTGTTCAAATCATAAGGAAAAACATACAAATGGTTTTCAGCTTGTCCTTCAAAGAGAGCAAAACATAAATGCATAGGACACCTTCAAGTTTAAGAGGGTGACTAGATACAAATAATTTGAGAACAAGTGAAACCAACAATATGAATCAATCAATGAACTTTGGGACAATGCATATCACACTAAGAATGACAACTATGCTCTCTTAATGGTGCATAAAGAAAGAAGGTGGTGACTCAACATAAAAGTAGAAGAAAGGCCCTTCGCAGAGGGAAGCAGTGATTGCAAGTTTTATAACCTTCAAAAATTATGGTACTTACCGGCTTTGAGCTCTCATTGCCCCCATCATAAGCATCTTGAATGGTTAAAGTTAATTCAAGAACAATTATGATGCATATGCTTGACAAATCATAAGTTGAAGACCTCGTGCCCCGTGAATACGAGTACCCAAACCTCATGCTACTTTACTTAGAGTCCCAAGCAAGGCTCTTGTCATTGTAAGTATATGCATATCATTGAGAACCGCCAATGGGGTACCTCCGTGCCCGATGACATGGAACAAGCCCACACCAAAATGACAGGACAAGCAGACAATGAACACCTCGACATCTCTTTTATTTGCCTTTTGTTTAGCTTTTTATTGTGAGATGCGTCGTCGAATGTTCACCATGGGTATGCTGCAAATTTCCACCATGAATTATGCATGGCTTAGATTGGCGGCCCGGCGTTTCCCTAACACATATACAAACTCCATGATCCCCACAAGATTCCCAATTCATTTCACACCGCGGGCATCCATAAACAAAAGATCACGATATCAACTCAAATAAGAAGTGCAATGTTGAAAGCTTGCCCCATGACAGCATGGATGGGCTAGAATCCAACTTACAACTTGCAAGCATAACAACTCAACATAAGAGACCACAATGTCAAATTTTTAAGAAAAGGAAAAAGTAAAGTGTGCCTTCCGGTTCGTGAGAGCTTTACTGACCGAATTTCGCATAACACTGGTAAGAGTTTAATTTGAAGAGAAAATAAAAGCAAGTCAAATTTACTTGGAATAGCAAATTGCTAGTAGGTATGTATGGTGGACACTTTGGAAAACTTTGGCTTTTAGGAGTTGGATGCACAAGTAGAGCTCATACTCAGTACAAGGCGAGGGCTAGCAAAAGACTGGGAGCGACCAACTAAGAGAGCAGTAATGGCCATAATCATGCAAAGCGACAAAGCGACATTAAAAGAAGCATAAGATGGCATCAAAAGTCAAAAACTAAATGATCATGAAGGCTATTGGCGACTTTGTAAGAGTCTAACATGTATGAGCATGCGCCAAGTCAACCCAAATAAAGCATCAAGGAGAAAACCAAAATAATGCTTCCATACAATAAAAACAATGCATGATTTTTTCAAAGGCTCATTAAGCAATCTCGGTTATTTGAGACAAGTCATGCTACAGCAAAACCACTAAGCATACTATCAAAAAGACATCAAGCATGACATGAAAAAGCCTAAGCCGCAGTCTACACAAGCTCCTTCTTGTACCACTATTTTGCACAAAGCTTTTTCTCTTTTCCAACACCATTTGAAATTTTTATAAACACCTCTTTTGATGAAAACCAATAAAGATCAGAGGCAAAAATACACCTTGATGAAAAGATATGACAAGGTCTGAACGCAAATCAAGGTGAAAACGAAAACCAAAAGCAGCAGCAGAAAAAGAAGAACGCTCGATTTTTAATAAGAGTGAAAACTAGAGCGTTCTTTGCAAATGAAAACGAGTACATCTCCTCCAAAAGAAATTTGTTGGGGTCCAACCATTTATTGCAGCAAACAAAACAAACTAAACTAACTAAGAAAACTAAAACAACTGATGCTCCAAGAAAAGCACATAGTGCATGAAGCAATAAAAATATAGTGTTTTGAAAGGTGACCTGATTTTTGCCGACGAAGAAGGGGTGCCTCGGGGGCATCCCCAAGCTTTGACGCTTGTACTTCTTGGATATTTCTTGGGGTGATGCATGGGAATCCCCAAGCTTGAGCTTTTGTCCATTCTTCACTCATCTCATCATTCTCCAATCCCTACACTTGAAAACTTCCTTCATACAAAACTAAACACAATTCTATTAGCAACATTAGTGTAAGCATAACATATAATCAACCTCTTTTTGCTTCAGGTTTCAACCCAAAACTACTACATATATAGCAAATACTACTGTAGCAACCTCCCAAAAAGTTCCGTGATCAAAAGAACTCAAAAGAAAGCGATAAAGTGGCAAACACAAATATTGGCAGAAATCTGTCAAAACTGAACAGCTGACAAAGGTCGAATTTTTTAGGGATTTTCTGTTGCTCAAATCAAAAAGTGTTCAACTAACAAAAGTTTGGATATAACCTGGGGCATATGCACAAGAAATCGCAGGTCCAAAAGATAAACAGAGAATTTATACGAATTTTTACGGTGCAGCACCGAAAACAGTTTCAGGACAGCAACATCCCCAAATCTTTACCTCGCTCAAATTAGAGGCTTCTCTTGGCACAAAAACAAAATAAACAAGATAAGGAGCGGTCATTACAGTAGTAATGACTTCCAAGACTCAAATAAAAGAAAAAGTACTGAAAAGAAAACATTGGGTTATCTCCCAAGAGTGCTTTTCTTTAACGCCTTTGAGCTAGGCGCAGTAATTTAAGAAGATGCTCACATAAGAAATATGAATGGAAGCCAAAAAGAGCATCAAGGAGCAAATATAAAACACATTTAATTCTAACCCACTTCCTATGCATAGGAATATTGTAAGAAAATAAATCAAAGAAGCGCATAGCCACAAGTATGGGTAGATAAAGCAAGAGCAACTTCAGAACTTCCAATGTAAAGAGAGGTGTTTTAGTAACATGAGAATTCCAACAACTATATTTTCCTCTCTCATAATAATTTTCAGTAGCATCATGAACAAAATCAACAATATAAATATCACACTTGCCCTCCTTTGTTAAGCATGGAGGGCGATCAAATAAGGTATTAGTTAAAGAGTTACTCTTATTGGGAGGTAGACATGGGTAACTCCATTCTTCCTCCTCTTGGTCATCACTCTCCTCCTCTTTTTCATCCAATGAGCTTCCAGTTTCAGCAATTTCTTCTTCCATAGGCTCCTTCATGACATTAGTCTCTTCCGTTGGAGAGCATCTATTAAGATATTTAAGAATATAGCCATTTCCTTCCTTGTAATTATCAAAGCAAAATGTGAGTATATCATAAACCTCATATTTATAAGGTGCATCATCAATATTTCCAAGCAAATAAGCAAGTTCGAATGCACCCTTCCAAGCAATAAATTCTTCAATTTGTTCCACATCATAGAAGTCATAATTTCCATTAATATAAGAAGATATGGTAACATCATCATTATACTCACATTGAAAAGGGAGGTGTTTATACCTCCTACAGCAACAAGATCTATCAAAGCAATAAGTAACATTATAAGTAGAGCACACATTTCTAGCAATGATATATAATCTATTGATTTGTTCCCATAAGTATTTCCCTTTTTGTGATAAGCGGTGTTCCTCATAATAATTTTGCTGCTCTTCCGTGAACCCACCTTGCCAAAAAGATTTAGTTTCAAAGAAACCAACCATTGATAGAAAGCATGATAAAGCAAGACAAGTAAAAACAACTACAAAGGATTCTAATTTTTTTGGGTTTTTGATATAAAACAATACAGGTAAAATAAATAAAGTAAAGCAAAACAATAAAACAAAGTAAAGGATGTGCGTGCGAAAACTCCCTTCGCAGAAGTCTTCTACTTCCTCCCCGGCAACGGCGCCAGAAAATTAGCTGTTGCGTGTGGTTAACGTGGGAGCAGACTGTCCTTGTGCGTGGTGGATAACCAGCCCGTTGGGAACCCCAAGAGGAAGGTATGATGAGTATAGCAGCTAGTTTTCCCTCAGTTAAGAAACCAAGGTTTAATATCGATCTTGGAGAGGAGTGACAATGACGACTGAAGGTGATGCTTGCTAGCTTGCAACAGCTCAGGAAAATTTATATATGGCGCCTCATCCAAGCTTTGCTTGCTAGCTACAACGCGGAACCTGCACACAACACAACCAAGTACTTTGTTCCCAACTTGCGATGAGGTTGTCAATCTCACCGGTTTGCTTGAAACAAAGATTATGAGCGTATCAAGTGGAAAACAATATAGTATGCGAGTAAAGTAAACAGTACGAGTAAAGTAAACAGGTGATAGCAATATGATGTAAATAGGACCGGGGTCCACAGTTCACTAGTGGTGTCTCTCCATAGATAAAATAACACATGCTGGGTAAACAAATTACAGTTGGGCAATTGATAGAATAAAGATAAACGTGATATGTCAAGAAGATCACTATGAGATTTACTCTGTGCATTACAACAAAATACATAGACCGCCATCTAACTGCATTTATGACTAATAATTCACTCCCGGGGATATCAATCCGAACACCCAAGTAGTATTAAGTTGCGAACAACAGATAATTGCATTAAGCAAAGTGTGTAATGTAAACAAAGCATATGCCCTTGAGCATATGAATGTTGTTTTCTCCCTAGTAGCAACAGCACATCTACAACCTTAGAGGTTTCTGTCACTCCCCCAGATTAAATAGAGGCATGAACCCACTATCGAGCATAAATACCCCCTCTTGGAGTCACTAGCAACTACTCGGCCAAGATAGCTAGTAACAACGGAGAGCATGCAAGATCATAAACAACATAGAGATAACAAAAGATAATATTCAGTACAGCAACTTAATCATAAACACCAATATTCATCGGATCCCAACAAACCAAACATGTAGAATTACATAACGGTGATCTCAATCATGTAGGGCAGCTCATGAGATCTAAACATGAAGCACATGGTGGAGAAGACAACCATCTAGGTACTGCTATGGACCCATAGTCCAAGGTAGACTACTCACTCATCGCTCCGGAGGCAAGCATGGCGATGAAGAAGACCTCCGGTGGCGATTCCCCTCTCCGGCAGGGTGCCGGGAAGAGCTTCTGGACCCTCCCGATCTTCGGGTCGATGGCGGCGGTGGATCGCGATGTGTTCTAGAAATCTGATCGGGTACTTAGGTTTTTTCCGTCGGGGGGTCTTTATAGGCGAAGGAGCGATGTCAGAGGAGGAGCCAGGTGCCCTCACGCAGGGCCCATGCGGCCAGGGGCCTGGCCGCGCCACCCCTGCGTGTGGGGCCCTGGTGGCCCCCCTCCTACTCTCCTTCGGATCTCTGGAAGCTTCCGGGTAAAATAAGACTTCAGGAACTTGTTTCGTCCAATTCCGAGAATATTTCCTGTGTATCACTCTGAAACACAAAAACAGCAGAAAATAGGAAACTGGCACTGTGGCAACTCGTTAATAGGTTAGTTCCGGAAAATGCATAAAAGTGCCACTAAGTGTAACAAAACAATAGGCAAATGGTGTAAAAACAAGCATGGAGCATCAAAAATTATAGATACGTTGGAGACGTATCATCGAGCGAGCCGTTGCGCAGAGATAGATCGCCATCGCCGGGAGACGAGCTGAGCAGCACAGAGGATGGAAGGGCCCGCAACTCAGGAATCATGTCTCACCCTGAGCATCCGGAGGAGGTGAGCTTGTCTTCTCTTATGTATTTAACCATTCTTCATCGGTATCTGCTAGCTGGATGTAGGAAATCAAGATATATTTTAGCGAGAGATGTTTGTTAGTCGAACACTAACAAGCATTTCTTATTTCCCCAACCTTGTGTCGAGTAGGATTTGCAAAAATTACAGCGTCCCTCTACAAATTCATCAGTACGTTGGTATGCTTGACAATGGGAACTCCATAGCTGTGTAGGGTTGTAAGGTAACCTTGCTCATTGCAGAAAGAAGCTTCAAGTCTATATCTGGGATGGTTGAACTTGTTCGTGGAATTGTTCCAATGGGCTCCGCACAAACTACAGAATTCGAATGGGTATCACCGCGGGGGGTTGTTACACCTGTGGACATGGAAAAGATTGAAGATCAATTGGAAAGATTTGCAGACTCTCCTGGCCAAATTTTGCATGTTAAAATTATTGGTGGAACACGAGATGGTGTTGTTGCCCGGGCATCCAAGAAATTTCCTGCTGATATTGTTCGTCATGCTGGTAATCAAAGAAAATCTACTGCTGGTGCTCAAGCTGCTACACATCCTAGTAGTAAATCTGCTGCTATTGGTAACCCTGCTCCTGGTAAACATCATCTAGCTGCTGAACCTCCTGCTGGTGTTGAAAAACCTGCTGGTGCTGGTGCTGAAAAACCTGCTGCTGCTGAACCTCCTCCTCTTTTGAAAATGGTGGCCACATTCGACCCCTACACTGCAGAACTGGATGATGGCTCAGATGTTCTCGTTCCAAAACACGATGTTGATGTCTACGTCGATCGCCAGAAGGGGATACAAGTAGCTGAACTGATTGGAAAGTTTAGTGAGAACTTGCTGGTGGGATCTCACCAAAAAGTAAAATATATGTGGTGGAATAGAAGAATCCATGATTTCATTGAGATTGGCGTTAACAGTCAACCTAATTTAGATGTGGCATTGGAGAAATAAGGAACGGGCAACCATATACTGTTTCTCGGTTGCGTAGGCACCCGTGCTGATCCAGAGGGGGGTGGTTTAACTGAAGGTAATGGGAACATTCCTAGTTCCATGAAGGATTGGATCAGCCCTAGTAAGGTTGGTACTCAAAATTTTAGTCCAAAGAATACTACAAAGGTTACTCCAACAGATAGTCTGAAGCGAAACCGCAAGCTCCTATGCAAGAGGACCTGTTCCAGAAAGAACGCCTCCGCGCAGTCTATGGCAGAGTGGTTGATGACCACCGGGGGGAGAACACCTGCAAGAAGTCAAACAGAAAGAAGACCACCGAGGAGAACACCCAGTCAACCACAAAAAAGACCACCGAGGAGAACACCCCCTTAACCACAAAGAAGACCACCGAGGAAACCACCCCCAATAAGTCAACCACAAAGAAGACCACCGAGGAAACCACCCCCAATAAGTCAACCACAAAGAAGACCACTGATACGTCTCAAACGTATATATAATTTTTGATGCTCCATGCTTGTTTTTACACCATTTGCTTTGTGTTTCGTTACACTTCGTGCCGTTTTTATGCGATTTCTAGAACTAACCTATTGACAAGATGCCACACTGCCAGTTCCCTGTTTTCTGCTGTTTTTGTGTTTCAGAAAAGCTACACAAGAAATATTCCCGGAATTGGACGAAACAAGTTCCAGAAGTCTTATTTTTTCCCGGAAGAGTACCGAAGACCGAAAGAGAGCCGGAGGGGGGCCAGAGGCCGCCCACACACGTAGGGGGTGCGGCCCAGCCCCTGGCCACGCCGCCCAATTGTGAGGGCGCCCTGGCAGCCCTCTGACGATGCCTCTTCGCCTATATTAAGCCTCGGGAAGGAAAACCCTAGGGGAGTCGGCGTTTTTCCCAGAACAGTTCCGCAGCGCCGCCGCCGTCGAAGACAAATTTCGGGGTACAGAAGTCTCTGTTTCGGCACCCTGCCGGGACGGGGAAGTGCCCCCGGAGCCATCTCCATCGGTCTCCATCGCCGTCTCCGCCGTCTCCATCGACCTCACCGCCATCTCCATCAACCTTGCTGTCTCCTATGATGAGGTGGGAGTAGTTCTCCCCCGGGGCTGAGGGCTTTACCGGTAGCTATGTGGTTCACCTCTCTCTCCCATGATGTGATCTTTATGTGATCGTGAGCTTTGTATCTAGTTGAATTGGTAGATGTTATTATTCAGATATTATGCTACTCCTATGCTTTATTATTATACTCTCCGGAGATACCTCGTATCATGGTGTAAAGGTGACTAGTGTGTGCATCATGTGTATCTTTTTGGTTAATGTCTCTATGAATTGTTGGTGTTGGTTGGAACCATCTAGTGCGTTCACGGTGATAGTGTGGGACAATCTAGTTTGGGTACATACGGACTTTGAGGAGTGCTTCGTAGCCCTACGCATGATTAGTGTATGTTTTCCATTAGAGAATTATTTTGAGTTGCATATTGATAATAGTATCTATTGATTCAATTATGTTATATTTGTTGAGAGTGTGTCCACTAGTGAAAGTATGATCCCTAGGCCTTGTTTCCAAGCATTGCACACCGTTTACTTACTGTTTTGTTACATGTTTGCTCGCAGCGATATTTATTTCAGATCACATTTGCTACTTATAATCATCACTACTACTTATATTTCACTATCTCTTCGCCGAACTAGTGCACCTATACATCTGACAAGTGTATTGGGTGTGTTGGGGACACAAGGGACTTTCTGTATCGTAATTGCAGGGTTGTTTGAGAGGGATAGCTTTGACCTCTTCCTCCCTGAGTTCGATAAACCTTGGGTGATCCACTTAAGGGAAACTTGCTGCTGTTCTACAAACCTCTACACTTGGAGGCCCAACACTGTCTACAAGAACAGACGTGTGCGTAGACATCATGCTCTTTTCTGGCGCCGTTGCCGGGGAGGTAAGGTAAAAGGTACTCGCATCCTCCTGTGTGAGTGCTCGAAGTTATTTCCTTTAGATTCTGCAATTATATCTTTTTGTTTCTTGTTTTTATTTTCACTAGTTAGGCTTAATGGAAAGTAAAGAGTTCTTTAGTCTTTTTCCTGAGTTTAGATTTGAAGTGAAAATTGAAAAACCTTTGGAGCTTATTTCGCATAGCAATGTTATTAGTACGAATGCTTTGAATACCGTTATTGCTAATGCTATAGAAAAGTCTAAGCTTGGGGAAGCTGGTTTTGTTAAGCATGATATTTTTAGTTCCCCAGCTTTAGTGGAGAAAGTTTGCTCTAATGATATTTTATCTCCCATATGTGATGTTTCTAATGATGCTTGTACTCCTCATCCTTTTAAAATACCTATGAAAATTGTTGATCGTGCTATGAATAATTGCTATTTAGGAGATGGAACTGTCCATCCCGGTGATCATTTGCTCTTTATACATAAATTATGCAAGTTGTTCCAGTGTGCAGGTATTTCGATGAACCAAGTTAAGAGGAAGCTATTTTCTTTATCACTGAAGGGCAGAGCTGCGGAATGGTATAAAGCACTGAAGGATGGCCAACCGGTTGAGTGGGAGGAAATTGTACCTCTCTTTTATTCTAAATTCTATCCTTCTAGTGAGGTTTATAAAGATAGGAATTACATTATTAATTTTCATACGCATGAGGGAGAAAACATTGCCCAAGTGTGGGGAAGATTGAAGTTACTAATGCACAAATGTCCTATTCATGATCTTCCCCGTAATATTGTTATTAATAATTTTTATGCAAGGCTTTCAGGATATTACAAGGACTATCTAGATACATGCTTTGATGGGTCTTTCACAAGCAAGGATGTTGACACCAAGTGGGATCTGCTTGAAACAATTCAAAACAATATTGAAGGTTGGGATAGCGACAAAGGTAAATGATCAGGTATGAATTATGAGTTTAATTGCATTAAGTCTTTCGCTGAAACTACTGATTTTGAAGAGCTTAGTGCTAAGTATGGTCTTGATCCTCAAATTATGATTGTTTGTTTTAAAGCCTTTGCTTCTCATATTAATGTTCCTAAAGGAAATGGGGACGTGTATCATGAACCTTTTAAGGACACTTGCGTAGAAAATGATATTGTTGTTAGTGATTGCAATAAACATGCTCGAACCTCTGAAAGTCCTATTTCCTATAAGCATGTTAATTTTTGTGGAGTACATAGACCTTGTGAACAGAGTTACAACAAGGAAGATTATTGTGTCCACCACGCAAATGAAGAAACCCGAATATGGCTCAGGGATCTAGACGAGCTTGGTGAAAGGGTTTGTGAGCTTTATCCTTTTCTTTGTGAATTTTGCGGTAAAATGGGTCACTTTAATTTTCATTGCCCTTTTAATCGAACTAGTACCGCAAATTCGTATTGTGATGACAAGATTACTCTCAATCAGCATAATGAGCTTACTTTGTTTTTGAAGTGTGAAGAGATGTCTAGAAAGATTTCTTTGGTTGATATGAGAGATGTTGATATTAATAGCATCCTTCGTGGTTGTCATCTCTATTGTGCTAAAGATTTCCTCGCAAATACTTACATACAAAATCTTATAAAACATGATGTTTTGCCAAGCTATGACAGGACTAATAGATGTTTTGATCTTATTAATAGAGAGGAGAAATCCTCCAAAGTTTCTTCTGTTGTTTCTGTCAGTAAACCAGATTATGTGGAGAAGATGCCTTTCCGTCCTAAAAGATATGTGGAGAAGATGTCTTTCCCTCCTAAAGGATATGTGGAGAAGATGCCCTTCAAGTCTCTCCCTCCTAAAGGAGAGAGCAAGAAGAGTATGAAGAACAAGAAGAAGAAGAAGAAGAAGAAGAAGAGGAGTAAAAGGCGAGAGGACACGATATCTTTCCCTAAGCATTATGATCCTGCTATAGATTATGATAATTCTGATTGGGCTGATGTTCTCATGCCTGTTACCTATGTTAGTGATCATGATTAGGAAAAGTACTCTACTTTTGATATTGAAAATCTTTTTGGTACCAATTCTAAGGTTAATAATTGTTGTGCCATTAGTACTATCCATGTTCCTTCTTATGATGATATGTTTGATGAATACGCTTTGCGCAATAGTTGTTCTCTAGCTTATGATGATACTAAACCTCTAGTTTATAATGGTTATGATGATAAGTATAATATTTTTAGTTCACCTACTTTTGAGGAGAAAATTAGTTATGATTACAATATGCCTCCTGTTTTTGATGATTATGGTGATGAGAATAATTATTCTGTTGAATCTGCTCCTATTACGATTGTTCATGTGGGGAGTATTAATTCTTTTTTGCATGTGGCTCATGATAGGGAAGCTTTATGTGATAGTTATATTGTTAATTCTATTCATGATACTACTGAAAGTTACAATGAGAGAGGGAAACATGGTTTGATGGATCTCAACAATATTGAGTTTCCCCTCTTTATGTTGCAATTCTTGAAGTTGTACTTGTTTTGTCTTCCTATGCTTTTTGCTTTGCGCTTTCATGACTTGTCTCTTTACAAGACTATTTTTCATAGGAAGTGGTTTAGATTTAAATGTGTTTTATATTTGCTTTTTGATGCTCTCTCTTGCTTTAAGTTCCTATATAGCACCTTTGCCTTAAGGTATTATACGGCGCCTATATGAGCATCTTTGCAAATTACTGCGCCTAGCTCAAAGGCGTTAAAGAAAAGCACTCTTGGGAGATAACCCAATGTTTTTATATTCAGTTTTTTTATTTTATTTGAGTCTTGGAAGTTATTACTACTGTAATAACCGCTCCTTATCCTTTTTATTTTGTTGTTGTGCCAAGGAGGACCTCTAATTTGAGTGAGGTAAGATTTGGGGATGTTGCTGTCCTGAAACAGATTTTGGTGCTGCACCGTAAAAATTTGTGAAAATTCTCTGTAAATATTTTGGACCTGCGATTTCTTGTGCATATGCCCCAGGTTATATCCAAACTTTCATTAGTCGAACACTTTTTGATTTGAGCAACAGAAAATCCTCTAAAAATTCGACCTTTGTCAGCTGTTCTGTTTTGACAGATTTCTGCCAATATTTGTGTTTGCCGCTTTATCGCTTTCTTTTTGAGTTCTTTTGATCACGGAACTTTTGGAGAAGTTGCTACAGTAATATATACTTTATATGTGGTGGTTTTGAGCTGAAAACTGAAGCAAAAAGGGTTGATTCATTACTATGCTTACACTAATGTTGCTAATAAAATTGTGTTTAGATTTGTATGGAGGAAGTTTTTAAGTGTAGGGATTGGAGAATGATGAGATGAGATGAAGAATGGACAAAAGCTCAAGCTTGGGGATGCCCATGTCACCCCAAGAAATATCCAAGAAGTACAAGCGTCAAAGCTTGGGGATGCCCCCGAGGCACCCCTTTCTTCAGCGGCAAAAATCAGGTTACCTTTCAACACACTATATTTTTATTGCTTTATGCACTATGCGTTTTTCTTGGAGCGTCAGTTGTTTCTGCTTTCAGTTTTCCTTTTGTTTTGTTTGCTGCAATAAATGGTTTGATCACATCATGTTGTTTTGGAGAGAGACTTATTCCGTTTTTCATTGCCAAGATCACTCTAGTTTTCACTCTTATCGTTCAACGAGTGTTCTCTTTTTCTGCTACTGCGTTTAGCTTGCATTTTTTGCCTTGATTTTTGTTCAGTTCTTGCTTTATCTTTGCATCAAGGTATATTTGGACCTCTGGTCCATGTTGGTTTTCATAAAAAGAGTTTCCTCGAAAAGGTTTGAATGGTGTTGGAAAAGAGAAAAAGCTTTATGCAAAAAAGTGGTACAAAAAGGAGCTTGTGTAGACTGCGGCCTAGGCTTTTGCATATCGTGCTTGATGTATTTTTGATAGTATTCTTAGTGATTTTTTCTGTAGCATGACTTGTCTCAAATGACTGAGATTGCTTAATGAGCCTTTGAAAAAATAATGCGTTGTTTTTATTATATGGAAGCATTTATTTGGTTTTCTCCTTTGATGCTTTATTTGGGTTGACTTGGCACATGCTTACACCATGTTGACTACAAAATAAGTCACCTATAGCCTCTATGATCATTTGGTTTTTGACTTGTGATACCACTTTATGCTTCTTTCAATGACGTTTTGTCGCTATGCATGATTATGGCCGTTATTGCTGTCTTAGTTTGTCGCTCCCAGTCTTTTGCTATACCTCATTTTGTACTGAGTATGAGCTCTACTCGTGCATCCAACTCCTAAAAACCAAGTTTGCCATTGTGTCCACTATAAATTCCTATACATGGTATTTGTAAGCCATTCCAAGTAAATTTTCGTGTGCTACCTTTCAAAAAACCTTCAAAATACTTCTAATTTTGTGACACTGTTTTCAGCTCATGGGGACGTAGTGGTCGGATTTGCTATCTTCCATATTGTCTTATTCCAAAAAGAAAAAAAAAGAAAGAAAGAAAAAAGGCACTCCTCCATGGTATGTGAATGTTGGTGGGCACCCGATGGAATCGGTTAGCGATGGTTTGAGAAAGGAAAAAAGGTGGGGAGGAGTGCCAAGCTTTATAAAAGAGCACAAAAGTGCCAATCTCTCTCTCTCAAAAACTTGCTTCATTTTTGTATGGAAGATAGTAAGAACCCCATTGCCAGTCATTGACAAAGATAACCACCTCTCAAAACCAATTTTTATCTCTCTGTTTTACAAATGAAAAGCTCTAGCACATGTTTAATCACTGCTTCCCTCTGCGAAGGGCCTTTCTTTTTTACTTTTATGTTGATTCACCACCTTCTACCTTTATGCACCGTCTAAGAGAGCATAGTTGTCATTCTGAGTATAATGTGCATTGTCCCAAAGTTTTCATTGATTGATTCATGATCATGGTTTCACTTGTTCTTAAATTACTTGTATCTAGTCACCCTCTTAAACTTGAAGGTGTCCTATGCATTTATGTTTTGCTACTCCATGAGGGACAAGCTGAAAACCATTTGTTATGTTTTTCCTTATGATTTGAACACACGTTTGACTTTCATTGTTTTATTTTCATGATCTTTTATTTGTGTTCTATTTCATGTTATAACATGGTTGCTAAGTTTCTTCTATCAAGATTATGTCTTTCATGCCCATGTTTTAAGTTCTTTTGATCCCAGCACTCAATGCTTACTTAGATGATCAAGATTGTGTAGGTGCATGTCACCTCAAAAATTATTTATTTTGTTATCACTTACCTACTCGAGGATGAGCAGGAGTTAAGCTTGGGGATGCTGATACATCTCAAATGTATCTATAATTTTTGATGCTCCATGCTTGTTTTTACACCATTTGCCTTGTGTTTCGTTACACTTCGTGGCATTTTTATGCGATTTCCAGAACTAACCTATTGAAAAGATGCCACAGTGCCAGTTCCCTGTTTTCTGCTGTTTTTGTGTTTCAGAAAAGCTACACAGGAAATATTCTCGGAATTGGACAAAACAAGTTCCAGAAGTCTTATTTTTCCCGAAAGAGTACCGAAGACCGAAAGAGAGCCGGAGGGGGGCCAGAGGCCGCCCACACATGTAAGGGGCGCGGTCCAGCCCCTGGCCGCGCCGCCCTATTGTGAGGGCGCCCTGGCAGCCCTCTGACGACGCCCCTTCGCCTATATTAGGCCTCGGGACGGAAAACCCTAGGGGAGTCGGCATTTTTCCCAGAACAGTTCCGTAGCGTCGTCGCCGTCGAAGACAAATTTCGGGGGATAGAAGTCTCTATTCTGACACCCTGCCGGGACGGGGAAGTGCCCCCGGAGCCATCTCCATTGGTCTCCATCGCCGTCTCCGCCGTCTCCATCGACCTCACCGCCATCTCCATCAACCTTGTTGTCTCCTATGATGAGGAGGGAGTAGTTCTCCCCCGGGGCTGAGGGCTCTATCGGTAGCTATGTTGTTCACCTCTCTCTCCCATGATATGATCTTTATGTGATCGTGAGCTTTGTATCTAGTTGAATTGGTAGATGTTATTATTCAGATATTATACTACTCCTATGCTTTATTATTATACTCTCTAGAGATACCTCGTATCATGGTGTAAAGGTGACTAGTGTGTGCATCATGTGTATCTTTTTGGTTAATGTCTCTATGAATTGTTGGTGTTTGTTGGAACCATCTAGTGCGTTCATGGTGATAGTGTGGGACAATCTAGTTTGGGTACATACGGACTTTGAGGAGTGCTTCATAGCCCTACGCATGATTAGTGTATGTTTTCCATTGGAGAATTATTTTGAGTTGCATATTGATGATAGTATCTATTGGTTCAATTATGTTATATTTGTTGAGAGTGTGTCCACTAGTGAAAGTATGATCCCTAGGCCTTGTTTCCAAGCATTGCACACCGTTTACTTACTGTTTTGTTACATGCTTGCTCGCAGCGATATTTATTTCAGATCACATTTGCTACTTATAATCATCACTACTACTTGTATTTCACTATCTCTTCGCCGAACTAGTGCACCTATACATCTGACAAGTGTATTGGGTGTGTTGGGGACACAAGGGACTTTCTGTATCGTAATTGCAGGGTTGTTTGAGAGGGATAGCTTTGACCTCTTCCTCCCTGAGTTCGATAAACCTTGGGTGATCCACTTAAGGGAAACTTGCTGCTGTTCTACAAACCTCTGCACTTGGAGGCCCAACGCTGTCTATAAGAACAGACGCGTGCGTAGACATCAACCACCGAGGATAAGACCCCCAAGATGTCAACCACAAAGAATACCACCGAGGAGAACACCCCAAAGAAGTCTACCACAAAGAAGACCACCGAGGAAACCACCCCCAAGAAGTCAACCACAAAGAAGACCACCGAGGATAAGACCCCCAAGAAGTCAACCACAAAGAAGACTACCGAGGAGAACACCCCCAAGAAGTCAACCACAAAGAAGACCACAGAGGAGAACATCCCCAAGAAGTCAACCACAAAGAAGACCACCGAGGAGAACACCCCCAAGAAGTCAACCACAAAGAAGATCACCCCCAAGAAGTATACCAACAAGGAGTCCACCCCCACCGGAAACACTAACAAGGAGTCCACCCCCAAGAAGAACTGGACATTAGCAGACTCAGATAACGATGATACTTGTCAATGGGAATGCCAATTGGATGAAGATTTTATGGAACAAAGGGCAGAACCACCATCACTAGTATAGACAGATATGGGAGAAAATTTCTCAGCACAGTAAGTAGATTGGCAGACTGTCAATGTCAAACCCATGGGAGGTGATGGCGTCGACGAACCCATGGCAGAGAAAACAATGTGTGATGTACTTGGCATCGCTAGTGAACCTAGTGATGATGATGTAGAGGAAGACAATGAAGGTCCTCCCATTTCGGACATAGGGGAAGATGAGGACAGTGAAATAGAGGTGCTGGAACAAGAAACAGGTGATGATGTAATCGATGAATCACTAATGGAGGAAGCTGCCATCCCGGTAGATGATGAGGTCACTAGCGAGTTAGCGATAACATATGATCCAGTGGTACCTGTAATTATGGTGGGCACATACTTCGCCAACATGGTAGAATTTAGGAAAGCATTTGCGCAATATTGTATCATCGGAGAGTTTGACGTCTTCAGAACTAGAAACACAAGGAAACGGTACGAGGCGAG
The DNA here is from genome assembly GCA_007115705.1 of Dactylis glomerata. Lineage (NCBI taxonomy): Eukaryota > Viridiplantae > Streptophyta > Magnoliopsida > Poales > Poaceae > Dactylis > Dactylis glomerata. The sequence continues at coordinate 165,763 of QXEO01000403.1, read as the reverse complement.
GTGCAGATTAGACTACTACAATGGGGAGAGGGTGAAGGATCAATGCCCATGGAAGATCTCCGTTAGGATACTTCCTGGTGGAGAAACAGTTAGGGTACTGACAAGCTTTCCTCGCACAGAAATATCTATTTCTAACTGACGGGTTCGGGTTTTCATATGTGAAGCAAGTTTAGGAATTATTATGAAGCAACTAATGTATAAAATGAATGTTCCGATGCAGGTGAACAAGATGGGACCTACACACAGGTGTCCAACAGGCTGCAAACTAAGATCTTCTTGTGCAACTCAAGAATGGGTTGAGAAGCATGCTTTGGCCATTCTTAAGAAAACGCCAAATGAGACTGCCAAGGCGATTCAGGTAAAGCTTATGACTGATTACAACGTCGAGCTACCGTATCACATAGTTTGGAAAGGTAAAGAGAGAGCTTTGCAAACACTATACGGGGACTGGGAAAATAGTTTCAGGCTGTTGTACAGCTTTAAGGCTGAAATACAATCTAGGTCTCAAGGTAGTGTTGTCGAGATTGACACGAAAGAGGAGGAGGGGAACATATATTTTAACCATTTTTTATGGCCCTTGAGCCCTGTATTCAAGGGTTCAAGGAGGGTTGTAGGCCATATTTGAGTATAGAATCCACTGTCCTCACTGGCAGATGGAATGGTTGTCTAGCATCAGCGACAGCACTGGATGGGCACAACTGGATTTTCCCGGTGGCATTCGGCCTGTTTCAGTCGGAATCAGAGGCAAACTGGGAGTGGTTTATGAGGCAACTGCATAGATCAATAGGTGATGTTTCACCACTGGCCATAAGCATTGATGCATGCAAAGGATTGGCAAATGCAGTTCGGACAGTATTTCCACATGCTGAACAAAGAGAATGCCATGCTCATTTGATGCTGAACCTGTACAGGCACTACTCAGGCACTGTATATCGCTACATGTGGACTGCTGCTAGGGCCTACAAGCCTGGGAGCTACAAATTTTTTATGGACAAGATACATGCTGAGAACTCTGATTTTGCCGTATACTTGGAAAGGAATCACAGCCTTTTATGGATGAGGAGTGCTTTTAATCCCACAATAAAGTGTGATTACATAAACAACAACCTTGCTGAAACCATAAATAACTGGGTCAAAGACTCAAAAGACCTTCCAGTTCATATGTTGATGGACACCATACGAGGTATGTTGATGAGGCTGATAAAAGTAAGAAGAGATATTGGGGACAGACTAAGAGGGCACATTCTACCCGCTGTTATTCAGCAAATAAACCAGAGAAGTTGAGGTCTTGGTTACCTTAGAGTTGGAGAGTCTAACGACCACAGCTGTGAGGTGAGAGATTTGAGCCGGAATGGCCTGAGGCATGTCGTGAAGATTGACAGTAGAGAATGCAGCTGCTTAGAGTGGCAGCATACTGGGAAGTCATGCCCACACGCATTAATCTTCTTGGTTCACAAAAGAACTCTGCCACACCTTGATCAATATGTGAGTGAGTACTTCTCTTTGGCTAAATTTCGAGCTACCTACGCAGGTGTCGTCCCTCATTGCATAGACCAGTCACAGTGGCCTGTGGTTCAACTACCTTTCAAGCTGTGCCAGCCAAATGTTAAAAGAGGCAAAGAAAGACCTCGGAAGAGTAGGTTCAAGAATTTCATGGAGAAGCAGGGCATGCCTTTTAGTGGTAGCAAGAAAGGCAAAAATAGATGTAAGCAATGCAAATGTATTGGACATAGAGTAGCGGGGTGTCCTTTGAACAGACCAAAGCCTAGGTATGAAGTATTTGCGTGTATGATCTTTATTTATAATTAGGTAATATCTATGCTTACCTGGGGCTTACCTGCTTTCTAACATTTGTCAGGAAGCGCAAGACAAGGTGCAAGACTGCTGATGATGTCTATGTGCTTCACGAGGAAGTTGAGTGGAGTGATGATGACACGGGATCTGATTCAGATTGGCCAGACATTCCAGAACCTTTTGGTCCAACATACAAGAAGGCGAGAAAACTGTCCCCAAAGAGGAAGAAGACAGCTAGGTCAGAGTAAGACTAATTCAGTCTTTTTTTTGAGTGCTCCGTCTCTGTAATACAGCAAAATTCTAAAAACTATTTTTCCGGAACATGTGTGTTTGTGTGTGCATTGTAAAACAGGGGCCCTGGACCTGCCCGAAATTCTGTCCGAACTATATTTGTTATGGAATTTGTAATTTGTAAACTATGTACTCATTTTTAATAAGCCTTGTTTGACATTATCCATATGTTCTTATTCGGTGGTAATGTTCAGAGGGACAGTCAGAAAAGGCAGAATAAATGGCACAGGATAACATTTCACATTACACAATATTTGGGTCCTTACAGTTCTGCTTTTCAGGTGCTAGACATCATAATGCCAACATAAACTGCAAATGCCATGGAACATATCGATATGAAAAGCAGATTGTTTCCACTATCTGCCCTAACCTTGATCTGCTCTATTTCAGCTGCTTGCTTCTGCAACTGAGCATGCACACCACCACTCTGCTCGAGCTTCCGAAGTTGGTCCAGAAGCTCCTTGTTTTCATCAAGCAGCACACGGTTCTCCTCCATCTTCTCACATACAGCATCACGAAGATCACGAACAAGCTCTCTCTGGAAAACTAGCAGCGGGTCGTCCATCCACTCATACTTCTCACAGCCTCGGCCCTTGCCTTCCTACCAAAAACATAGTAAAGGAAGAGGAAAGATGTGAATTAAAATAACTAAACTGGCAAACAAACATGATTAGTTTACAATAATACCACGCGGATGCCGCAGTTGTAGAATCTTCTCCCAGTGTTTTTATCCATCCACGCAATCCATCTCGGCATCTTTACTCCACAGTCACAGATTTTGTCCAGGGAATAGTCGTAGGGCTTACTCCGGTACGGGATAGGGGAGCATCGGCGAGCCGACCCTGATTCCGCCCGCGAAGAACTGCAGTAGCTGCGAACCATTGCCTTGCACCCAAGGGAGAGCACAGCAGAGGGACTAGGTGGGGAACTAGAACAGCAGATGTGAGCTAGCCGGAAAAGAATCGTAGGTGCAAGGGGGAGATGGGAAGAAGGAAGAATCGGAGTGACGACGCTGCTCTTGCATCCGGCAGTTGTACCAGCGCGCCCCCCAGAATATGACCGTTTGAGTATGACAGGTGGGATCGTGCAATGCAACTATGCCACCAATGAAATTGCCATCATGGACACTAAGAAAATGTATTGTTTACAAGCGTGGAAGCTATGCACAGTCGCTGGGGGCATGTGCTTCCATGGAGAGCTACCCTGTCAAAAATATCTGTTCCCTCTGGGCAGACACCACGATCACTAGCCTCCGCCTCCTGTTCTTCACACGAGCGAGCCCTCCCCGTAGTTCAGATGCCTCGCACCGGCTGCTACAACACCTCCCGCGCACGACACGGAAGCTCCACCCCAGGCCTCAGCCATGCCACCCCAGGCCTCAGCCACGGCGGTGGTACATACTACCACAATGAGAACTCCACGCCCGGTCGTGCACAGCGCGGTAGGTCAAGCCGCCGCCGCATCAGATGGCCATGGTGGCTTGAACCGAGCAGCAATGCATCTACTCCAACTCCTACTTCTTCGACCTCGAGCAGGTCTGGCAGTGGCTCCAGCAGGCCTCGCAGTGTAGGCCGGTTCAAGACCGCCCTCAAACCCATACCGTTCATCAATCTTGAATCGGACGATGAGGACGGCGGCGTCAACACTGAGCAGCCAAGATCCGCCACCGCAAAGTTTGCGCGAGACATGAAGACGGCCATGACCAGGTCATTGGAACCCCAGGGCAGGGGGAAGGGCAAGGCAACCACGATGGAGGATGAAGCAGAGGGCAAGGACAAGGCCCCAATGGAGGTCGACTCCGACGACTCTGACGACATCATGTACTGGGTTTAGCTAGTGGTTAAGTTAGTAATCTATGAAGAAAATGCAAATGGCATGCATATTAGCTAGCATTTTCTGTTCAATGCAATTTATCTTGCGTAAGATTTGACCCTTCTATTTTCAGTTAATATATAAAATATAATGCATTTTATCTTCCGGCGTGTCCTGGCATGCCTTCTCGTGTATGCAGACCGGTTCCTTCTCGTCGAAGGGTCTAGCCAGGACCCTGGCCCTGGCACGATGGGACGGGGCAGTGAGCGTCAGTTAATCGGCGCCATGTATCCACCCGCGTGCCGAGCGGGGGCTCTATTTTTTCATTTACGGAGGATATAGCTTGCATGAGAAGGCTAGAAGACAGAGAGCAGTGGTTGGACCACGGGCTGTACTGTTTGACTATCTTGCCATATTATTCATTCACATACTTCCTTCTCCTTCCTCCTGCCCGGCCCCCCCATCCGCTCTGTCTAACCATGCCTCCAAAGAGAAACCGCCCCCTGATGACTCAGGAAGCGGAGAGAATCGAGAGAGCTCGCCGCCGGAAGGAACTTGCTCCATCCATTGGAGAAAGCCCTCACATAGAGGCGCAATCTTTGCTCTCCCTGATGGAGAAGGGAAAACTTCAATCAGGTGAGGGCTCATCCGGGTACTGGGACGAATTCTTCTTCTTCATCATCATCTTTTTGTTGTTCTTCTTCTTCCTCCTCTATAACTCATTACCGTGGAATAAAATGTTCCAGAGCCGGCGGAGCCATGATGGTTTTGCAGGGTGTGCCTCTCTCCCAAAAAACGGCAGCGGCGATCCAGAACCCGATGCCCACATTTCCCCGGCTCAGTGAGGTAAGCACTCTCTAATTGTGTTGACATGCATTGGGGTTTTTGCGAGGACGCCACTGCCACTTAGTTGGAGTCCTTGGTAGAAATAACCCTGTTTTTATTTTATACAGGAAAAGAAGGTAGGGCTGAACCCAGATATGGCATCCTGGCTTAATGAACGGATAGCCAAACAAAGGGAGAAAAAATTGACCCAGGAAGTGGATATGGCTAAAGTCCTCTTAGTTGCCAAGTGCCTTGCTCGTGAGCACAAGCAGCTTGTAAAGGAGAATCAAAAGTGGTCGGAACTGCACAAGGAAGCCAGAGCCTCGGCACATAAGAATACAGCCAGGATCAAAGATCTATTGGAGGAAAATTTGAAGCTAACAAATAGTACTCTCACCCTGGAGATCACATGCAGGAACCTGCTGGCTAAAAACGAGAAAGCACTCAAGGAGCTCGTGGATTCCAAAATGAAATACCTCGCAAGCTGCCAACTCGTGGCATCTCTTGAGAAGGAAAACGAGCAGCTACGCACCCGGCTTGAACCCTGATGTGTCGTGCTTTCGCAATAAAATTATGTAATGAACTGAACACATTGAAGTACTTTATGTTTATTATGTTATGAACTGTTATGAAACCATGTCATGCAATATTTGGAAGCACCTCTCTGTGAGAGAGTCCACATGTGAACCCTTGGGATGGCATGTTTGGTATTTTTCCTAGGTGATGCATCACTCATCATGACTCCATGCACTGTTTTTCCATTTTTTTTGATTTGTTCTGAATTCCCCAGGCCCCCCTCCGAGATCTAGGTCAGACTCGCGGTGCAATTGATGTCTGCTAGGTAGGGTGGGAACCATGGTTTGGTCTTGGTTCTAGGATCCCACACCCCCAGGGGACCTCCCTGTATTTTTCCCCAATTTTTCTGGTGTTCATTTCTTGTAGCCCCAGTGCAAAATTGGATTAAAAAGGATTTAGGGCAAAAATAATTCATTATATGGCAGCAGGCCGAGATAATTCCTAGCCTCCTGGATGTGGTACCCCTGGCAGGTCCCCCACCCATGAAAAATAGAGTGGTGATGTTTTGCACACTGCCCTTGGTGGCCCCTTCATAAAAAAGCACCTGTTTCGACCCCTCCGGGCACCTAAAAAATGGGGAATGCATTTTTTATGTGAAAACTGAAAAAACACTAGTTGCAAAAGTGGTTGGGAATGCAAAGATGCACATCTCCACCAAAAATGGGACTATGGTTCCAAAGTTTGATGTGGAACTTGCACAAACCATGGTCATCTGCCAAGGAAGACCAAGAGAACTCCTGCCTGAAAGCACCTCTCTGTGAGAGAGTCCACATGTGAACCCTTGGGATGGCATGTTTGGTATTTTTCTAGGTGATTTATCACTCACCATGACTCCATGCACTGTTTTTCCATTTTTTTTGATTTTTTCTGAATTCCCCAGGCCCCCCTCCGAGATCTAGGTCAGACTCGCGGTGCCATCGATGTCTGCCAGGTGGGGTGGGAACCATGGTTTGGTCTTGGTTCTAGGGTCCCACACCCCTAGGGGACCTCCCTGTATTTTTCCCCAATTTTTCTGGTGTGCATTTCTTGTAGCCCCAGTGTAAAATTGGATTAAAAATGATTTAGGGCAAAAATAATTCATTATATGGTAGTAGGCCGAGATAATTCCTAGCCTCCTAGATGTGGCACCCCTGGGAGGTCCCCCACCCATGAAAAATAGAGTGGTGATGTTTTGCACACTGCCCTTGGTGGCCCCTTCACAAAAAAGCACATGTTTGACCCCTCCGGGCACGTGAAAAATGGGAATTGCATTTTTTATGTGGAAACTGAAAAAACACTAGTTGCAAAAGTGGTTGGGAATGCAAAGATGCACATCTCCACCAAAAATGGGACCATGGTTCCAAAGTTTGCTGTGAAACTTGCACAAACGATGGTCATCTGCCAAGGAAGACCAAGAGAACTCCTGCCTGGAAGCACCTCTCCGTGAGAGAGTCCACATGTGAACCCTTGGGATGCCATTTTTGGTATTTTCCCTAGGTGATGCATCACTCACCATGACTCCATGCACTGTTTTTCCATTTTTTTTTTGAATTTTTCTGAATTCCAGGCCCCCTTCCGAGATCTAGGTCAGACTCGCGGTGCCATCGATGTCTGCCAGGTGGGGTGGGAACCATGGTTTGGTCTTGGTTCTCGGGTCCCACACCCCCAGGGGACCTTCCTGTATTTTTCCCCAATTTTTCTGGTGTGCATTTCTTGTAGTCCCAATGCAAAATTGGATTAAAAAGGATTTAGGGCAAAAATAATTCATTATATGGCAGCAGGCCGAGATAATTCCTAGCCTCCTGGATGTGGCACACCTGGCAGGTCCCCCACCCATGAAAAATAGAGTGGTGATGTTTTGCACACTGCCCTTGGTGGCCCCTTCACAAAAAAGCACCTGTTTCGATCCCTCCGGGCACCTGAAAAATGGGAAATGCATTTTTTATGTGGAAACTGAAAAAACACTAGTTGCAAAAGTGGTTGGGAATGCAAAGATGCACATCTCTACCAAAAATGGGACCATGGTTCCAAAGTTTGCTATTTGAAAGTTTTATTAATTTCTGTGAGATTCAGTCAAAATGTGTGAAATTTTCAAATTTTTCATAAAGATCGAGACACGCTAAATGATGTCATGTGTACATGCAATGCCACATCAGCACTGACTAATGGGCCCCTGGAGTTAGATGTCTTGTTAATCTGCTTAAGTTGTGATTTAGACCTAGTTGCAAGCTATTACCCATGGAAGGGAACTCCTCCATCTACTGAACTAGTCACCAGAGTAGAGTGAACAATGATGATGCTACTGAGATCTCTTGAGCACGCCTTGTGAGACTGCGGCGTGTCTCGTCAATTTACTTGCCTTTCAAATCTCGCTGCCCTGTCAATTCTCATCCCGCTGCTACGCACAACTTGCTACCACGCGTCAGTTGCTTGGGTTTTTCCACTGGCCACGAATCCTAACCCTTATGACATGTGGCCCCACGAAGGCCTGGAACACTATTGACAAGTGGGGCCCCAAACACACGTCAGACCAAACCTTACCCAGACAAGTGGGTTCCCACACGCTTCGGATGCTAAACCTGGACTAGTTTGTCTCACTCGTTTGGCTCATGAAGCAGGTGACCTCGATGAGAAGCATTTCAATGGTAAGATTGTGTTCTCTATTCCTTCCGCGTGTCACACGAGAACGGATTTATTCCCCCTTGCACGCTATCTCCTTTTTTAGACTGTCGCTCTGCTGCATGTAGTCAAACAATGAGGGAACCCAACAACGAGTCTCTCTAATTGCTGCCTGGCGGTAAACGTACGTACATCCTTACCCACGATAGCAGCCTCTCACTTACAAGTGGGCCGAAGTACCGGGGCCCGCGGTGACATGTCGGTCTAGCGCTCTCTCAGAAATGAAACGAAGCGACTGGTTCAATTTCCAAAGCACTAGACTGGCATTTACCGCGGCGTGCCTGCAAAACAATTGCTTCCCCAACTTCCTCTTCTCTCATAAACGAAGCGACGGGGGCTCGCGTGGGGGGTTCAACTTCCAAAGCACCCCCAAAATGCTACACTGCATTTACTTACGCGGCGTGCCAGTGACCCGTCGCGCACTATTTATCCCACAATCTCGCGGCCTGGAAAACAATTGGATCTCCAACTTCGTCTTCTCCAGAGATAACCCCCCTCCCCCCTCCACTCCCACTCCTTGCGTCGCGGCCGTCATGGAGATCTACGGCAATGTCTTCACCGACTACCACAAGGTCCCTGCTCATGGTGACACCATCCTCACGGTGATGCACACAACCGACCCGAGAGAGGCGGCCAAGTTCATCACCATGTTTGAGCGTTGGCTCGGCGAGCGGGATGAAGACCGATCGTCGGCCTCGACCTCGAGTACACCATCACCAAGCCTCCCCGTGCCGCCCTCCTGCAACTGTGCATGCGCGATCACTGCCTACTCTGGCACGAATCTGTGGCAACAAGGAACTGTCCTCAGCTCATACAGTTCCTCAACCGCCCCGACATTTCCTTCGCATCTTTGGACAAGCGCCAAGACACCAGCAAGCTTGAAGCCCTGGGCGCCCGCATACCAAACCACGTGGACTTACAAGATCACTTCAACGTCCCGTTCCAACCCAGGACCGGCTTGGCCAGGATGGCGACTCTAATCATCGACCACAACTTCAAAGACTACAAGGAGGATTTCCGCAAGAAGAAGCTGCACAACACCTGGCATCTTCGGGAACTACAGCCGGAGCAGATCCACTATGCAGCAAAGGATGCGTATGTATGCTACGATGTGTATTGGAGAATTACTATCATGAGAAGATGCCTGCTTCCTCCCCCTCCATACTAGATTCATGTACTGTTCGTTCCACCTATATATGTAAGTGTCCGATCGAGGACCATCCTTATATATGAATTAGTAAGTGTGTTTTCCCTATGTACTGAAGTATATCTGTATAAGGGGCCGGAGATGCCCAGAGCGCGGCCATGCCTTCCGTTGATGTCCAGAGCTCGCTCTGTGCGCGCTCTGCCGGAGATGCCCAGACATGCCGCATGAGTGTCGTTGATGTCCAGAGCGAGGCCCTGACTTGCCCACTCTAACTTGTCTCTGACTTGCCCACACTGCACGCGGGCCCCATCACATGGAGGACCCATCTGTCAATGACTCTCAAGTCACGCTTCGCAAGTCAGAGAATCCGCATGCGCCCGTCGTGTGCACCTTGTAAAATAATATACTCCCAACACTTTCAGAATTTTAAAAAGTTCATAAAAGCTGTATCATTGGATTCAACAAGGGATTTTGTGCAAATGGGCACCGATGCTCCATACACTTCCAGAATTTTTAAAAGTTCAAATTCTCAAACTTCTATGTTTTCAAAAAAATTGGCGTTAAATACATACAAAGATATGTTGAATTTTGGAAGATATAAGAAGATAAATTTGTGAATGTAAATAGTATTAAAATAGTAGTAAGAAAGTACATCTTTTTCTTAGGAATTCGTCTTTTTTTTTGTGATAGGCAATGTTGAATGCTACAAATCGGTACTAATTTCAATATGAAATTCTTTATATTCTAGGCTACACAAATATGGTAAAATATAATAAAATTATATAGTGTTCAATCGTGTACTATTCACTATATAATATGTCAGATTTTGTCTTTTTATGTAGAATAGAATATAAAGTATTTCATATTGCGATTTGTACCGGTTTATAGCATTCAACAATGCCTATCACAAGAATTTTGTTTTGAAATTTTTTAAAACTTTAAAATAGAAATTTCATGGCATAATTTGTTGGAGAAAGATGGACGTCAAACTAATTTTTGAACTGCGTGCGCATGCCTTGTATGGGGATTGCACTGGCGGGCAGGAAGCCTGCTGCAATGAGGGCCCACGGTGGAGATAAAATATTATTTCCACTCCTTGTACAGTGAACCGCCGCCGCCGCCCCCCTCCCCTTCCCAACGCCAACTTCCACTTATTACCCTGCACTAGGCAGTTTATCGCCCCATTCCCCATCTTCTCCACAACACCGCTGCGCCCTCTCGTTTCCATTCCATCACATCACCGCTTCTCTTTCCATCACGTCGCTGCTGCCCGCATTTGCCGGCACAGGTCATGTCTGGGTCTGGGTGGGACGAACCCCTGGGGGGGAAGCGTCAGCGTTCGACTAAAAAAGAGCCCATTGCTGATCGTTACCACGAATCCATGGGGTGGGGTAATCTCCACTACCCATCGGTTGAGAACATAGTCGAGCGGGTCGACATCTTAAGCGCTGCTCGTCTTGCTGTCGGCATGGTTGGCATGCATCGTGCCATTCGAGGGACCCCGAATCTACCGCTTGATGCGCCGGGCCTGCTCCACGCCGACGAATCCTCGTGGCCATATAATAGCGATGCACAAGTAAGAGTAACTAGATTCAGTATTCTGTTATATATATATATATATATTGATCTCCTATCTGTTTATGTTCTTGCAATCCACCGATCTCTCTGTCGAACACCTTGCATACATCGACTTTTTAGATACAATATTTCCGAAAAATGAAGTTACTCCGCCCATGACGCCTTTTAGGATTTCGGTTTACGGACTTAGTTTTCCATCTTATATGTGTTTATGATATATTCAAGCATAGTTATCCTTCTGTCGAACATCTAGTAGGCACAGCATTTTTTGGCATTTTTTTACCAAACAATGTTCTTGCAATCCAGTGAGCATTCTGTCGAATACCATGCAATGACTTTTTAAATACCAAAAATTGGAATGGAAAAGTTTTGTCTAAGCAGGGTCTCACCTACACTCCCATACTTTTTTGAATTTATCTTTTTTATATCTCTCAAACTATGTAACATACAGATTTCAAACTTTGCAGATCGCTGTAATATTACAACTAGAATGTGGGAAAAATATTTCTGATTTTTTTGTGAAATTTAACTTATTCAAATATTTAAAATTCAACAAAAATTGTTTTAAAAAGTATATATATAGTATAATAAAAATCCCAAACTATTTTTCCCACATTCTATCTCAAATGTTTGAGTAAACTGCAAAGTTTCATATTCAAATGTTATATAGAGTGAGAGATACAAAAAAGAGAAGTTGTTTGAGAGGGAAAAAAAGACTTGCACGTATCTTGATGCACCTATTGACAGTTCAGATAGAGGGTACAGCTGAGGCAGTGCTTAGAAAATCCAATCTCAATTGGAATAATGCTGTACAACTGTTACTCTGCCCACGACCGCTCTTTTTGTAACGGTTTACCTATATAGTTTTCCATCTATTCAAGCAAACTATTCCTTCTGTGGAATACCTTAATTTTTACAAAGTTTCCAAACAAATTCAATTGCAGGGCATTGACGCCCTCTTCATGCCGTTAAACAAGAAGATGCTTAAAGCACACGTGCATTGCAATGACTCCGATGGAAGCGGGCATTAGGTAGGAAGTCACGGTGACTAGATGGCATTACTCATGAATAACGGCCTCCTGAAGATCCGCCACTTGTACAGAGAAGTGACTCCGCCTCTCCCATTACTGGCTCATATTGGAGTTTTCCCCAGGTTTCGAACATGCATGTTTTCGTACAAGCAATGTGAGTTACAGCTTCTGAAGATACAGATTACAAAGACCCCTTACAAGAAAAAATGCAGTGACCAGTGGCATTATGAAGCAATCGAGATCTCTGACAAACTGATCGCCTATGTAGACAGTCACCAAGATAACGGCTAGGTCATCCTCAAAAATTACCACCTTGCACCTCGCAGGTATGTCAACGCCTGTGCAATTCATCTATTCGGTGATCGGACAGATTTGTTTCGCGTGTACGTGGTTACAGAACCACGAGGAGATGTTCTGGTTTGGGAACCACATATTTGGGGTGAGTTATGCCCTCTTCCTATCTGAATTTACAGGTAGTTCTACCTGCTTACTGCATTGTTGTATTGTGGCTTATCTTCTTTCGTACGCAGGCACAGATAAAGGCCCGCGTCTAATACTTGCCCTGAACATCGAGGATCCAGTTGCAGGGGATGCGGCTGAAGGCGCTGTAGTTGCTGGCGATGCGGCTCAAGCCGCTGCAGTTGCTGGCGATGCGGCTGAAGGAGATGCATTTCCTGCCGATCCGGATGAAGACGTTGAAGAAGTTGTAGTGGTTAATTCACAAACTACCTGGTTCTTGGCATCCAATACCTACCATTATGGCAATTTTGATCTACTTTGGATTCAGATAGATGGTGATAGAAACAGCAATGCTCCTGCACAGTTTGAAGGTGAGATACGGTTGAGCACTTATCCTAGTCTACGGTGCCACGTTTTCGCAAGGCATCCCTTTAATCTTCGCCCGGAAGCCAAAGATCCTGTTGATGGTCTAGTGTGGATCAGGCAGGAGCATCTGCATGGGCTTTCAGTATTTCTTGGAATCAACAACCCAATCTTCCACCGAGAACCCTGTTATGATGTTGCAAAAGCTGGTCCATCTGCTGGACAAGGCATATCCTTGTTACAACAAGACTGTGTGTTTCTTGCATACCATCGAGCCCATCCCTACACCCAGAGACCAGTGCCAGATTAGAGCCGTATACACATCAATGGAGGAGCTCCGACAATAGGATCACAACTGATATACGGACCCACTTATTACAATGAGTGGGAGGCGCCAATGTGGATCTTCCCAACAATGCCTGGGGCTCCCCCAACTCATCGTTGGGAATAGCCAGAAGACTAGTTACCTTGAAGTGTTCTACTTTTAAACTTTAGTTAACGAACACTAGTATGATGATGTGTAATGACTCTGTGATTGATTATCTGCTTGTAACAGACATATTTTGTTGTGTTATGTTTATCTGTATGGCCAAGCAATGGAATAATCTTCTGTTGTTTGGATTTGCTAAATTGACATATTTTGTCGTGTTATGATTATCTATATTTTGTTGTTACTTAAAAGCTAGGTACTGCCAATTCCCCCTCTAGCCTTCTCTGGAAGCTGTCATGTTCCCTCTGTTCTTTGCAAGATTCAGAAAATACACCATTTTTATTGATTTTTATGTGCTAGTTTTTGTGCAAAGCATAGATGTTCAGTTGGTGGATTTGCTAAATTGACATGATCTAAGTAATCCAGCATCACAAAATAGTAAATTAGTTAATGATACACACATAGTTGACATCGACTGAAAGTTGACAGTACTAAACCTATATGCTGATCACACAAATTTTGTGCAATATTTGAGAAATGATTTGCTCAGGCATGGATGGGCACATGAGCCAGCAGTCAGACTGACCATCTACTTGGCAACATAATATCTACTGGATCACATCAGAGAAATGAGAGAAATGTTCAAGGAATTGGTGTCTAGTAATATTTCACAGAAATCATGAAACTACTCAAGAACCACAACCACCAGTAGATATTCATACAAGTCATAGAACAGGACAAGAAACACAACCGGAAGCAGAACAGTCTACTTGTCAAGAAGGAGAAGCAGATGAGGATACTTGGCAAAAAGATGCCGCAGATAATCACATTTGTAATGCTACAGTTGACAGAAAGGTTGATGATCATAACTAAGTTCAGGACATAGTAGAGCAAAAGGATGATGCTGTCCTAGAACATGATAATCTGCAATTGACCAGAGAGCAAGAGCAACATAATAGAATCCAGCGTTATATGTGCATATTCAGAGAGTATTCATCGTATATATTCAAATTCAGAGAGAATTCAGATTTTGCATATCTGTTACTTCTCCATTTCTCTTAGAGCTGCTGGAATTGATCGAAGGCTGAGAACAGCCTCCATTTCTCCAGTACGAGAACAACCTCCTCATGATCACTGGCTTCCGCCCCAACTTCTCCAGCACGAGAACAGCCTCCTCCAGATCTTCCCAGTTAACGATCCCGATCTTGCCAGATCCGCAGCGAGGAGAACCCGCTTTCAACCTCGAGGCCATGTCCCCTGCGCGGCGCTAGCAGCGCTGTGGTACTCTAAGATCTCGGTAGGCGAGCGGGAGCAGGAGCCTAAAGAACAATGGGGGGAGAAGAGAAAGGTTACGTGGACGAGGTACGCCACTTGGCAGCCACGGTGGCAAAGCAATAACGGGGTATCCTGCCAAGTGGAGCGCCGAGTCGTCACCGTAACGGAGATATTTGTGTTTAAACGATTTCAACCGGTATTATTTGGGCTATTCGAATTTGACCCAGAAATGACCCTCTCAGTAATTGACCCCATCAACTTGCGGTACCGCGATGTGATTGTAGCGAAGAAAGGCACCTGTGAGCCTGTGCCAAACAACTTGGTGACCGCAAACTGAATAACCCCAGCTGCTAGCAGTGGCGGACCTAGCCTAGAAACTAAGTGGGGGCCTAAGTGAGTCTGGGCCTAGTTTTGAGGCTGATTGGGGGCCCAACTAGTTAAATTTTAGCCCATATAATACAAAAATGAAACTATTGAGTGGGGGCCTAGGCCCCTACTCAGCTCAACGTGGGTCTGCCCCTGTGCTAGCCTACTGCCAGGCCACTCTTTCGTGGCCGACCGCGCTAGCTACAACACGCGAGAACAGAAAGCGATCCAAGGATTTTCTCGGTAGATTTGTTTACTCAGGCGGAGACTAGGAGAAAACCAATCTTGAGCTTTTGGTGGCGCTGATGCTTTATCCAGGGAGGCTATGAACATGGTGCCAGGTTCTTCGTCTTAGGGACAAGCTTTACTGGAAGATCGTGGTAATGATGAAGCTGATGAGATCGTGGATGCAGGGAGTGAAGCTGCCCGAGCTGGAGACACTTAAGCTCGTTTTGAGGCCGTTTTTAGACTCTACTTTGGTCTACTCTTTTGTTGTTGGTTCTGGGAGGGACGATGCCCCAGCTTTGTCCCCGATCAAGCTCTCTATCGCGGTCATTTTTGTAATTCCTGCAGAACTCCTAGTTACGCTAGCAGTAGGCGGCGTCTTTACTTTTCAGTCTGAACCTTTTTACTTTTGAACATCTGTGTTGGACGACTCTGTTTTTCGTTATGGTTATAATGAAAATCGAGCCCATTCGTGGGTTTTGCGTGTAAAAAAAGTATATAGTGATCTTAATCTTCTCTATTATACAAGTGGTTTTCTCGAATTCACTTGCCTGTACTCAAGTCTCGTGTACTATATATTTACCCCGTGGGCTATGGAATACAGGTAAGTTATATCCACAACACATACTACATTGCTAGTCATACTGCTGTATGGCTTTTTTGTGAAGAATAGTATGTTATGACAGGAGACATGTTCAAATGAGTTAAACTGGATGCTTGCTACTTGCCAGCTTTCGACGCACCGAGCAGGAAGGGCACCAACTCATCAGACAGGGAAGGGGGCAATGTCCAGATGAGTGCAAACTTCTGTAGACCCGAACGAACGATATAATGCAGCACATGTCTACAGAGTAAAATCAACCCAGCTGAAACTTACATAAGCAACACTACTGATCCGTTAAGTACTTGCAACTAGATGAGTCAAACTATGGACAAAGAACACGATGACGCTCACTGGAGTTGCCTTCCAACAAATGGGCCGAGAGGGGGGATCAAACACCAAAAGAATGATGGTACCAATATGGCTTAGGCACGGGCCACCTGCGTCCAAATTCCTTTCTCAACGCAAGTTCATGTTGAATAAATAGTATATGAATTTGGGCAAGGAAACAGCAAGAATACCTGTTTTTAACTGCGGATTCACCCATCAGGTTTATGGGGTGGTTCATTCCTCTGTCACTAAAAAAAGGACAGCGTAAACACAAGTGATAAATATATGCCGGCACAATAAGAACCAGAACAGTTTTCAAAAAATAAAAATATGGAGTACCTTTTTTATGGGAGATCAGTCTCGCTTAGAACTCTTGCAATGACACGCCTTGGCAGGTAAGGCGTTTGACGAGTTCCATCGTAGAAGTTCATGCCAGCATAACTTCCATCAATAAAATTAACAAGCGGGCCGCCGATCCCAGCCTAGCACAAAAAATACAATGGAGATGTTGTAATGCTGTAGATAGATTATGACAACTTAGTTAATGTATTAATAGATCGTAGAGGAAGTACTCATAGATTTTCACCAGCGTACCTTCTTGATTTTACAAGTAGACAGCTTAAGGTCTTTGCAGTCAAGCTTGCTAGGTTTGTCATAAGGCTTCTCAGCCACCAAACCAATTGCACCCATTAATACTCCATCCTTAACCTCACGCCCTATAGCTACTACCTTTTTACGTCCCTTTTCTGTGTGGAAAATATCCTCCGGATGAATAGCATGTAGAGGCTCTTGAAGACTGATTACAGCAATGTTATAGTCTAAATGGTACAGTTCCAGTGTCCCAGTAGTGTGCTGATTTGGTGGGAGAAATACATCAATCTGCAACAGTAAAGTAAGCTTAGTTAACCATCATCTAACTGAGAGGACAAGAAAAATAATTAGGAGCGGCAACCTTCAACTTCTCATCGATCTTGTTTTCATCAACCGGACTTCTAATCAAACTAGCCGAGGTCAGAATAACAGGCGTGCCTTTTTTATGCCACTTTATAAGATAGCCTGTGCATGCGAAGGATCTCTTGTCTCCTACACAATCACAACTTTGGCCATTAGTCAGTGGAAACTGGAAACAATGTTAATGTGAAATGCTAATCGGCATAGAACTGTAAAATTACCATTGTACGAAGTAAGCAAGACAACACGCCGGCATATATTTGTTACTACTTCTCCCCGAAGTTTACAGAAGACCACTTCCCCAGTGCCACGACACAAGAGATTGTAATCTAAGCCCGTATAACCATATGGTTCACCAAATTCCTCTTCAAATTTGCCACGCAACCCCCCACGCACTGCTTATGGAAACAAGTATAGAAGTTGTATCACTTGGGTAGATCGAAAAAGTTACTGAAGGAAGAAGTCGGCACTAAAGAAAGCAATGTCTTACTCTCGAGAACAAGTGGTGGTGGCTTTGGATATCCCATGGATGTTAGATAGTTGACAGTATTCCAGTGTCCTGATGCAATTAAAGCGACCAGCATTTGTACTCAGATGATGTGTATGATGGACTCCACGTGATGTTCTGCGCACAATGATCAGTAGGTAGCATTTATATAGAAGGATAATTCACACCTGATGGGACTATGCTGAATAAATCTTCAGGCAAGGTATATTCACGGATGTTGCTAGTATTTGGGCTGCAATAACAACGCAACAAACCAACACATGAGCCAAATCGTATAGAAGGAAACAAGGAAACAAGGAATGAAAGAAGACAAGAAATCAGGCTTAAGCAAGACGTGAGAGGATAGACCAGATCCATATGGCCAATATGAGACACGCTATCCATGTTTTAGTCTGAACAAAATGACTTATCTCTTCCTCACTAAAGGATAAAGGAATATCTACTCAACACTGAAGCAAAGCTCTAATTTAGCAACATGAGATGTGGTACTGATGCAGGTGTCCACCAGCTAGAGGTAGAAAGAACTAGAATTTCATTAATGCCAAACTACCGTCTGAGAACTCCTAAAGCTTGAAAGCTTGTATAAAAAAATGACTAACCTTACAGTATATAGTAATTCGGTATTTTAGTATACTAGAAGCGTTGGCGACTTACATGTACTTCTCAAAATATTGTAAGCGTTCACGAAGCAACTGCCATGGTAGGATCGAGGTCCTCCTCGTATTGGTATCACAATCAATGTTCAACCCCAAAAGGTGTCCATCCTTATCAAGAACTGGCCCTCCAAGTCCAGCCTAGAACCAAAATAAAGCGGTAAGGATTATGAAGGAAAAACGAGTCCAACAAACAAAAATACTTCAGTGACCAACAAGTTCAGTTGTCAGAAGTAAAACGACAAACAAAACTTTGTTCCACATTTTTCATCATGACAAAAAAATAGGAAGTTAAACAAAAGCGCACCTCTGTGATAGGACAAGTATAGATCAAAGCACGTTCAGGACCATCTGTAGTCGGGGCATGAATCCGCTGCCCCTCAACGGACATCAAAGTGCCCGAGTTGAAGGCACGTCCAAGAGCTATTACTGAATCATGATTAGACAGCTGTTGTACCTGAGCATACAGATCTACATATAGTGGATTTGAGTAGCAAAAGCACGTCACAATAGCAATATCTTTATCATATAGTCCCAAGAACCCATCTATATGGATATTTCTTTCGGGATGGAGCACTTTAATCTATAGTGAAAAGAGTGATACATCAGCACATGGAATTATCACATTTAGCTTGAAAAACAAAATGGAAACAATAATTAGCAGCACCAACCCTCAATGTATCAGCTCTGTTTCTATTATTCTCAAACTCTGTAACCAAACATCTTGAAGTCACAAATATTGAGTCTTCCATATGCGCCGTTGGCATACATACATTTATGCCCGAGCATGCAAATAAAATCTCTTCTTCTACACAAGATAGTCATTTAGATCCCGAACTAGTGGTGAATACACAAATTAGGAAACTCACAAGCGTAAAGAAGCATAATTACCATCAAATAAAGCAAGCGAGACAATATCGGAAGCCAAGGAATCATCACAATCCACATTTGTAGAACCAAATGCCTTCTCTACAAAACTCCGGTCCGAAACAACTGGCTCAGGATGCCCATATCGTTCTTCAAAATCTTTTCTCTGCTGTTCCCACAACCGGTTCACTAAATAAAGAACATACTCCCTCTGTTTAGAAATATAAGATATTTTAGCTTTGTAAAGCGGGTGTATCTAGACATCTTTTAGTGTATAGGTTCGCTCGAATCTATACACTAAAAGATGTCTAGATACATTAGCTTCACAAAGCTAAAATATCTTATATTTCTAAACGGAGGGAATAGTAATTAAACCATGACTGTGAGTGTTCTCCATAGTAGTGCAGGAATACATGCAAGAGAAGGAGGAACCAGAGAACATGAAGTAATTGACTCACGCGCGACCATTTCTTCTATCCTGCGTGTACGGGGAGAACTATCCCCTAAAACCTGTCGTTCTTTTGACAGTTTCCCTCTGTCTCTGGCTCTTTTATCCCTTGCCTTTTTCTGCATCTTGGCTACAGTCAGTCTCTTCTTTTCTTCTATGGCTCTTTGGTCAGTCTAAAAAAACAATAATAGACGCAAATGCTTAGCAGAGCATAACTAGTAGTCAACTTGCAGTTTGCATTACCACTTCTCCTTCTCCATGCCATAGTCAAGCCTTAGTAGTCAACTTCCATAGTTGCATTAGAGACAAAGTCTAATCGGTTAAGAAAATTGAAAACGCCCGCTATCAAATACTCTCTCCGACCCATATTACCTTCGGCAAATACGGATGTATCTAGACACATTTTAGTGTTAGATACATCCGTATTTGCAAAATGTAATATGGGTCGGAGGGAGTAGTATAATTGATGCGGTTGGAATAGGAGGAAGAGAGATGGGCTTGTTTGAGGAAATCCCCAAAGAGGGAGAGGTGCGAGAGTTGCTAGGTTCGGAGATATGCAAAAGGGAAATTCCTGCTTTTGTTCATCACTTATTATACTGGAGTATGATAAATTTTGAGAAAACAATTGCATGATAAAATTTGACAGTAGTAATAATGCGAATTATTTTATTAAATATCATAATCGCATGAGAAATCTGAAGAGGATGAACTACTGGCAGCCAGTTCCTAGCACAATAAACCCTAACCCTAACTGGTCATGATGGAGAGAGTACTTGGATCAAACAAGGAATAATCTTTCGAGTCACACAGAGATCAATCGGATAAATAGACACCTACATTCTTCCGCGCGCCGATCAAGGGAGGGTCACTCGGCTTGGCAGGGGATAACGGTGACGGAATGCGTCAGGGTGGGAAGGGTGCCGGCGAGATGAATCGGCCGAGTGGGGGGACTTTGGGTTGAGGGGAATCACGTTATTTATAGGGACGCCGACCTATACATGGCGGCTGCAAAGTCGATCTGGAAGGGAAAGAGAGGAGAGCATCATCAGGGAAGGAGAGCAGGCGGTATAAGAATCAGAGTAACTAGATACACCTGGGCTCGGTTGGTCGTACCCGGGTTAACTTCCCCATCAAATCGTTCCAGCCCAGCTGTTGCCAAGAACCTTAACCGCCATGGTGAAATGGGCCGGTGGCTGCCAGAAAGGTCGGGGACTGGGAGATGCTTGGTTTGTACTGTACTACTTTGTACCCTTCGTTTCATGCCTAGGGGAAAATTGCGCAATGCCAGCCGGTTATTGCGCTCTTCCTCAATTCTGATAAAAATACCGCCAGCTTTGGATGCTCGTAGGATGCATTAAGGCGCGGATTGTTGATTGTTGCAATGGGCGGATGCAGGCTCTAAACATAAAATCGCGAGAGTTATAATCCATGACATTTCACTTTTCAGGCAACGGCGGCCAGCGAGCTCATGGGTTAGATTTGGGTTTTGTTGGAATAGCACCTTTTTTGCTTCCACTTTACAGGCTCTGATCCATCTCTTCTACTAATTCAGAATCGAAAGAGGAACGGGTGATCGGTCTGTCCAGCACAGATCTAGGTACTGGTTCTGTCAAGGGAGCTCTATGTTGACCGATTTAACTGCAGATGTTCAGCCTCCATGTTGAAGTGAAGTGATGTTTGTCCCTTGGATACCCCAGGGCGGGCCATTTCTTCTTAGGCTGGTACCAATGCATCACCCCACTATAGCCTCGCCACGTCAGCTTTTACCCTCACTCTCACCCCACTCTCACCCCACTCTCACCCCACGGTGCCAGTGCACGGGCTATAGTGCCAGCTCTCACTTCTCTCTCCTCCACATCAGCTTTTCTCTCTCCTCTCTTTTACAACATTCAAAATAATGCAAGAAAATTATTTTATTCAACTAAAATTGTTACCGATTACATTATTTGAAAAAATTACATAAAAATTTGAAAAAATTACATAAAAATTTGAAAAAATTACATAATCTAGGCATTAGCCCACACATGCTCAATCAAATCATGCTGGAGCTGTGTATACATCGGTGAGTCCCTCATTTCGTTGTCCATCTGAATCCTGGCTGCTAGGCTTGGTGGTGCATTGTTGTGTATCGCAGGGCCGACATTGGAATCAACTGTCTCATAGATGTCATCCAAATCTGCATCACGCTCATCGTCGATGATCATGTTGTACAGAATGACACATGCACGCATGATCAACCCAAGAGTACGCCTCGAGTAGGAGCGTCCCGGAACTGCTAGAATGTTGAACCTAGCCTTCAGCGCTCCAAAGGCACACTCGACATCTTTGCGATAAGCTGGTTGAGAGCATCAACTCTTTGGGTGAAATACGGAGAGTATTCACCCAATCTATCAACAATGCGTCGAAAAAGGGATCGCCTCATCCGATACCTTCGCCGAAAGAAGCTAGGAGGATAATTACAGTCGTCGGCGAAGTAGTCCTCGTAGAGCCGATCGTGGGCACCCAGACGATCACGCCTGATGAACTGTCGGCGGCGTCGCGGCGGTCTTGGCACCGCCTCGGGGTTGAGCATCGCCTCCTCATACTCCGCCTGGAATGCATCGATCATATCACCCTCCATTCCGTCGCTGGAGTTCGAACTGCTGCTAGAAGACATGGCGTCGAGAGGAGTGGAAATGGAGAGTGGAGGAGATGAAGTGGGGTGTGGAATGACTGAAACCAGGTGGGGGTATTTATAGGGGGTTGGGGATGAAATTTGGAATTTTTTGCAAAAAAATTCGAATTTTTTTGAGCTCCAACGGATACCTCAACGGCTAGCTGACGTGGACGAATCAGATCGCGCCACGACAGCTAGCCGTTACCCCCTCTCGTCTTGCTCCCGCCCCGCTCTCGCCCCCCCCCCCCTCTCGCCCGCTCCCGCCCCGCCAGCGCGTCGCCTCCCTCTCGCCTGCTCTCGCCCCCCTCTCGCCCGCTCCCGCCCCGCCAGCGCGGGCGACAGCCGGGCGGTATCGCCCGCTCCCGCCGGGCGACGGAGCCGGCGCCCGCCGCTGCCCTCTCGCCTCCCTCCGGGCGATACCGCCCCGCCTCTAGCCCGCGTTGGCACCAGCCTTATGCCTCATGTACTGAAAAAGAGGAGTGCCCTGATCTTTTTTTTAGAAAGATCCGAATCTATTCTATGAGTTCACAACAAGTACAAGACAATCCAAACATAATAAAAATTACATTGAGGTCCTTGGACTACCTAACGACCACTACTGTCGCAGGAGTGAGCCGCCGACGCGCCGCTGTCTCCGCTCCCATATCGGAGTCGGTCTGACGTTGTTGATCATAGTCGGGAAGTCTTCATGCATGTGCCCCTAAGGACCAGCGCCCCAAAGCTGAATTGTCGCTGTTGAACCCTTGAATCGATCCAAAGTTTCTAACACCAGACTTGTACCTTGCGTAGACTGGACGAGATCCACCACTCCATGAAAAAGCGGCGAACAGACGAATACCCGCCCTCCTCAACGCCACCGGCGAGAACGCCGCCGACAGGGTGGATGAGGAGGCAAGGATACCTTATTCTTGCCCCGCACAACACCGTCATAGCCACCATAGCGACGATGCCGGTTGACCAAACTCTAACTTAGGAGTTAGGATCCTTCAACAACGCCAAGCGCAGGTCCGAGATCCCCACCCCCTCCCGCCACCGAAGTGGTAAGCTGAGGAGACAGGGACCCGTCAATTCACGATCGTAGACGGCGGAGACAAGGCAGATGGCGGCGGCTCTTTTCCTTTCGGAGTGCCCTGATTTTACTAGTACTAAATATGAAGAAGACACCTTTTCAATGAAAAATCTGAATGGCAATCCTACGACTGCATTCACAAAGATTGCTCCTGGTCGGCGGGAACGGCCAGTGGCTTTGCTACGGCTGAAGCCTACTGGAACGAACCGGCAAACAAAGAATAGGTTGCCAACGGCGAGTTATCAGAGTTCAGACCAAGAACGCGCCCCGTGGTGGGGTGACGACTGGGGTTCCGGCGGGCTGCAGTGGGACCTGGACGTGCTCGGCGACGACGGCAGGCACCGGGGCTCGCCGCTGTACTGGATCACGTCGCCGCCACCATCGCGCCGCTGCTGATGATGATGCCACTCTTTCCCCTTCCGCCCGCTCTGCCCGCCGTAGTAGTACCCCTGCTCGACCTCCACGGCGCGCGCGAACACGCCGGACAGCGGGTCCAGCCGCTCGTAGAGGATCCGGAGGACCTGCTTCATCGACGGCCGCGCGCCGCCATCCCTGTGGGTGCACCAGTGGATCACGTCCGCCATCACCTGCAGCTCGTCCAGGTCGAACGTGTCCGCCACCGCCGGGTCCACCAGCTCGTGGAGGCGGTAGTCGGTGCCAATGAGCTCGCGGGACCACTCCACGAGGCTCCTGTTGTCCTGCACCACGGGCCTCCCCGTCACCAGCTCCAGCATCAGCACGCCGTAGCTGTACACGTCGCTCTTCGCCGTCAACTCCTGAGTCACCACGTACTCGGGGTCTACGTAGCCTGCACGGAGATATACACACGGTACTGACGAAAATGTTGATTGAACAAATTAGTAGTGTTTCACTGGAAGAGTGAAGGCATAGGCTAAAACAGAGTACAAGATAACCGGGGATCCCAATTTACATTTCAGCAGCATTTCAGAACAAAACCTCGAGAACAGCAGAAAACCTTACCAGGAGTTGCCTGGATCTTGACAGTCCTTGTGGTGGAACTGATGGTAGTATTAGCACCACTTGAGCTGTGTACATGGCCACACCCAGCAAGCTGTGGAAATCCAATCCATTAGCCTCTGACGAGTACTGATTCTTGAACTGAAAGCTGATGAGTATGGATTGATCCCGGTGTAAGAAAGTTATGCAGCAGGTACCTTCGCGAGGTAATTCTTGTCCAGGAGGACATTGCTAGGCTTTATGTCTCCATGGTACAATGGAGGATCACAATAGAAATGAAGGTACTCCTGAAACAAAGACAGTTCCTAATTGGTTGATTGTCAACAGTAACATAGCAGTTGAAATATACTTGGTGTACGCATGAATTACAGTTTTAAGCAAACACTAACTTTTCAAATTGACGACTTGGGTAAAGGGGAAATCACAATGAAGTATGAACTACTTGAGGCAATTCAGAATCAGAACACTGACTTCCGGAAACTAACCAGAGCATTTGCAACATCAATGGCAATTTGGATCCTGTTTTTCCATGGCAGCAGCCATTTACCTGACGCTGCAAAGAGAAGAATGCTATTCTGCACATGATTCAACAAAAGATGTAGCAAAGACAAAGAATGAGAATGAAACATGAGTCCTGAGATATTACAATGAAGGTGATCCTTAAGGCTCCCATTTTCCATGTATTCATACACCTGGAACCTGGACAATGCAAAACCGTGAAGAGCCATGAATTGTTTAATTTCTGAACCTACTTATAGCAAACTTTACCTCTCAAATCTTGTTAAACAGTATCCTTTAAGTCCAACAAGATGGCGATGATGCAGCCGCCCAAGAAGTTCCATTTCTTTGCAAAATTCAAGCTGACCTCCTTTTGGTGAGCTCTCTATGCGCCGAATGGCAACCATAGAACCATTGCTCAGCTGCCCTTTTAATATTGTACCATTATCATTCCCTCCCAACCTGGTGCTAAAGTTTTTTGTTGCCCTTCTCATTTCTGAGTGACTAAATCTGCCAAAAATGGTGGAAGTACCTGCAAAACAATCTTGCTAAGAACATGAACTGAAATGGGTCTTACAACTAATTATAATAGTAAGTAATTTAAAGAATGCAGACTCAGACATCAGTCTATCAATTTCAAAAAAAAGTCATAAAATTTCCTTTAAACTCAGGATCATGACCATCAAAATGTATTCCATATCTTCTAAAGTCGGAACATATCTGAGCTTACTTACACAATACACTTGTACAACATGGAAGTGGTGATATCTACTCAGAAGGTAGATATTTTAAAATTGAACAATAGGAAGTGGTTAAATGTTATACCATGACACAGTTTCCACAAGGTACATTCACATTCTGACTCTGCTGCCTACCATGTGAACGTCAAAGCCATAGATCAGTTATGTTGTTCTCTAAAATCTTCATACCCATAAAGAAGTGCAGATGTTTCTAAAAATAAACAATAGCAAGTGCATAAAAGCACTACAGTCCATAGATTCGATGTCAACTGGTAAAGCTTGCCTCTATTATAAATTTATAATTGACCTCAATCTAAACCTCATGAAACTCTTAGAGGCATTCAAACATCTAAATTTACCAAATATTCGTAAAAGAATGGCAGTACCATGACTGCAACTCATTGAATGTTTACCTTCTTGGCCCTTCTTGGCACAGCAACTGAACGCTTCTAGAGGGTTAATCCCCTCAATCTTTTCTAGTTCTTTGCTCTTTCTACGGATAAGTAGAATTAGCACTACCACTAGTGTGACTGATAATCCTGTAACCAAGGCCCCAATTGCTGGGAATAGTACACGCTTGTAACTACGATGATGACTGGATGACTCTCCAGTCCCAGGTAGTTGTGATGCAAATGGACTGGGAGAAATGTTTTGTTCAGGGTGTCCAGCTGGCGATGGCGTCGAGATGTTCACTGCATCAGAGATTTAATAAATTGTTAGAATATTGAGGAGCTCAAAACTCAGAGAAAGTCAAAGTATGAATCTCACACATCACATACCACATTCAACAGAACAATGCATATTATAAATAATAATACACTGAGTAATTACACTGTTCAGGGGTTTATAAAAAAGGTTTGGGGAATCTTGCCTACTTCTAGTAATTACACTGAGTAATCTTGACAGGTTTGGGGAACAAGTTTTTCGTTTTTCTTAACTTGCTTGAGTTTTGCTGCATGATTCAGGTGGTCTTTTGGTTCCGATAATCATCCGCTTTTCGTCCGTGTTCATACCCTATTCGTTCCATTTCTGTTTTCGGAAGTATCCGTTTTCATATTTGTTTCCGGTGTTTCTGTATTCGTTTCTGCTTCCACATGAAAATATGAAAACAAATGTGGCACCACTTAGTTCCATCCGTTTCCGCTCCGTTTTCATCCCTAGTGGAGAGTATGTGGATTCATGAAATGCACTAGCCTTAACAGAAAAGAAAAAATGATCTGTCTTTATAAAGCGACAAATGGTGTATATATCAGCATAGATAAGTTCCACAAAACAGAAGTTCAAGATCCTGTGGGGTTTATGCATTGTACTTGTTGCATTAACACATGAGCATGGAAATGTTACATTTTTTGCCCTAGAAGTTGTCAAATACATTATATGTTAGCCTAGATTAACTTTCTCGACAGAATCACATGAATGTCCTCTAGTTTTGGACAACAAAGATGTTTGCGCGGACAATGTATCACATCACCATAAAATGTAATCTGCGAGGACAAAAATAAAAAATGGCATTCTATGGAAGATGGGGAAAAAATCAAACCTTGAAGAGCACCAAGCCCCTGAACACTAAAAAAGCAACTCGCTATATCAAGAATAGATATGTTCCCTTGACTCGCAAAAGCAACAAAGGCAGCGTCGCGGCAGGTATTCAGTGTGATGTTATCTTGTTCTCCCACAAGGTGGCGGAGGTACGACAAGCCAGAATTCAAGCAACTCTTGCAACTGACGTCATCCGGAAGCGACGTCGCACAGTTTCTAGCAACGTCACTGAAATTCGGAGACTGCAACATCTGGACGACGGTAGTCATCCCAACACACTGATAGGACGCCTGGATCTTGATCCCAAGACCACAAAACGAGGCTGCAGTAGAAAGCACCCCTTTGGACACCAGTGTGTCAGAGATGTTGCCGATGCAGGCATCGGCAAGCTGAGCTGGAACCCCGAGAGTGCCCGTTGTGTTTGCATACATGGCGGATGAGACGGCAAGGACGGCGTTGATGTAGCGGCAACATTTTGAGTGCCCGATTTGATCCGAGCATACAGAGGCTATTAGCGCATAGTTCGGCCAACTGAAATCCAGCGGGCAGTCTGCATTATCAAACAACAGATATGAGTACAACGCAGACATGCAGATACATGATTGACAGGCCCAAAAATGCAATAATGTAGTACAATAATTGTTGCTCACACCGTGAATTGTGAGATCATACTATCTAGATTCTAGTAACAAGAATCACTGGGAACAGATCACGTGACCAGCACCAGCTGAGTACGAGCCTGATGGATTGCATCTCATAAATCACACATCCATATCCCCGTACACTACGGCAGAGCATTTCGGTAGTACATCAGAGCTGCTACGGACCGAATGTAGAGCATTTCGGCAGTACGCTACGGCAGCACACAGGTAGTAAGAAAACAACCCATGTGCATGCCGAGGAACATCAGGCAAATCTGAAGTACCAGATCAGCGAATTAGCGGTTCACCAAGGGCATCTCCAGCGGGCCGATGGGTCGGCCACGTCAGAATCGGTCCGACCGGACGTGAGCGTCGGCTGCGTGCGCTCCAGTGGTACAATGCATCCGGACCGACGCGTCCGGCTTGACCCATCCCTGGCCCAAATTTGGGCCAGGTTTGCGTCTGTCCGGCGCGCGTCCTCCCGCGTCCGCCCAATTACTTGGCGGTCCCTCCCAGAGGCACAGAAGCCACACTACTCCCTCCAAAACCCTTCCCCAAAATTTGTTAGCGGCGGAAGCGATGGATCCTGCCGCCAGCCGGCAGCAAGCCGAAGAAGCAGCCCAAGGCGAGGAAGCCGACGAAGGACCTGACGTCGGACGAGCGGAGGAAAGAGTCCGAGAAGCGCGCTGGCCGACGCGAAGCCGTCAAGAATCGACAGAACGAGGCTCGACTCGAGGAGGAGCGCCGGCTAGAAACCGAGCAGTTCCTCGCCGTGCAAGCCTTGGCCAACAGCGAAGAGATGGCGGGCAAGGCCGTCGTGCGCGTCGCCATGATGATGAAGCAGGAGGCCATCAACGTCGCGTTCGGCGGCGGCGCTTCTGTGCCTCCTCCGCACTCCGTCAGCGGTGCCTTGTCGACGAGCTCGGTCACTTTGACACCGAGCGGGCTCCCTCCTGTGCTGGAGCCCAACACGTCTGTCGCACATGCTCCTGCGCTGGGCACCCTCGTCGCATCTCTACTACCGATATGCCAAGGGCAGTCAACATGTTCGACGATATGCTCGAGCACGCTCGGGCGCCCACCGACAAGATAATGGCTCATCCCACTTGTCAATTGTCATTGCCGGTAGGCTTGAGCGCCAGCCCATAGCCATTCATGGCCGATGCACGTGCAGGTTTTCATGGTGGTCGACGGCGAGGCCATCATGAATGACAAGATCAACACGGGCTCTGGAGACGACGAGGGCGACTATACCCAGGCCGAGCCCGATACCCAGCCTGGGCAACACGACTATGACATTGGCGCTGAGCCATTGTTTCCAACCAACTCGCATGCCCACGGAGGACGGGATGACGGCCGCAGCATTGGCCGCAACAGTTGCCAGGTGAACCAGACCACGACGCATTTTCTATCTGAAGCCCGACGCAAACGGACCAGGACGGACGGTTTATCGCCCCGCTGGAGATGCCGCAACGCAAATGCCAGGACCGAGACCCTCCTTCACGGATAGCAAGTCCAGCAACGGCCATTGAGATCGCCGAGCGGGTACGTGTACAGCAACAGAATTAGGTGAGCGAATTGAATGGCGTGCGGAGTCCAGTGCGAGTGAGCTAGTACAGGCGGTCCCCTTGGCCGGCGCTGCCCCTGCAGGAGCAGACGACAAATGTGGCCCGTGTCAATCGTGTTCCCCGGCTAGGTGACCCCGTCTCGGACCTAATAAAAATGCCTAATCGCGGGCGTTGATTCGCCTCCTGAAAATGCAGTTTTCCACTGCTGTGGTAATCTGAGCCGAATCGTTGGGCAAAACGGAACCCGGAGATGTCAGGAGCTCATCGAGTGAGCGCCGAAAGGGGGAGAAATCGAAAGCAAATAGTTAAGCGAAGCGCGCTCGCAACCGTCGCCGTCGCAGCCGGCAGCAAACCGCACTCCAAGTCCACATACCAAATGCAGCTATCGCCACACTTGGCCGCTGGAGAGGGCCGGGCTTCCGGCGGCTGCTACAGAGTAGACGGACGGAACCCGGTAACGAGCTTGGCCAGAAAGGTTTACCTGCCGCGATCGCCGCGGGCGGAAGCATGGCGAGGATCGCGGCGGCGGCCATCGCCGCCCAGAGTAGCGGCCGCATCCGGGACTCGCCGCGCGTGGCGGCGGCGCAGCGCAGGGGAGGAGGAGGCGCAGGAGTGGAGTGGAGCGTGGCGTGGCGGAAAGGTGGGCTCTATCTGGGGAGGACGGAGCAGCCGAGCCGAGCAAGGAAGGAATGGGATGCCAGGGAGGCGGACGCCGGCCCGACGCCAACCCCAATATGCTCTTTGCTCGCTAGAAAAATGTCGCTGCCCTGCGGCCGCTTTTGTTGTGCTTTGCTTTTCGGGTCGCAGCGCAGGCAGCGCGGGGCCTTTTTCTGCCCTCGCCTCGGCGGGCTTCGGGATGCGACGCGACGACTTGTGGCGCTCCGCTCCGCCTCCGCGGACCACGGGTGGATTGCACATGGCGTGGCCGACGCGGCGCCGTATCCAAGACCGCCTACTGTACACTGTGTGCGTCGCCCATGTCCTCTTGTGGGCGATGATGGCATGGCGAGCCCAGATGCTCTGCCGTCGACGCTCCGGCGAGCAGAGACCCCAACAGTGAACACAGTCAATGTCCACTGCCTGGACCATCAATTAACAATGCGCACGCTTACCACCATAACGGAATCGATCAGATCACTCGAAAGTTAGACACTATTCTACAGTAGTCCCATGTGACACACCGAGAGCATCTCCACTCGCCCCCAAACGGGCGTTGGCCTCAAAAATCCCGCTCAGCCGCGCCCTATCGGTGAGACGCTACCATTCTCCCCCAAAACACAGATTTTTCATCCGACGCGGGGTGTTTTTTTATGGGCCATCCCTATCGGTGAGACGCTACCATTCTCCCCCAAAATCCGCCATCGCATCTCGCACACCCATCAGATCGACACCGTGCCGCCTCGCCGTACCATTCCCAGACGGTGCACCTTTCTTCCACCAAATCGCCGCAGTAGCACGCCGTGTCGCTCCGCCCGTCAACTTTTCAAGGTGGTCCGCCGTAACATGCATATCATGATTATTGAAAGTGAGCGGGAGCATCCGGTGTATGACCCTGAACCATATCACCGACAAGGTCCTCTTGCGAATGTTGATCACCAGTGCCCGCCATATTTGCTGCTTTTCTTGCCATGCGTCAAGAAATTCGAGATACAAATACCCATAGCCAGCTGCAAAATGATTTGATGGAGCATTTGTGGATACTCAAAGGAAACAACGCCTAGTTTTATTTCTTTTATTTATTTGGATTTCAAACTATTATTTGTGTATATGAACAATAATTTCAATAATTTATATAAATTCGGTGGCTGTATTTCTTGCCGCTCACATCGGCGCTATTTCTGGCAGCATCGACGCAGCGACGGGAATGCCTTTAAAAAAATAATAGACCAAATCTGTAATAAAATGGACCGCTTTAAGCTTTTGGGACGCTGTTTGGGGGGCGCCGCTGGGAAAACGCCACCCCCATACGAAATCCCCCCCCCCCCCCGGCCTTAAAATCGCTTGCGTCGGTCGCTGTTTGGGGAGGAGGAGGCGAGTGGGGAGACGAGTGGAGATGCTCTGAGTTAACTGGATTTGTCGTGAGCCTACGCCGGCCGGATCAGCAGACTTCACGTACGCCATCAAACGCCGCCGGTATTTTTCTAATAGGTCAGATGGTGTCAATAACATCACGGCGAGATTCCTGCGCGTGGTGGTCTTGCCGCTGATCAGGACAACTTTCTCGACCTCTAGCTCCTCGTCGTCTGAGTGGAAGTCCTTCAACCGTTGCAAGCCTACTTGTTAAACGATATACGGCCATCAGTCTCCGCAATGGCGTAGACAGGCCCATTGCTCTAAGGCATAGTCCAGCAAATCCTTCATCGGAAATGGTAATGAACAAAATCACCTTCTTAGGTAATTTCTAGGATGCCGTTGTTGATGAG
Source organism: Dactylis glomerata (assembly GCA_007115705.1). NCBI lineage: Eukaryota > Viridiplantae > Streptophyta > Magnoliopsida > Poales > Poaceae > Dactylis > Dactylis glomerata. The sequence goes on along the minus strand of QXEO01000403.1, from coordinate 134,463 downwards.
CAACAAGAACAAGAATGTCAAGACTGCCACTAATTATGGACAAACACCAAAGAAAAATTAAATAATAAAGTACTCCCTCCGTTTTAAAATATAAGATGTTTTAGCTTTGTGAAGCAAATGTATCTAGACATCTTTTAGTGTATAAGTCCACTTGAATATACACACTAAAACATATCTAGATGCATTTGCTTCACAAACCTAAAACATCTTATATTTTGAAACGGAGGGAGTAGTAACTTTCAAAAACATACTACTATGTCATGTATGATAAGATCTGTCGACGTCAAACGGGTTACAAATGGAACCCCTAATAAAGGTACCAGTTGGAGGTAGGATGTTTAGGAGGTGATCTCCCTCTTCTTTGATAAGTGTGCATCTCTCGATCGGGTAGACCCAAATAAAACCTACTCACCACCACTGACAAAGATAACACTACCCAAGTGAGTTCTACTCCATATGGGTTCTCACCACGAAAAACATAGTGATTCTCTCCTGCCGATGAGACAATTATCTGTAATAAAATGCCTCCATCTTGTACCTTCCATACGGGTCCTGGTTCTTCATTTCTTCACTTCAATGTCATATATGTGCCCAAGTTCCTGAAACAGCACAATTCTTTGATCTTTTACTATTTCATTGTTGAACAAAAAATTGTGCATTGCAACTAACAACCAATGTATACACCAAAATAATAAAACAAAAACATAAGTTAAAGCACTACAAGAAAGAAGAAACCATAAAAAATTACAAGAAAGTAGTGTGCAAATCCAATGTTTGTTACCATGTAATCTTTGAAGTCCTCTCGTATGTACACACTAAACAGAGAGCCGCTCGACAGGCTAGATTAACATTCGCCGCTCATGCATGCTTGGCACGGCGCCATAGCTCCCCGTGTCAAGCTACCAAAATATATGTCCAGCCGGCTAATTTATTTGAGCTACACCAACCAAATTACACAAGTGGTGCGGGAACTAAATCAATCAATGAAATCCACTATAAAAACTTGCAAACTAAATAATGTGGTAGTGCGGGAACCTATCAATTACATCTAAAACTATACCAATGTATGGCACATTGTGGCCGCCCATACATAACCGTTGTGGCGCTTGGCGGTGAACGCAACCGGCATGGGAACAAAATTACACAACTGGCTCGGGAACAAAATTACACAACTGGCGCGGGAACAAAACAATCAATGTAAATCCACTATAACAATTTGCATATCCTTTTGCGGGGATGGCAATGTACGCCACAATGATGACCGGCGATACATAATTGCGGCATCTTTAGGAGGCAGGGCGTACCCAGGTTATGCCAGGAGGAGTCACAGGACACCGGGTCCGATTTGATTTCCTTCATATACTTGATCAAATTTATAGTGTGTGACACCCCTAAATCATGGTAAAAACTATGGGTGACTGATATAATGACACCGGGTTAATCTTGCTATGGGTCCGCCCCTGCTAGGAAGTGAACGCCAACGGTGTAGCTGGAGGACACGATAGAGATCGAAGAGATCATAGCTTACCAGCAGATCGACGAGAAGGTCTGCGATGCCTTGGGAAGGTCGAACGGAGGTGGAAACGGTGGGCGCGACTTCAGTTGCTTTGGCCAGGATGATGCAGACGAGATGGGGCCACGTTATACAACAGCGCCTAATTTGGCGATGCAAAGCAGTGGCCAGGGTTTTGGCAGCGCCGCGAACCAAGAAGAGAGAGTCCAACTAGCAAACCACAAAACTAATAATACTTTTTATGGATTGACGAAAGTAGAAAATTCGAAGAAGCCCGTGGAACTTGACTCTAAACATTAGTGTATCATCGTCTTGTTCTGGCAATAAGAGAGCAATAGCTTTCTTCCTTGAGAATTGATCCTCGTGGAGCTTTCGACATCGCATCATCTTAGCCTCCAGCGTCTGTCGTCCCACACGGCTGAATATACTATGAGTACTTTGGATGTGATGTGTGCTTTTCTTGTTTGATTATGTAGACTCACTTGTTCTTCAGAACTTTCTTGCCCTTCGACAACTTCACCAGCTCGTATGCATGATTCTTATGCAAGGAATCCATCTCTTTTTGCATAGCCTTATTCCACTCCTTCTTGTTCTCATATTTCATTGCCTCTGAAAAACACTCAGGTTCTGAACCATCAAACAATAATGATGTCTCAAAGGACCAATTGGGAAACCCCAAGAGGAAGGTATGATGAGCACAACAGTAAGTTTTCCCTCAGTTATGAAACCAAAGTTTAATCGACCAGTAGGAGAAAGAAACCACTTCTGAAGGTTGTTGCTAGCTGACTTTGGCAACGGCTCCAGAGAACAGTTGACGGCGCCTGAAAACAGTCTTGTGCGCGGTATCGGCGCCAGCAGCAACGTGGAACCTGCACATAACACAACCAAACTACTTTGCCCCAACTTACAGTGAGGTTGTCAATCTCACTAGTTTGCTGACACTACAACAGATCCTAGAATCGGTGACGACTAGCCTGGTGACAAAATTCAGACCGTCACCGAAAGTAACCATAGGTGAAGGATTAGTTTTGGGCGTCACGTATGCTTGATAATGCATGACGGTCGCATTTTGCGTCACGGCAAACCATCGCCGATTATCCGCACGACGGATTTTAGAGCGTCGTAGATTAAACCGTCATCAATTGTTCGTGGGACCAACGAGTTATCAATTGTAATAAAAATGATAAAAGAGCAATGTTGGCTTTTGAACCGAGGACCTAGTACAATGTAAAACGTTTAGTTACTGCTAGGCTACCGTTCCGTTTTTGAATTGTTTGATTGGCCTACCCTTTTGTAAACTCAAAGTGCAGTGCGTGGCAACTACAAACACGGATCGTAATAGTTAGGACTTGTGCGATCTTCCAAACAGTTTTCTTCTTCTCTGTTCTTGCTAACAAGCGCCGTCAAGGGTATCGCTTGTCCAGGCGATCACGACATTCACTGGCCCTTTATCTACAAGTCCCGACGACTTGCGCCTACGCGATCACGACGATCGATCCCGATCCCAGGTAGCGAGGCTACGCGGCAGGCGGGCGCATGGCTATAGGAAGCACATGTGAGTTCCTTTGAGATCTGATATGAAATTGATTTGGATTGGTGTTTATGTTACACATTGTGATATATTTGGACTTTGGTAAACAATTGATCATGACTAATTTGTGATAAATCTTAGTAGCTGTTGAGTAGGTTGCGGATCTAGCCAATATAGTCTCGGTTTATGCAATTTTTACATCGATTAGTACAAACTGAATGGCATCATGACTCGAGTGGAACACATTATATTTTTGTAGGTGATGGATCGACAGTGGATTACTCATGGGAGCAAGTTCACACCTGTTTACATACAAGGTGTCCGCGAGTTTATGGAGTTTGCGCGAGCACACTGCGACGAAGGTGCATCAATATTGTGCCCATTCCAAAAATGCCTTAATATTACCCGTCAGCCTCAGGACATTGTTGAGTATCACTTACACGTCAATGGTATGGCCGTTTCGTACACAAAGTGGAGTTATCATGGAGAAGATGATGGTCCTGATGAAAACTATGATCATAGTTTGTATCAGAGCGATGACGATGATGATTATGATGATGGAAATGAGAATCATAATGATCATGTTGACAAGATGTTAGATGAGCTGCATGATTCTCGTGATAGAGGCCCAAGTGACACTAATTTCTATGCGATGCTCATCGAAGAAGCTAAGAAAGAGCTTCACGAGGGATGCACCACTGAGACGAGGTTGTCGTTCATTATGAAGATGCTTTACGTGAAATCATACAACCGGGTCACAAATAGAGCTTTTGATCAATTTATGGCTGTCTTATGTGCTGCTTTGCCAAAAGTAAATTTTCCCAAGTCCTATGCTGAAGCTAAGTGTGTTCTTTCTCAGGTTGGGCTTGGTTATGACACAATTCATGTTTGCAAGTATGACTGTGCTCTGTTTTGGGGAGACCATGCCAAAAAAACTCATTGTCCCGAGTGTGGATTTTCTAGATGGAAAGACTCGGAAGCAAAGAGAAAGATTCCACACAAGGTGCTTCGATACTTTCCTATAATCCCAAGGTTAAAGAGATTTTTTGTTTCCAAGGAAGCGTCGATGAACACCAAGTGGCACAAGGAGAAGAGGGTTGCACAACCAGGTATTTTGAGGCACCCAGCTGATGGTGAAGCATGGAAGCACTTTGACAAGGAGTTTGGATGGTTTGCTTCAGATGCCCGTAACATAAGGCTTGGTATTGCGACAGATGGATTCAACCCATACAGAAACATGAGTAGTTCATACAGTATGTGGCCAGTTTTTGTCATTCCATACAACTTCCCATCGTGGATGTGCATGGATCAATCCAACTTCATGATGTCATTACTAATCCCTGGAAAAAGTTCACCAGGAAAGGATTTTCATTTATTTATGCAGCCATTGATAAAAGATATGATGAAGCTATGGAGTGGCGTGGGCACATATGATGCGTGCACAGGTAGAGAGTTTCCATTGCATGCTGCGTTTCTTTGGTCGATTTATGACTATCCTAGATATGCCACGATGTCTGGCCGTAGCACAAGAGGGTTTTTCGCATGTGCGCACTGCGATAAGGATCCTTGCTACGAGTCTTTACATAATAAAATTGGTTATATTGGTCATCGTCGATTTCTGCCTAACAATCACAAGTGGAGGAGAAGCAGACGTTTCAATGGAAAATATGAACCTCAGGAAGCACCAACGAGTTTCACACTTGCAGAAAGAGAGGAGAGAGTACAAAGAGTTCAGGATTACAAGCCAGGTAAAAATCCATCAACTAGGAAGAGAAAGCGTGGCATGACTGGTGAGCCAACTTGGCACCTCAAGATCAGCTTATATGATCTACCGTACTTGTCAAAACTGAAGTTTGTTCACAACCTAGATACGATGCACATTGAGAAGAACATATTGGACAATATCCTTGGTACCCTTCTTGAGCTTGATGGAAAGAACAAGGACATTGTTGGTGGTAGAATGGATTTGCATAAATTTAATGTCAGGAAGAAGTTTTGGATGAAACCTGTGGCGAAGGGTTTTGAAAAGGAGGCAACACCATGGACGCTTAAAAAGAAATGCAAACAAATATTGTGCAAGTATTTGGCCAACACTAGGTTCCCAGATGGTTTTGCTGGAAACTTAGCAAGATGTGTGGACATCCCAGGGGGTAAAGTTCACGGTCTGAAGACGCATGACTGCCACATACTTATGCAGTGTGTGTTGCCAGCTGGTCTAAGAGGGATTGCATCAAAGGAGATGTATGAGACCATTGCTGAACTGGGAAACTTTTTCAGGGAGTTGTGTGCCAAAACTCTAAGAGTAGCTGTGCTGCGTCGAATGAAAGTTGAAATTGTCATAATTCTTTGCAAGCTTGAGCTGCTATTTCCCCCATCATTCTTTGATGTAATGGTGCACCTGGCTATTCATCTACCTGATGAGGCACTTCAGAGGGGGCCTGTTCAATATGGTTGGATGTATCCAGTTGAAAGAAGGCTCGGGTACCTGAAATCAACTGTGCGTAGCAAATCAAGGCCTGAAGGTTCAATTGTTGAGGGATATATCGTGGATGAGTGCTTGCATCATTGCTCTAAATATTTTGGCGATGTTATAGAAACCAGACATAACAAGCCTGAGAGGAACCAAGATAAGAAACGAAGAGTTGATCCGCTAGAGTTTGATATTTTTTCAGATGGAGCCAGAGGTTTAGAACTATCCAAGTTGAAGTATTTTCCCGAAGAATTTGACAGTATGTTTGGTATGTACTTCAGAACTGTGATGAGGCACAAACTTATATTCGGTAGGTCTATTTACCTTTTTATTAATCATTCAAAATTTTCAGAAATATTTTGTGTTATAGCACTACCATTACTAATTTGTTTTTGATTTTTAGGAATTTCTGACAACAACTACAGAACAGGGGTGTGAACAACATTGAGGCGGAACTAGAGAAAGAGTTCCCTGCATGGTTTAAAAAACATGTCAGTAATTTGGACAATGCTACAGAAGATTTGAAATCACTAGCACTTGGTCCAGATGCTCGTGTAGTTGTACACCCTATGTGCAATGTAAATGGCACTAGGTTCCATTCCGTCGATCGTGAGAAGAACATGAGGACTCAAAACTCAGGCATAATGACAAGTGCATCCGTTTCTGAAGAACTAGATCAAGAATACTACGGTGTGATGAAGGAGGTTCTTGAGTTAAAGTACCAGAGAAACAAGCACAGCGACAGATCCGTCTTATTGTTCCGCTGTGATTGGTTTGACCTTGGAAGTAGGAAAACCACGGAGATGAAAGATGATGGATACTTTAAAAGCATCAATACGTCTGTATTGTGATACAAGAACGCCCCTTTCATATTAGCTCACCAAGCACAAACTTGTTTTTACTTGGATGACACAAAATTTGGTGATCCTTGGAAGGTGGTGCAAACTTTCAGGCACAGAAATGTATACGATGTTCCAGAAATAGATGATGAAGGCAATGCAGGTGCATACCAGGAAGACGTAGGCTCAGAAGATCCCATTGTTCACCAAATTGAGGACAAGGAAGATGAAGATGTTGATGATCATGAAGACTACATGGCTGATCTCTCTGATGATGTGGTACTTGTTGAATCTCAGACTATTAAACAACTAGCAGGGAAAAATGGTGTACACAATGATATGGACCTGAGCGACGAAGAACAAGAAGACTTGGAACCAGTTGAAGATGAATTTGGGAGGAGCATTTCAGATATTGATAGTGATATTGACTAGTACCTTGTGAAAATGCATTACTAAAATACTAGCACGCAGTTGTACTGTTTGATACTAGTTATGGAGACTGTTTCATTCAATTCTCAGTAACCATGTTATACACAAAATTATTAATTACAATGATATGGTCGTACCTAGATGTTTTTGCTTGTTTTTCTCATACTTACTTAGAGCAGCAAAATAGATTTACTGGAGCTAGATACTTCTTTACGTGACACAACCTACGCGACAGACATGTCCGTCTAGTAAGTTGTGCACACATGAAATTTGTAGCTCATAAAATATTCATAGATACCGATGAAATGAACTCAATGAACACGATTTCACTATAATTGGCAGCAACGACAGGCATAATATATTTCAGCTCATAAAAAATTTAATAGTACCATTACACTTAACCATGTCTTCAGACATACTAATGCCACATAATGAAAGGACCGTAAAATATTGTCTTAACATCTCATATTATTAGGTCGACAAATGACCCATGGCCATGATAGTGAAAATGATCAAAGCTACTAAAGTTCCACATTTGGAACATAGAAGGCAAATAGGAAAGGCCTCGCATGTCCCACGTACAGCATGAAAAAACATCTTGTCTCCAATTCCCCGAAAATCCCCGTCCTGTGACATCACGTCCCTCCACCCAGCGCAGCATACTCGGCCATCCTCAGGAGAAATTGAGTATGACCCTTTGACCTTTGTGAATTCATCACACACAATTGTGATATCACCATATTCATCCATGTCTTCAGGGACAAGGTGTCGCGGTAGTTTCTATTAGAAGACCACATGCACAATTTGAACATTTGTTAATCGGAAAATTACAGGCACAACAAAGTAGATCACTCATACTTACCAGCTCTTTCTTCACGCATTTTGTCCAGCTTAATGTGTGGATCAGAGACTCACATTTTCCAACTTGATAAGTTCTAGCTCCATATTGTTCAACCAGCGTGTCAATGATGTCAACTTTGCTGACCACTGACTCCATCATTTTCCAGTTAATTATGGTTCCATCAGTGGCATGCATAGCGTCAAGTATGTTCTGCTTATCCTTGGTCAGATTGTAATATGCTGTACAAGTTCAAATACTTAATTAAATGAATATTACTGAATCAAAATTAAGATTAATGCATGGTAAGTACATCAACATTAAGATTATTTAGGAACAAGGAAAAAAAGCGTGCTAAATACAAAGCAACTACTTCTTTTTTTATAAGGAAAAAACTAGAGCCAATTTGGCCAATAGGATAAAAAAACAGCGTGCTAAACCTATGATCTAATAGCGCGATATAACGTGCTTTTTTACAAATAGCGTCGTAGCGAGAAAAATAACCAACATTTAGCATGGACCCTCCAAATTTTATAGCATGCTATTAGCGTCGAAATAGCAAGCGTGCTATTTTTGTCCATGTTTAGGAACTAGAATGATTATAATTATGATCATTGAAAGTAGACAATGAAATAAGGTACAATGTTCACTAGCACTATCAACTCTCCCTAAGTTTTTAAATATAAGACATTCTAGACATTACAAAGTAGAGTAGATACGGAGCAAAATGGGTGAACGTAAATATTAAAGTGGATCTACATACATCTATTTTATACAAACTCTTAAATATCTTATATTTCTAAATGGAGGGAGTACTTCAAATAAGCAGTTACTTACATGGGTGGGTGATCGGTAGGTTGATCGATGTCACAGGGGTAGATGGACCTTGTGTGTCGGTAGAGAAGACAAGCTCCGTTCCAACTTCCAGCTGGTAGACTCTAGCAAATTCATTCCAATTTTGGCCTTTAAGATATGTTCTGCCATCCTTGTTGAAACAATCAACGTTGAATTCGAACCCTTCTTCCGTAACCACCTTGACCGCAAAATCTTTCTCGTGGTCGACAGAGTCGATGGCAAACTTCTTAAGGAAATTTGCTCTAGCATAGCAGGGGATTAACTGGAAAAATGGAGCATGTTTACTACATGACAAACTAACAGATGCTACAATTCATGAAACGATGGAACATGAAAGACTAATGATAATTTAAAAAATAAAACCAGTATCGTCATTTCTTCAAAATCCTCTACAAGGGTGAGAACGAAAAATGACTTGATCTTGTCGCCCAGGCTGCACAAACCCTTGGTGTCAAAACACCAAGGAACTACAAATCAAAAAAGCAAATTGAAAGATCATTGGCCGTACATATTTGTCCAAAGATCCAGTACATGCAAACTAGATAGGGAAGATTTGAACCGCAACGATCTTGCCCTTCGCCATCCCTCTCTCTCGACAGATCTGCGGCCCAGGCAAAAAGGTGGTTTAGATGGCGGCGCTGACTCCGACTCTGCCTTTAGGGTTTGTTGGAGGGAGAGCGTATATATATATATATATATATATATGGTCCGACTATGCTTGCATGCCGGGCCTGGACCTAGTTGTAAGCTTAATTTGTGGGTTTGACGTGATTAGCTTTAGCCGTTAGGCAAAACAAGGAAATATATTGAATTACATTTACTGCGTAGAGCAAGGAAATTGATTTGGTTTTTATTGCTCTGACTTTCTCGTCATAGTTTGGTCCTTTAAGATAAAATAGAATCTTGAGACTAACAAGGAAAGAATTAGGTACATTAAATCCTTTACTTAGAATATTTTGCAAATTTTATGAAAAATATTGGAAATAAGGAGTTTTCCTTTCATGTTTGTGGTTGTTTTTAGACATTCTGAAGGATCATCAGTATGTAAACTACATAAGTTTCTGGTTTGAGATTGGTTTCAAAAACTTTTTGTAGTCCAAAATTACTTCATAATTTATTAGCTACAAAATAGAGCATCAAACCATCTAATTTACTAAACAAATGCAGTGTGCATCAACATGAGAATTCAGATAACATGGGCACCAGTAATGCAACACCAAACTCCACATACATTAACATAGTCTTAAATATCTGGGTATGATTGCCCAGATTCCACCATACATAATAAAAACATAGTCTTCAAACATCACACAATTTTACTTCATCTCCAGGGGGACAACACAGACTTAAACTAATCTTATTGAAACAGAACATGAGGGCCAACATCAGGACCGATAACCGTGATGAGGCCACCCTTGACGAACTTTTCGAGGAATCTACCATAGGCGGCATGCTTCGCCATGGTGTGGCCCTTGTGCTTCTGCTTGCTGCCTACGCCAATGCCATTCACGTGCTGGATCATGCTCTCTAAGTTCTTGGTGATGACCTTGCCGCAGAATGGACAAGTTAGCTCCCCGTACCTGTGGAAAGGGATCTTGCCACTCTTGAGCCGCTTAAGAACAAAGTGGCTCTTGCGGTCCCTGTCCTCCTTGTCATGGCCCACGTTGTCAGAGTCGTCCTGTGAATTTTGAAATACATAAGAAGTGAGATAAACAGGATCACAACAAAGATCAAAGGAAATAAGCTGTAAAAAAATAACAATGCTGCCAAAATGATTCTAAATTGTTGCGGTGATAGTACTAACAGAGGCTAGTAATGTTGTGTGGCCAATATTTGATGAATTGAGGACACACTATGGAATCATCACATTAATAAGCGCAGCAAATTAAGAAAATGTTAATTATAAATTCCATGCATCAGATCAATCATTTCCTCCCAAATAAAAATCTTGTTATCATAATCTCTACAATCAAATTAGAGTCAGATCGATTTAACGCACTTAATGATGAGTCATTTACAAGTTAACTACCTTAACACATTCAGAAAATAATCTGATAACTATGAACCGATAGATATCATATGAGCAATCATAATCAGTAGAATGAAAGAAGACTTGAATGAATTTAAGTTTCAAACGCATTGATCATTACACTCAACATGATACTAATTCAAACACACTATGGAATCATCACATTAATAAGCATCAAATTTAGATAATGGTAATTATAAATTCCATGCATCAGATCAATCATTTCTTCCCAAACAAAATTGTTGTTATCATAATCTCTACAATCAAATTAGTCTCAAATGAATTTAAGTCACTTGTGTTGATGAATCATTTGCAAGGTAACTACCTTTACACATCCAGAATGTAATATGATAACTATAAACCGATAGATATCATATGAGCAATCATAATCAGTAGAATGAAAGAAGACTTGGATGAATTTAAGTATCTTGTGTTGATCAATCATTTGCAAGGTAACTACATTAACACATTCAGAATGTAATCTGATAACTATTAACTGATAGATATCATATGAGCAATCATAATCACTAGAATGAAACAAGACTCGGATAAATTTAAGTTTCATACGCATTGATCATTACACTACACAGGATACTAATTGATACACACTATGGAATCATCACATTAATAAGCAGCAAATAAAGAAAATGGTAATTATAAATTCTATGCATCAGATCAATCATTTCTTCCCAAACAAAAATCTTGTTATTATAATCTCTACAATCAAATTAGACTCAGATGAATTTAAGTCAGTTGTGTTGATCAATTATTTGCAAGGTAACTATATTAACACATTCAGAATGTAATCTGATAACTATATATTAACTGATAGATATCATATGAGCAATCATAAGCACTAGAATGAAACAAGACTCCGATGAATTTAAGTTTCATACGTATTTTATCATTACACTAAATAGGATACTAATTGATACACACTATGGAATCATCACATTAATAAGCAGCACATAAATAAAATGGTAATTATAAATTCTATGCATCAAATCAATCATTTCTTCCCAAACAAAAATTTTGTTATCATAATCTCAAATCAGACTCAGATGAATTTAAGGCACATCATTCATAAAGTAAACTGATAACCATGAACCCATATATATCATATGAGTAAGAATACTATGTGGTAGATCAAATCAAAGTAAACTACAAAGGAACCGTATGAACCCTAGAATCAAGAATATCTAGAAGAACACCTCGACAGCATAATCAATCTACTCTACGAACAAATCCTTTGTGAACAGTAAAATGAATAGAGGGGATCACCTAGACAGCACAAATAAATCTACTGTACGAAGAAACCCTATGTGAATAGTAAGATGAACAGAGGGGATCGATCAGAACAGCTCAGAACCTCGGTGCTGTCGTCGGAGGCCTCCTCCTTGAACAGTTCTGCTTCTTTGCGGTCTTCTTCAACCATGTACTCGATGGAGTCAGGGTCGTAGCCGGCGTAGTAGTCATCGTCCGGCACGACGATGACCTGGCCTGCATGCTGGTTCTGCATATTTGCCGCGGGAGCCACGGGGTCCTCCATCTCCACTTTGTCGACGACGACCACGACCGGTACGATGGAGGCCGTAACGGTCACGGCGCGCCGAGGAGCGGCTGGTGCTCCCGAAGAAGACTCGCCCGCCACCGTGGCAATGACCGCGGGTGCATCGCCAGAGCCTCCGACCGCATTCGACTGCGGCTCGTCTTCACGAGCGCGCTTCATCTTGCAGATGCACTAAGGACTGAGATTGGTGGTGCGGTGGTGGAGCGGATTGGGGTTTTTGGCAGATTGGGGAAGAAGTGGCCGATGGTGGGAGAGACGATGAGACCGATGTGTTATATAGATGCTGGCGGTTTGGTTTCCTCTCGTGGACGCGTGGGTGTGGAATCGTGTAGTCGTGCATGTAGTCCACTTTCCCACTGCTTTCGCATTGGACCCACGCATGACATGTGGGACCCACATATACCACACATATGCCAATGGCTCATCAGTGTAAGTGGACCCACATGTGTCAACAGGGTCAACTTTTGCCCAATCTCAGTCAACATAGAACCCATATGTGTCAGCAGGGTCAACTTTTGCCAGATCTCAGTCAACCTGGACCCACAGATGCCATTGGGCCCACTTGCACCAATGCTAGTGTAAGTGGACCCACATGTGTTAGCAGGGTCAACTTTTGTCCAATCTCAGTCAAATAGTAACCACAGATGCAATTGTGTCCCGCATGCAGCAATGCTAGTGTAACTGGACCCACATGTGTCATCAGGGTCAACTTTTGCCCGATCTCAGTCAAACTGGACCCATAGATGTCATTTGGTCCCACAGGCACCTATGCTAGTGTAACTGGACCCACATGTGTCATCAGGGTCAACTTTAGCCCAATGTCAGTCATACTGGACCCACAAATGCCATTGTGTCCTGCATGCACCAATGCTAGTGAAAGTGGGCCCATATGTGGCAGCAGAGTCAACTTTTGCCAGATCTTAGTCAACCTGGACCCATAGATGTCATTTGGTCCCACATGCACCTATGCTAGTGTAACTGGACCCACATGTGTCATCAGGGTCAACTTTAGCCCAATGTCAGTCATACTGGACCCACAAATGCCAAAGGGTCCCACATGCACCAATGCTAGTGAAAGTGAGCCCATATGTGGCAGCAGAGTCAAATTTTGCCAGATCTTAGTCAACTTGGACCCATAGATGTCATTTGGTCCCACAGGCACCTATGCTAGTGTAACTGGACCCACATGTGTCATCAGGGTCAACTTTAGCCCAATGTCAGTCATACTGGACCCACAAATGCCAAAGTGTCCCACAAGCACCAATGCAAGTGAAAGTAGGCCCATATGTGTCAGCAGAGTCAACTTTTGCCAGATCTTAGTCAAGCTGGACCCATAGATGTCATTTGGTCCCACAGGCACCTATGCTAGTGTAACTGGACCCACATGTGTCATCAGGGTCAACTTTAGCCCAATGTCAGTCATACTGGACCCACAAATGCCAAAGGGTCCCACATGCACCAATGCTAGTGAAAGTGGGCCCAAATGTGGCCCAGGTCATTTGCTGCGGCTGGAGGACCTTTGGTCCCGGTTCGTAACACGGACCGGGACTAAAGGTCCATTCGGAATAAAAATTTGTATTTTCTTTTTCAGAATTTCTGTTTTTTTTTTATTTTCTTTATTTCTCTAATATCTAATCATCTCTATTCTCATATCAAATTAGATACTTATGGCTCTCACTCCATTCTCATGTTAAATTACAAGTACTTGTGGTCCTCACTTCCCGGTCGGTCAACCATCCTCACACTGCTCCACCCTTAGCACGCTTAACTTCTCCATTCCTTCCCTACTATCTTCCAAGACTGCGCTCGTGACTGGTATGCTACCAATCCTATTAACCTATACACTTTGGTAATATATAATATTACTTTTTAAAATTCCAAATAAATTCAAAAAATAAGCAATAGTGATTAAGTAATAATAAGCACTAATGAATTTCAAATAATCTTTATGCATAATTTAATTATTAATTTTTAATACTCCCTCCATCCCTGATATTGCTCTCTAATTTTTCATTTATTAGGGCCCTTACCTAGAGAGCTAGAAAAAATGTACATGCATTGGCTATTTGCATGAGATTTGTTTCTATTAATGGCCATGCATTGGCGCATGCACATTGAAACTAGGGAAGAGAGAGGATTTATAGGAATAATTAAACATGTTTAATGCTAATATTCCTTGGAGGTGGAGGTGTTATGGGATTGCGTAATTTTTGATATCCATAATACTGGGATGGAGGGAGTAATTAAATTATTCGAAAAAGCCAAAATACTTGAAAAATCACAAATTCGAAAATTAATAGACTTTGTTAACCGAAACAAAGGGAGTACATTTTTCCAAACATTTTACTCATCCAATAGAATAACAATAAGACTCACACAACCACATCTACGATCATCCACCTAATAAATATTAAGGTTACGACGATCAATATGGCTATTATAGCCTTTTAGCTTCCAGTAACTCCTAGCAATCTCAAAGCCTAGGCGAGCGTCTAAAGCGGTATATAACAATTGGTTGAAGCTCAATGGAACTTTGGCCCAACCAAATATTAGTTCTTCTTCTTCTTCTTCTCCCTTCTTCTTGTACTTCTTCTTGTCCTTCTTCTTGTCCTTCTTCTTGTCCCTCTTCTTGTTCTAAGATGTGTCCCAATAGTAGCATTGGCCAAATCATAGAGACTCGGCGTTAGTTTGTTGGTGGGGTTTGGGACAATCTTTTAAAGATCGTACGCAGACGGAATAACAATTTCGTATGTCCTTAGCATGCGCAGATCATTGGCGATAGCCGCACCACAGAATTTGATGGTGGTGTCCTGCAAGAATTCCTTGAGCAGTTGCGGCACGCAATTGGCCTTACATATCTGGAAGATCAATATCTCGGACGCCACCGAGAGTTGAAGGATGGTGGCACGCTGAGGGACCTCGTGGGTGATGAACTCACAGTCAAAGCCCACGCACTTGATCGGTGCGGCGTCGAGGAACCGTCGCTTGATGACGCGGATCCACTTCTCCACCCTTGATGCACAGAGAGTTTCCATGATGGTGAAGTTCATCTCTTCAATGACGACGTAGTATAGCCGAGATCAAGGTAGATCTTGCTCCGCCATTGAGAGGGAGAGAGCGGGCGCCGGCGGTGGTGAGATGATGCTATGCGCGTGTGGGAGATGTGTTTTTGGGAGAAGATGGATGAGAAGATGTGCTTAAGATGAAAATATGAGTGGTCTTATATAGTAGAGAGAGGGAAATGAAGAGGCTGCAGCCGCCGAAGGTGATCAAGACCGGCCAGCGGCGCGTTTTCCCGAAGCGACGACGCCATTATGGCGATCGATTTCCGAAGCCTCGTCCTCTTTCCGTTGCATGTGTTAGGATTTCTTTAATTATTGCAGTACGTAATTTGAGGTAATCCCCGCTTGTAAACCTCCCGTTCCGTTCCCTCCTCTTTTTTTCCATCAAATTTACAATAAATGTTTTTCGTTCCCTCCACGTGTGTACAGAAAACTAACGTTCCCACCTCTTTTTTTCCACCCTCCCGCCCATTTTCGCGCTAACAATTTGCCGCCCCCACGACACTTTAAAAACGGCGTGACCCCACCTCCCGCATACCCATCCCCTAATTGCGTTCCTTCGTTCACTGCCCACCTCAAACCCCATCGTCACTTCCTTGACCCCAGATCTGTCAAGCAAGGCGTTGGTTGCCGGCAGATTTCCCCTCTGCAGCGGGCGACATGTCCGACAGTCTTCGAAGTGGCACACCACGCCGGAATGTTCTACCACCGACACCGAAGCAAAAACGTAAACGCCTAGGTCATTTTTTCGCCGCCCTAGGTATCTGCCTCTTTATAGATCAGTCAAGCATGCGTTCTAGTAGATCTACATGTCTAGATCATTGTTCAAGATGCAGCAACTTATGTGCTAGATCTAGGTTTTTGATCATAGACATGGTTCGAGATGCCTAGCACGTGTTGAACGTGACACCCTATGATCCGAATCCTTCGACAATGTGCTTGTTTTGGGCTGTAATTTCATAGATCATGGTTCCAGATGGCATGAATGTGTTGAGCATGACACCCTATGATCCGATCTTATAACTTTGTGTTAGATTTAGGTTTGTGTTCCTACATAATGGTTCAGGTAATAGGGCAGAACTTGTTCGATAAACCCTGCTGCTGTTCTAGGTTCAGGTTTGACAGTTTCAACAGTTTTGTCAGTCTTAGACTTAGCCGTTTTTTCAGTCTGTTTACGTTGTCAGTTCTGTTAGAGTTTTGGCTCCAGTTTGTTAGGGAAACTGGAGCGAGTCACGCGGTGCATGATCCGCTCGTGGGATGGCACGAGCACCACGTATCATGGACCACGTTTTCCCTTTTTGTAACCACAATAAAAGGAGGAGATAATAGACAGAAAAGTTGCGGCATTGTGAGCAGCACAAAACACCTGAGTTCATCGTGTTCATCACAGTAATCTCGATTTCCAAAACAACCGATCCTAGTTAGGGTGTACAGAACTCACGCTTGGCGTCTAAACTTACGCAACTGAACAACTTGATACCTAAACACTGAACCTGACACTTAACTGAACTTGTTGACACTAGGGTTTAGACAGTTAACTGAACTTGTTGACACTAGGGTTTAGACAGTTAACTGAATGACGATATGATATTTGGAGGCAATAGCATAATGTTTTGTGAGCATGTTAATTTTAAAGTATGGATCACATAATTCTTGCTTGAATGATCTTGTCTACTCTGTTTGTACTAGTGAGTATGATCATGATTTGCACTTCTCAATCTTTTGTTTTTAGTTACTCAAGACAAAACAACAAACGCATATGAAAATGTTAGGAAACAAGTGATGGAGGAGAACGTGTCTCGTATGTCTGAAGTACTGAAGCAGAAAGCTATTGAAAATGGCAAGCCACTGCAGGATTTCATGGCGATGGCGCGTGAATTAGTGTTTGGTGCTACTGCTAGAAAACCGGTGGCAGTGACAAAAGGGAAAGAGGCACATCCGAAGGAGAAGGATATCACCGAGGACCCTAATTATGAACCTGATCCTGCAGACGAGCACACTGCTGATGATGTGTTTGTTCCGGATGAAGAGGAGCATGATGTTGTTAAATCTTCCTCTAAGGTGAAGAAATGTAGCATTCTCCTGCCTTCATATGTAGGATATGTACAAATTGCTTTAATATTTATGGCATGATCTATTAAAATGTAGGTACTGGAAGGTTCTACAAAAGAAAAGAAGCAGAAGCGCTCTAAAACCTTTGTGCCTCCAAATGTTGTAACAAGGTCAGCAGCAAATGCAGAGACTGAATATGATGGTGAAACAGAGAGCCCTACCCAGAAAGCAGGGGAAGGGGGTACTAATGGAAATGAATCCTCACCCATGCCGATTCAAACCTCTAGAGGCAGCAACTCAACTGAGGAGAATGTACTTGTCCTCAGCGAACGGGAAGGTATTGACAGCACATCTTACAGTTTATTCACTAGTTTAGTTCCAAAATTTTCGATTGAAGTCTTGACTCTCGTTTTGTCACTAGTTTCAGTTGCAATTGTAGACAAGGGTGCTCTAAAGGAAAAGCGTAATGCACGCAAACCTACTATGGGTCATGGGGTACATGAGTGGTCTAGAAGGAATGTAGGGGCTAAGATGCCGATCGACTTCACTCCTGGCATGAGGAGACCCACTGATCCTGTGCAAGCAGCAAAACTGAGTTCAGAGTGTGGCATTCAAATACGCAGCAAGATGCCACTGGCAACCCACTGGAAGCAGTATGGTGATAAGGAAAGTCGTCTAAAAGATACTATTCTGGAAACCATTAAGTCTATAACTATGAGTCTGTTAACCTCTTATTCATTTTCCATAGAAAATATCTCATTGCTGGATGATTTTTTTACAGTTCTGTCAGTCGATGCTGATATGAATTTGTGTTCATATTCTCTACAGGGAAAATTTGCAATGGACACCAGTGGTGACCTTGGAAAAGAAATTTGCACCAAAATTTTACAGAAAGGTATTCGCCAACAACGTTGGAGGCTGAAAAAGTTATATTGGAAAGATGTTTCAGGACTACCCCACGAGCAAGCTTTATTGTTGAAACCAAAAGAGGTAGACGACCAAAGCGGGGCAGACCTTCTCGATATATGGCATGATGAGCTTTCTTTAAAGCAAGCCACACTAACAAGGATCGTATGATGTCCGAGAAATCAGCAGAAGCTTATGTAAGTAAATTATTTTATGTGCTACGCATTTCTCATTAGTTTGTCTAATTATTTCATTTCTTCTAACTCCGGACTTGCTATTTTTTTATCCTATTGTGTAGACTGAGATGGTGCTTCAGAAAATGGGACCACACCCAGAAGATTGGATTCCCAAAACTAATCTGGAGATTGTTGAAGAAGTCCTGAGAGACCAGAACAAATCAAGATCAATTACTTTCCTTTCCAGCATCGGAGTTTCATCTGCTTCCAAGAGGTCTACCGTCTTAGCTGGGCGCATCCGTGAGTTAGAAGATAAGATATCAACTCAGGAGCAAGATTCGTTGAATGCAGCTGAAAGGGTTCAACGCGAGATGGAGGGACGGATGCAAGAGCAGGAAAGGAAATTTGAAGAGATGAAAAAGAAGCAGGATGATGAACTTGAAGCAGTGAAAAAGTCCAGCGAAGTGAATCGTCTGGCATTCGAGAAGAGGCAGAAGGAAATGGATGGCATGCTTAGTTACCTATTGAGGATGTCGCAGAACTCCCAGTCCCCGTGAATTGGGCCGAAAATCTAGGCGCGCTAATGGGCTGAGTGGGCCAAAACATTGTTGCGTGCTAATGGGCCGAGTGGGCCAAAACATTGTTTTTTAATTCCTCTAGTCATTCGAGTTTGATACAGCAGTTTCAGTCTACCAGAATTTTAAAGTTTGCGTGTGATACAATTCATATATATAAATTTCATGCCATTTCAAATATTTGCCTCTTCACATTCCTCCCGGCCCACAAGGCAGTTCCGAATGGGCCCGCCCAAAAAATGAGACATCATCATCACGGGCCCCACATGCAGACGCCTTGTCATCGTTGATGGCACCACCTACATACTGCCACATCAGCGTCGCTGGACCCACCTGCCAGATGCCACGTCATGTTCGCCAACCCCACACGAAGGTGACAGGTTATCGCCTTGTGCCCCACCTGTCAGATGCCACGTCATCATTCTGGGTCCCACCTGTCAGCTGCCATGTCAGCATCGTTGGACCCACCTGCGAGCTGCCATGTCAGCATCGTTGGACCCACCTGCTAGCTGCCACGTCAGCATCGTTGGACCCACCTGCCAGAATCCGTGTGACGCCATAAATTTTTCATGACGGCATATTCTGTCAACGAATATGCTAAACGGTGACAGATTTGCCTATTTTAGGTGACGTTGAAGGTCCGTCACGGATAACCCATCTTAGGTGACGCTGTAAGGATCATCACCGAAGCTCACTCTTGCGTGACGAAGATTTATATTCCGTCACTATAAAAGAATCTATGACGGAGCTTCCGTGACGACCCTGGTGACGCCATATTTTCGTCACGAGAGAGTAATAGGTGACGAAAATGGCATTTTCAGTGACGAAAGTGATTTGTCACAAAAAATCTTTTCTCTTGTAGTGTGATAACAAAGGATTAGACGTATAGTTTGGAAATAGATGTTTGTTTGCAGTAGAGTAAAATAATGCTTGCAGAAAGTAAACAGTGCTGGCAGTAGATGGTAATACAAATGTAAAAGAATGGACCGGGGTCCACAATTCACTAGAGGTGTCTCTCCATAAATATAAATAACATGCTGGGTAAACAAATTACAGTTGGGCAATTGACAAAATAAAGAATACATGACAATGCATGTACATGTCATTAAGATCACTATGAGATTCACTTGGGCATTACAACATAATACATAGACCGTAATCCAACTATATCTATGACTAATAATCCACCCGCAGGATATCATCCGAACAACCCATGGGTATTAAGTTGCAAGCAACAGATTATCGCCTTAAGCAAAGTGTGTAATGTAAACAATACAATTATCCTTGAACAAAAGATTGTTGCTTTCTTCCTAGTAGCAACAGCACATCTACAACCTTAGAAGTTATTGTCACTCTCTCAGATTACTATAGGCATGAACTCACTATCGAGCATAAATACTCCCTCTTGGGGTCACTAGTATCTACTTGGCCAAGATATCTACTAGCAACGGAGAGCATACAAGATCACAAATAACATAGACATGATAAATCAACAATCAACTTGACATATTACTCAATATTCATCGGATCCCAACAAACACAACATGTAGAATTACTGAAAGATGATCTTGATTCTGATAGGCAGCTCAAAGATCTAGACATGAGGCGCATGGAGGAGAAGACAATCATCTAGCTACTGCTATGGACTCATGGTCCAGTGGTGGACTACTCACGCATCATTCCAGAGGCTGGCATGATGATGAAGAAGGCCTCCGGTGATGATTCGCCTCTCCGGCAGGGTGCCGGGAAGAGCTTCTGGACCCTCCCGATCTCGGGTCGATGATAGCGGCGGCTTGCAGTATGTTTCATGGAAAAGTGTTTGGGTCCTTAGGGTTTTCTCGACGAAGGGAATTTATAGGCGGAAGGGCAATGTCAGAGGGGGCCCAGGGGCCCACACCACAGGCTAGCGCGGCCACGGGGTAGGCCGCGCCACCCCATGGTGCGGCCGCCTCCTGGCTCTCCTCCGTCTCTCCTTTGGACTCCGTCTTTGTGTCATGTAAATAGAAACTTTGGCTTTCGTTTCGTCCAATTCCAAGAATATTTCTTGTGTAACTTTTCTGAAACACAAAAACAGCAGAAAATAGGAACTGGCATTGTGGCATCTTGTTAATAGGTTAGTTCCGTAAAATGCATAAAAACGCCACAAAGTGTAAACAAAACATAAAGCAGTTGGGTAAAACAAGCATGGAGCATCAAAAATTATAGATACATTTGCAACGTATCAAGCATCCCCAAGCTTAACTCCTGCTCGTCCTTGAGTAGGTAAGTGATAACAAAAAATAAATTATGAGGTGACATGCCAACACAATCTTGATCAAATCGATGTAAAGCATTGCAAGCTGAGATCAAAGTACTCTAAACATGGGCATAAAAGATATAATTCTAACCATAAAACTTAGCAACCATGTTACAACATGAAAAGTAACACAAACAAAAGATCATAAGTAATAATGCATTGAAAGTCAATTGTTTGTTTGAAGCATAGAGAAAATATAGCAAAGTGGTATTCAGCTTGTCCCTCATGGAATAGCAAAACATAAATGCATAGGACACCTTCAAAGTTCAAAAGGGTGACTAGATACAAATAATTTGAGAACAAGCAATACCATAATCACGAATCAATCAATAATAAATTTTGGGACTATGCACATTATACACAGAATGACAACTATGCTCTCTTAATCGGTGCATAAAGATAGAAGATGAAGACTCAACATAAAAGTAAAAGAAAGGCCCTTTCGCAGAGGGGAGCAGGGATTTAACATGTGCTAGAGCTTTTCATTTGTAAAACAGAGATAAAAATTGTTTTGAGAGGTGGTTGTTCCTGTCAACGAATGGCAATGGGGTTCTTGCTATCTTCCATACTAAACAAGTTGAGAGCGGTTCCGAGTTCTTGAAAAATTGGCATTTGCATGCTCTTTTATAAAATTTGGCACTCCTCCCCACATTTTTCTTTTCACAACCCATGGCTAACCGAATCCTTCGGGTGCCTGCCAAGAATCACATACCATGGAGGAGTGCTTTTTTTTCTTTTCTTTAAAAGGTTACAATGGTTTGACCAGCTCTCTTGCAAAATTAGTGACGAGCAGATGAAGCATGCAAGTCGAGGGGTACTTAATTCAATATGGAAGATAACAAACCTGACCACTACGTCCTCATGAGCTAAATACAGTGTCACAAAATGAGAAGTATTTTGAAGGTTTTGAAAGGTAGCACATGAAAATTTGCTTGGAATGGTTTGAAATGCCATGCATAGGAATTTATAGTGGACTCTTTGTAAAAACTTTGGTTTTTAGGAGTTGGATGCACGAGTAGAGCTCATACTCAGTACAGATGAAGGCTAGCAAAAGACTGGGAGCGACCAACTAAGAGAGCAATAATGGCCATAATCATGCATAGCGACAAAACATTATTAATCAAAGCATAAAATGATATTACAAGTCAAAAACCAAATGATCAACCCAAATAAAGAACTAAAGGATAATACCACAATATTATGCTTCTATATGATAAAAACAATGCATGATTCTTTCAAAGGCACATTAAGCACTCTCAGTTATTTGAGACAAGTCATGCTACAACAATAACTACTAAGCATATAATCAAAATAATATCTAGCATGACATGCTAAAGTCTAAGCCACAGTCTAAACAAGCTCCCTTTTGCATCACTATAAGCATAAAACATTTTACTCTTTTCCAACACCAATCAACCTAATTGAAACAACTCTCAAGGATGAAAAGCAACAAAGACCAGAGGTATAAACACACCTAGCTATAAATAACTAACAAGTTATGAACAAAAATAAAGGCGAAAAACAAAAGCTAAATGCAGTACTAGAAAAATAGAACACTCGTAGAATGATAAGAGTGAAAACTAGAGTGTTCTAGGGAATGAAAACGGAGTGTGTCTTCTCCAAAAGAAATATGTTAGGGTCCAACTATTTATTACAGCAAACAAAACAAAAGAAAACTGAATACAAAAATAAAGACGCTCCAAGAAAAACACATAGCATATGAAGCAATAAAAATATAGTGTCTTGAAAGATGACCTGATATTTTTATTGATGAAGAAGGGGGTGCCTTGGGGCATCCCCAAGCTTTGACGCTTGTACTTCTTGGATATTTCTTGGGGTGACATGGGCATCCCCAAGCTTGAGCTTTTGTCCATACTTCATCTCATCTCATCATTCTCCTTTCCCTACACTTGAAAACTTCCTTCATAAAAACTTCACACAATTTTCATTAGCAACATTAGTATATGCAAGATAGTAGATACACTTTGGCTCAGTTTTAACTCAAGTACAACACCTATTAACACATTAGCTACTGTATCAACTTCTCTCAAAAGTTCCGTGATCAAAAGAACTCAAAAAGAAAGAGATCAAGAGGCAAATGCAAATAGTGGCAGAAATCTGTCAAAACAGAACAGCAGGTAAAGATCAATTTTTTCAAAACTCTTCTATTGCTCAAATTGAAAAGTGCAAAACTAATAAAAGTTATATAATAACATGGGGCATCTGCACAAAAAATCACAGATCAATACGACGTACTGGGACTTTCCACGAATTTTTACAGCGAAGCGCAGAAATCTGTTTGGGACAGCAACTTCCCCAAATCTTACCTTCCTCCTATTAGAGGCTATTCTTGGCAAAAAAACGAAATAAAAATGATAAGGAGAGGTCATTACAGTAGTAATAACTTCCAAGACTCAACAAAAAGAACTACTGAAAGAAAACATGGGTTATCTCCTAAGAGTGTTTTTCTTTAACGCCTTTGAGCTAGGCTCAGTAATTTGAGAAGATGCTCACATAAGAAATATGAATTGAAGCAAAAGAGAGCATCAAGGAGCAAATATGAAACACATTTAAGTCTAACCCACTTCTTATGCATAGGAATCTTGTAAGAAAATAAATCAAAGAAGCACATAGTAACAAGCATGGGTAGATAAAACAAGAGCAACTTTGGAACTTTCAATATAAAGGGAGGTGTTTTAGTAACATGAAAATTCCAAAAACCATATTTTCCTCTCTCATAATAATTTTCAGTAGCATAATGAACAAACTCAACAATATAAATATTACACAAAGAATGTTTTTCATGATCTACAAGCACACAATCCATATCAAGCTCCAAAATAGTGGGATCATCACAATTATCAATATAACACTCATCCTCCTTTGGTAAGCATGGAGGGCGATCAAATAAGGTATTAGTTAAAGAGTTACTCTTATTGGGAGGTAGACATGGGTAGCTCCATTCTTCCTCCTCTTGATCATCACTCTCCTCCTCTTTTTCATCCAATGAGCTTCCAGTTTCAGCAATTTCTTCTTCCATAGGATCCTTCAAGGCATTAGTCTCTTCCATTGGTGGAGAGCATCTATTAAGATATTTAAGAATATATCCATTTTCTTCCTTGTAATTATCAAAGCAAAATTTAAATTTATCATAAACCTCATATTTATAAGGTGCATCATAAGTATTTTCAAGCAAATAAGCAAGTTTGAATGCACCCTTCCAAGCAATAAATTCTTCAATTTGTTCCACATCATAAAAGTCATAATTTCCCTTAACATAAGAAGATATGGTAACATTATCATTATACTCACATTGAAAAGGGAGGTGTTTATACCTCCTACAACAACAAGATTTATCAAAGCAATAAGTAACATTATAAGTAGAGCACATGTTTCTAGCAATGATATATGATACATCTCAAATGTATCTATAATTTTTGATGCTCCATGCTTGTTTATACACCATTTGCTTTGTGTTTTGTTACACTTCGTGGCGTTTTTATGCATTTTCTAGAACTAACCTACTAACGAGATGCCACAGTGCCAGTTCCCTGTTTTCTGCTGTTTTTGTGTTTCAGAAAAGCAACACGGGAAATATTCTTAGAATTGGACTAAACAAAAGCCAAACCTCCTATTTTTCCAGAACATGAGTCGGAGTCCAAAGCAGAGACGGAGGGGGGCCAGGACCTGGCCACACCCTAGGGCGGCGCGGGCCAAGCCCTGGCCACGCCACCAGGGGTGAGCCCCCCTGGTCCACTTCCTGATGCTACCCCTCTGATACGTCCAAAACGTATCTACTTTCCCAAACACTTTTGCTATTGTTTCTCCTCTAATTTGTGTGTTTTGGATACAACTAACACAGACTAATGTTGTTTTCACCAGAATTGCCCTGGTGTCTTGTTTTTGTGCAGAAATCTGACTTTCAAGAAAAATTCTAGAAAATATTGCAAAAATTCTATTTTACCAGAAGACCCACGGAGCCAGAAGAGGAGACGGAGAGAGGCTAGGAGCCAGGCTCACCACCAGGGGGCGCGGCCCAGGCCTGGCCGCGCCCACCTGTGGTGAGGCCGCCTTGGCCATTGCCTCGACCCCTCCTTCGGCCTACATATACCCTCTGGCCTGAAAGGAGCGGGGGTTCGGCGTTTTTCCCATATAGACTTCCGCTGCGCCGCCACCATCAGAAACCGCGATTCGGAACCAGAAACTCCATTCTGGCACCCTGCTGGGACGGGGATTTGAAGGAGATCTTCATCACCATCATCACCGACGTCTCTCCATCAACCATCCATGACTCCCCCATCCATGTGTGAGTAATTCCCGCTGTAGGCAAAGGGGGTGGTAGGGATTGGATGAGATCATTCATGTAATTTGCTATGAGATTGTTAGGGCATAGTGCCTAGTATCTATTATTAGTACTTATGACATTTTTGCAACTTGTTGTGCTTAATGCTTGTCACTTTGGGCCTTGATGTCTACGCACGCGTCTGTTCTTGTAGACAGTGTTGGGCCTCCAAGTGCAGAGGTTTGTAGAGCAGCAGCAAGTTTCCCTTAAGTGGATCACCCAAGGTTTATCGAACTCAGGGAGGAAGAGGTCAAAGCTATCCCTCTCAAGCAACCCTGCGATTACGATACAGAAAGTCTCTTGCGTCCCCAACACACCCAATACACTTGTCAGATGTATAGGTGCACTAGTTCGGCGAAGAGATAGTGAAATACAAGTAGTAGTGATGATTATAAGTAGCAAAGCAAAATAGCCAGCTATGCACAGGGATAGCTGTGCATAGGCATCCAACCATTCATTTATGATATAGGGAGCATAGGAAGATTATTGTTTAACGAAAGTTACAAGGATCCGTTTATGCTTTCCGTCCATCCGAGAGCACAATCTGCCCTATGCTTTTCACCTAAACTTCCCATGCTACAACAACCGCAATAAATTCTGTTTTAGCTTTTATTACGTGCCAAACTCAATAGCAGCACATGCGCTAGTTGTGATTGTCTACCTTGGGTGGTTTAATTAAGTTGTGGTAGTGGTCATTTTATGTCACTTGCACACTAGCAGTACATGCGCTAGTTGTGGTTGTCTACCTTGAGTGGTTTAATTATTTGTCTCACCACAACTACGTAGATGTTGTTAGGACCATGAAATGGCGGGAACGAACCACCTAAACGAGAAGTGCTAGTTTTGCATACAGGGCTTTCATAAATGTCAAATAAGCGGCTCCATAAAATGATCAAAAAGTTTTTACAACAATAGTGCGTAGTTGTGGTTATCATCGCATGCACAACTACATAGATGTGGTTAGGACCATGAAATGGCGGGAACGAACCACCTAAACTAGAAGTGCTAGTTTTACTTACGGAAGCGCGGAACTAGATGGAGTCAAGTAATGAATTTATTTGGTTTACCCTTACATTTTTTTAAACTTTTCAGTCCATTTTCAGTTTACCAACAAAAAAATTCTACTAGATTTTACAACTCAAGTACACACATGCAGAGATGGTGCTTATGCAATGGTGGTTGGCCGGCCAAAGGTACAGGGGCAACGCCCAGAAATTGAATGCTTCGCGTGCAAGCCAATAACTAATTTTAACGATATTACACACCACCACCTGAGTGTCATTGCAACACACATTGATCTAGTGTTCAAACCGGTATGTGTTTTTGTCCATTTTCAATACAAAAAAAATTATAGTCCACCACCATCTACTTGGTTAATTAAGCATTTCCACCTCTAACCATAAATACATGGCAGGAAAAGAAGGTGTATGATCGTGTTGCGGAAATGTGGGCAGCTGACATCGCTAAAGCTACAGATGATGGGAAGACACATGTATCTAGCGTCATGTCAACAATTAAGAAAAAGGCAAAGGTACTCACTCGTAGCAACTTACAAATAACCATTTACATTTACTAAAAAATTCTGAAAATACTCTTAGACTAATAATTTTTGCTTTTACTAGATCAATCATCCTCAAAACAAACCGGATATACGAGCACCAACTCAAATGGCGGGAACGAACCACCTAAACTAGAAGTGCTAGTTTTGCATTCAGGGCTTTCATAAATGTGAATACACGGCTCCATAAATGATCAAAAAGTTTTTGCAACAATAGTGCGTAGTTGTGGTTATCATCGCATGCATAACTTTTGCACTTGTGTAGCTGCAATACATCGCATGTTAACAATGCAGGGCACCACAACTACGTAGATGTGGTTAGGTTTGTGCCATTATATAATGAAGAATACAACAACCACGTAGTTTGGATAGGATGTGTCATTATAGTAGCCGGCTGCTACTCATAAACGGCGTTACCACTAGCCAGAAGATGGATCACCTAATCTAGTATATAGAGTGCATGTGGTCTTCACATCCAACGGATGGTACACTATGCACAGCTACCCCCATAGGCATAAAATCCGCGTTGAAGTAGCAAATGTGATCTGAAATAAATATCGCTGCGAGTAAACATGTAATAAAACAGTACGTAAACGGTGTGCAATGCTTGGAAACAAGGCCTAGGGATCATACTTTCACTAGTGGACACACTCTCAACAAATATAACATAATTGAACCAATAGATACTATCATCAATATGCAACTCAAAATAGTTCTCCAATGGAAAACGAACACTAATCATGCGTAGGGCTACGAAGCACTCCTCAAAGTCCGTATGTACCCAAACTAGATTGTCCCACACTATCACCGTGAACGCACTAGATGGTTCCAACAAACACCAACATTTCATAGAGACATTAACCAAAAAGATACACATGATGCACACACTAGTCACCTTTACACCATGATATGAGGTATCTCTGGAGAGTATAATAATAAAGCATAGGAGTATCATAATATCTGAATAATAACATCTACCAATTCAACTAGGTACAAAGCTCACGATCACATAAAGATCACATCATGGGAGAGAGAGGTGAACCACATAGCTACCGATAGAGCCCTCAACCCCGGGGGAGAACTACTCCCTCCTCATCATAGGAGACAGCAAGGTTGATGGAGATGGCGGTGAGGTCGATGGAGATGGCGGAGACGGTGATGGAGACCAATGGAGATGGCTCCGGGGGCACTTCCCCGTCCCGGCACGGTGCCGTAACAGAGACTTCTATCCCCCGAAATTCGTCGGTGGCGGCGGAGCTGCGGAACTCTTTCTAGAAAATTGCCGATTCCCCTAGGGTTTTCTGTCCCGAGGCTTTATATAGGCGAAGGGGCATCGTCAGGGGGCTGCCAGGGCGTCCTCACAATGGGTGGGCGCGGCCAGGTGCTGGACCGCGCCCCCCTGTTGTGTGGGCGGCCTCTGGCCCCCCTCCGGCTCTCTTTCAGTCTTCGGTGCTCCTCCAGGAAAAATAAGACTTCTGGAACTTGTTTCGTCCAATTCCGAGAATATTTCCTGCGTAGCTTTTCTGAAACACAAAAATAGCAGAAAACAGGGAACTGGCACTGTGGCATCTTGTCAATAGGTTAGTTCCGGAAATCGCATAAAAACGCCACGAAGTGTAACGAAACACAAGGCAAATGGTGTAAAAACAAGCATGGAGCATCAAAAATTATAGATACGTTTGAGACGTATCAGCATCCCCAAGCTTAACTCCTGCTCGTCCTCGAGTAGGTAAGTGATAACAAAAGAAATAATTTTGAAGGTGACATGCACCTACACAATCTTGATCATCTAAGTAAGCATTGAGTGCTGGGATCAAAAGAACTTAAAACATGGGCATGAAAGACATAATCTTGACAATAAGAAACTTAGCAATCATGTTATAACATGAAAAAGAACACAAACAAAAGATCATGAATAGTGAAACAATAAAAGTCAAACGTGTGTTCAAATCATATGGAAAAACATAGTAAATGGTTTTTAGCTTGTCCCGCATGGAATAGCAAAACATAAATGCATAGGACACCTTCAAGTTTAAGAGGGCGACTAGATACAAATAATTTAGGAACAAGTGAAACCAACAATATGAATCAATCAATGAAAACTTTGGGACAATGCATATTATACTCAGAATGGCAACTATGCTCTCTTAGACGGTGCATAAAGATAGAAGGTGGAGACTCAACATAAAATTAAAAGAAAGGCCCTTCGTGGAGGGAAGCAGTGATTAAACATGTGCTAGAGCTTTTCATTTGTAAAATAGAGAGATAAAAATTGGTTTTGAGAGGTGGTTGTCTTTGTCAACGACTGGCAATGGGGTTCTTACTATCTTCCATACAAATATGAAGCAAGTTTTTGAGAGAGAGATTGGCACTTTTGTGCTCTTTTATAAAGCTTGGCACTCCTCCCCACCTTTTTTTCCTTTCACAAACCATGGCTAACCGATTCCATCGGGTGCCCACCAACATTCACATACCATGGAGGAGTGCCTTTATTTCTTTTCTTTTTTCTCCTTTTTTCTTTTTGGAATAAGACAATATGAAAGATAGCAAATCCGACCACTACGTCCCCATGAGCTGAAAACAATGTCACAAAATGAGAAGTATTTGGAAGGTTTTTTGAAAGGTAGCACATGAAATTTTACTTGGAATGGCTTGCAAATACCATGCATATGAATTTATAGTGGACACAATGGCAAACTTGGTTTTTGGAAGTTGGATGCACGAGTAGAGCTCATACTCAGTACAAAATGAGGGCTAGCAAAAGACTGGGAGCGACCAACTAAAAGAGCAATAACGGCCATAATCATGCAAAGCGAAATGGCAGCATTAAAAGAAGCATAAGATGGCATCAAAAGTCAAAAACTAAATGATCATAGAGGCTATAGGCGACTTATTTTTGTAGTCAACATGGTGTAAGCATGCGCCAAGTCAACCCAAATAAAGCATCAAAGGAGAAAACCAAATAAATGCTTCCAAATAATAAAAACAACTCATGATTTTTTCAAAGGCTCATTAAGCAATCTCAGTCATTTGAGACAAGTCATGCTACAGCAAAAATCACTAAGCATACTATCAAAACGACATCAAACATGACATGCAAAAGTCTAAGCCGCAGTCTAAACAAGCTCCTTTTTGTACCACTTTTTGCATGAATCTTTTTCTCCTTTCCAACACCATTCAAACCTTTTTAAACATCTCTTTTTGATGAAAACCAACATGGACCAGAGGTCAAAATACACCTTGATGCAAAGATAAAACAAGATCTGAACAAAAATCAAGGCGAAAAATGCAAGCTAAACGCAGTAGCAGAAAAAGAGAACACTCATTGAACGATAAGAGTGAAAACTAGAGTGTTCTTGGCAAATGAAAAGCGAGTTCATCTCCTCCAAAAGAAACATGATGTGATCTAACCATTTATTGCAGCAAACAAAACAAAATAAAACTGAAAACAAAAACAACTGACGCTCCAAGAAAAACGCATTGTGCATGAAGCAATAAAAATATAGTGTTTTGAAAGGTGACCTGATTTTTGCCGATGAAGAAGGGGGTGCCTCGGGGGCATCCCCAAGCTTTGACGCTTGTACCTCTTGGATATTTCTTGGGGGTTGCATGGGCATCCCCAAGCTTGAGCTTTTGTCCATTCTTCATCTCATCTCATCATTCTCCAATCCCTACACCTGAAAACTTCCTTCATATAAAACTCAACACAATTCTATTAGCAATGTTAGCATAAACATAATAATGAATCAACCCTTTTCAGTTCAGATTTCAACACAAAACCACCACAAATATAGCATATACTACTGTAGCAACTTCCCCAAAAGTTTCATGATCAAAAGAACTTAAAAAGAAAGCGATCGAGAGGCAAACACAAATAGTGGCAGAAATCTATCAAAATAGAACAGCTGATAAAGGTCGATTTTTTATGGGGTTTTCTGTTGCTCAAATCAAAAAGTATTCATCTAATGAAAGTTTGGATATAACCTGGGGCATATTCACAAGAAATCGCAGGTTCAAAAGATAACAGAGAATTTTCACGAATTTTTACGGTGCAGCACCAAAAACTGTTTCAGGACAGCAACATCCCCAAATCTTACCTCACTCAAATTAGAGGCTTCTCTTGGCACAACAACGAAATAAAAAGGATAAGGAGCGGTTATTACAGTAGTAATAACTTCCAAGACTCAAATAAAAGAAAAAGTACTGAATGTAAAAACATTGGGTTATCTCCCAATAGTGCTTTTCTTTAACGCATTTGAGCTAGGCGCAGTAATTTGCAAAGATGCTCATGTAGGCGCCATAAAAGAGCTTAAGGCAAATGCGCTATATTGGAACTTAAAGCAAAAGAGAGCATCAAAAAGCAAATATGAAACACATTTAAATCTAAACCACTTCCTATGAAAAATAGTCTTGTAAAGAGACAAGTCATGAAAGCGCAAATCAAAAAGCATAGGAAGGCAAAACAAGTACAACTTCAAGAATTGCAACATAAGGAGGGGAAACTCAATATTGTTGAGATCCATCAAACCATGTTTCCCTCTCTCATAATAACTTTCAGTAGCATCATGAATAGAATTAACAATATAACTATCACATAAAGCTTCCCTATCATGAGCCATATGCATAAAAGAATTAATACTCCCCACATGAACAATCGTAGTAGGAGCAGATTCAACAGAATAATTATTCTCATCACCATAATCATCAAAATAGGAGGCATATTGTAATCATAACTAATTTTCTCCTCAAAAGTAGGTGAACTGAAAATATTATACTCATCATCATAACCATCATAAACTAGAGGTTTCGTATCATCACAAGCTAGAAAATAGCTATTTTGCAAAGCATATTCATCAAATATATCATCATAAGAAGGAATATGAATAGTACTAATCATACAACAATTATTAACCTTAGAATTGGTACCAAAAAGATTTTCAATATCAAAAGTAGAGTGCTTTTCCCAATCATGATCACTAACATAGGTAACAGGCATAGGAACATCATCCCAATCAGAATTATCATAATCTATAGCAGGATCATAACGCTTAGGAGAAGGTACCGTGTCCTCTCGCCTTTTGCTCCTCTTCTTCTTCATACTCTTCTTACTCTCTCCTTTAGGAGGATGAGACTTGAAGGGCATCTTCTCCACATAATCTGGTTTACTGACAGAAACAACAGAAGAAACTTTGGAGGATTCCTCCTCTCTATTAATAAGATCGAAACATCTATTAGTCCTGTCATAGCTTGGCAAAACATCATGTTTTATAAGATCTTGTAAGTAAGTATTTGCGAGGCAATCTTTAGCACAATAAAGATGACAACCACGAAGGGTGCTATTAATATCAACATCTCTCATATCAACCAGAGAAATCTTTCTGGATATCTCTTCACAATTCAAAAACAAAGTAAGCTCATCATGCTGATTGAGAGTAATCTTATCATCACAATACAAATTTGTGGTACTCGTTCGATTAATTGGGCATTGAAAATTAAAGTGACCCGTTTTACCGCAAAGATCACAAAGAAAAGGATAAAGCTCACAAACCCTTTCACCAAGCACATCTAGATCCCTGAGCCACATACTGGTTTCTTCATTTGCGTGGTGGACACAATAATCTTCCTTGTTGTAACTCTGTTCACAAGGTCTATGTACTCCACAAAAATTAACATGCTTATAGGAAATAGGACTTTCAGAGGTTCGAGCATGTTTATTGGAATCATTAACAACAATATCATTTTCTACGCGAGTGTCCTTAAAAGGTTCATGATACACGTCCCCATTTCCTTTAGGAACATTAATATGGGAAGCAAAGGTTTTAAAACAATCAATCATAATTTGAGGATCAAGACCATACTTAGCACTAAGCTCTTGAAAATCAGCAGTTTCAGCGAAAGACTTAATGCAATCAAACTCGTAATTCATACCTGATCCTTTACCTTTGTCGCTATCCCAACCTTCAATATTGTTTTGAATTGTTTCAAGTAGACCCCACTTGGTGTCGATGTCCTTGCTTGTGAAAGACCCATCAAAACATGCATCTAGATAGTCCTTGTAATATCCTGAAAGCCTTGCATAAAAATTATTAATAACAATATTACGAGGAAGATCACGAATAGGACATTTATGCATTAGTAACTTCAATCTTCCCCATGCTTGGGCAATGCTTTCTCCCTCATGTGGATGGAAATTATAAATGTAATTTCTACCTTTATAAACCTCACTAGAAGGATAGAATTTAGAATAAAAGAGAGGTACAATTTCCTCCCACTCAACTGGTCGGCCATCCTTCAGTGTTTTATACCATTCTGCAGCTCTGCCCTTCAGTGATAAAGAAAATAGCTTCCTCTTAACTTGGTTCATTGAAATACCTGCACACTGGAACAACTCGCATAAATCATGTATAAAGAGCAAATGATCACCAGGATGGACAGTTCCATCTCCTAAATAGCAGTTATTCATAGCACGTTCGACAATTTCCATAGGTATTTTAAAAGGATGAGGAGCACAAGCATCATTAGAAACATCACATATGGGAGATGAAATATCATCAGAGCAAACTCTCTCCACTAAAGCTGGGGAACTAAAAATATCATGCTTAACAAAACCAGCTTCCCCAAGCTTAGACTTTTCCATAGCATTAGCAATAACGGGATTCAAAGCATTCGTACTAATAACATTGCTATGCGAAACAAGCTCCAAAGGTTTTTCAATTTTCTCTTCAAATCTAAACTCAGAAAAAAGACTAAAGAACTCTTTATTTTCCATTAAGCCTAACTAGTGAAAATAAAAACAAGAAACAAAAAGATATAATTGCAGAATCTAAAGGAAATAACTCCGAGCACTCACACAGGAGGATGCGAGTACCTTTTACCTTACCTCCCCGGAAATGGCGCCAGAAAAGAGATTGATGTCTACGCACATGTCTGTTCTTGTAGATAGTGTTGGGCCTCCAAGTGCAGAGGTTTGTAGAGCAGCAGCAAGTTTCCCTTAAGTGGATCACCCAAGGTTTATCGAACTCAGGGAGGAAGAGGTCAAAGCTATCCCTCTCAAGCAACCCTGTGATTACGATACAGAAAGTCTCTTGTGTCCCCAACACACCCAATACACTTGTCAGATGTATAGGTGCACTAGTTCGGCAAAGAGATAGTGAAATACAAGTAGTAGTGATGATTATAAGTAGCAAATGTGATCTGAAATAAATATCGCTGCGAGCAAACATGTAACAAAACAGTAAGTAAACGGTGTGCAATGCTTGGAAACAAGGCCTAGGGATCATACTTTCACTAGTGGACACACTCTCAACAAATATAACATAATTGAACCAATAGATATTGCTGTTACTGTTTCACTGCTGTCACCACTATAAAATTGTTGCTACTGATAAACCACTGCGAGCAAGTCTAGTTCCAGGTGCAGCTGAATTGACAACTCATCTGTTAAGGCTTATAAATATCCTTTGGCTCCCCTTGTGTCGAATCAAGAAATTTGGGTTTTACTTCCCTCGAAGACTGTTGCGATCCCCTATACTTGTGGGTCATCAAGACTATTTTCTGGCGCCGTTGCCAGGGAGCATAGCTTTATTTGTAAGTTCACTTGGGATTCATATTGTTCGCTGCAATCCTTTCATCATGGTTAAACCTCGTGATGGAAAAGTTCCTATATTGCCATCCACTACAAGAAGAGGTACGACTTTGAATACCTCTGTTGCTCTTGATTCACCATCTGTTATGACTTATGAGTAAGTTGCTTACATCACCACACGCACATGCTCCCGCTACTTCTTCTACTGAGTTTGAAAATACTACTGATAATTTAGATGATGCTTCTACTATGCTTGATGAGAGTGGTTCGCTAGGTTCCTTTTTAGATGCTACAATTGCTAGAACTAAGCAAATGGGAAACACCACTGTTACACCTGTTAGTTCACCTGAGTCTAGGGAATGTCCTAGTGATGATTTTGATGATGCTTATATTGAGCTTGATGATGATTTTATTGCCGAAGCTCAGGCTACTCGTGATGCTAATGCTGTTAAGGAACTTCTAGCAAGACGTGCTATTAGATATAAGTTATCTCCTGATGCTAAGTTTGCTGCTTCTCCCATAAATATTAGAGATAAGGATTATGATTTCTCTTTAGATTTATCTTACATATCTATTGTTGAGAAAGAACCTTTTTGTGGTACTAAAAATGAAAGTGCTATGGCGCATATGAATGAGCTCTCTACTTTGAGTAATTTGTTTTCTGATGATATTAAGCTTCGCACTTACTTTGTTACTAAGATTTTTCCTTTCTCGCTGAAAGATGCAGCTAAAACTTGGTTTAATAACTTGTCTCCTGGATCTATTAATAGTCCTATTGCTTTGGTTAATGCTTTCTTTTAGAAATATTTTCCTGCTAGTGCTCAACATACTGATGTGCAGAAAATCTTTGCCTTTGTACAGGGAAAAGGAGAGATATTGCCCGAATCTTGGACAAGGTTTTGTTCTTTAATTAGAGCATTGGCTAAAGAGCCATTGCCTAAAAATGAACTCCTTGATATATTTTATAATGGACTAACTAATGAATCTAAGACATATCTGGATAGTTGTGCTGGTTGTGTTTTCAGGAAAAGAACTCCGGCTGAAGCTGAAGAATTAATGGCTAAAATAAGCCAGAACCATGATGATTGGACTATGGCTGAGCCAACACCAACACCAGCACCAACTACAGAACCGACACCGAAGAAGAGAGGAATGATTGAATTAAATGATGAAATTATGAGGGAAGCCAAGAAATCTCTTAAGAAGAAAGGTATTAAGTCCGAAGATGTGAAGAATTTACCTCCTATAGAAGAATTATGTAAGCCAATCCCTCACTCATCTACTATTGAGGTACACTCTCTCCAACGCTTTGATGATAGAGACATTCCTTACTCTA
Organism: Dactylis glomerata; assembly: GCA_007115705.1. NCBI lineage: Eukaryota > Viridiplantae > Streptophyta > Magnoliopsida > Poales > Poaceae > Dactylis > Dactylis glomerata. Next base: position 98,501 of record QXEO01000403.1, on the reverse strand, counting down.
AACCTCCTGATCAATGCTTAGATGAATTAGATAATTTTATTGTTAAGCAAGATAATTTTAATAGAAGGGTGTAGAATCATTTGTTAGAAAATTCTAGAGCTATTAACAAGTTGTAGGATATTGTGGAGAGAACCTCAAATGATGTCAAGATACTTGTTAAACATTTTCAAATGGTTCAGACTCAAATTGATCAGCTTACCAAGGTGCAAAAAGACTTGCTAGTTAACGCTGCAAGAGAAAAACAAGCATGTGAAATACGCACAAGAGGAGGTGCTACCACTCAAGACCCCTTATATCCTGAAGGATATCCTAAGAGGATCGAGCAAGATTCTCAACGCACTTCAAGTGATGATATTCCTTCCAAGAAGAAGAAGAAGAAGCATAAAACAACTGCAGAATCTTCCTAAACAGGTAAAGATCCTAATAGTGTTTCTATTTCTGATGCTGAAACCAAACCAGGTGATGCTTCCGATAAAGAAGAAGTTGAAGAGGAACCAGAAAAGCTTGCCAAGAATGAAAAGTACACTAAAGAAGACTTCATTGCCAACAAGCATGGTAATGAGAGAGAACCTTGGGTGCAGAAACCAATGCCTTTTCCTGGTAAGAAACACAAATCTAAAGAAGAAGAACACTATAACAGGTTTTGTGAATGGTTGAGACCTCTATTTTTGCAAATTCCTTTGACTGAAGCTATTAAAATGCCTCCTTATTCAAAGTATATGAAAGATATTGTTACTAACAAAACGAAGATTCCTAATGAGGAAATCTCCACTCTACTTGCTAATTATTCTTTTGATGGTAAAGTGTCAGAGAAGCTTGGAGATTTAGGTATACCAACTATTCCTTGCTCCATTAAAAATAACTATGTTAGAACTGCTTTATGTGATTTGGGAGACGGAGTTAGTGTCATGCCTTTTTCTCTTTATAAGAGACTTGATCTAGAAAAATTGGTATCAACTGATATATCTTTGCAAATGGCTGATAAGTCTACTACTATTCCTATTGGTATATGTGAAAATGTTCCTGTTCAAGTTGCTAACAGTTGCTTGATATTAACTGACTTTGTTGTGTTGGAAATGCCCGAAGATGATAATATGTCAATTATTCTTGGGAGACCTTTTCTAAACACTGCAGGTGCTGTTATTAATTGCAATCAAGGAAAAGTAACTTTTAATGTCAATGACAAAGAGTATACGATTTATTTTCCCAAGAAGATCGATAGAAAGAATGCTCTAAATTCAATCAAGAATGTAGAGACCATCAGAGTTGGTCAGATTATTTATTCAGAGCGAAAGCTCAAGGAAGAATATAAAATTGTTATGATTGGGACTATGCCTATCAAGGTCGAGGTAACATAAGCATATAGTGAAATGCAAAGTTTTGCCTCATATAAAATTGGTTTGGTAACAAGACTTGATCAACCTTGTTCACAAAGTGATTTTATATGAATGAAACTTCGTTTTCACCGCATTTACTCAACCTCACTCATATTTATTTTCACCATTTTTGTTCCCTTTGTTAGTTACATGTTTAGAGTATCTTAGAGCTGCTGCATACTTGGTTTTGATTTGCTTGCAATCATTCCATCTGCGCTTTCCCGAGTTTTTAATCTTCTGTCAATTTCTGAAAAATCCTCGAAAATAAAGTTTCTCGAAAAATTCCAAAAAAATCTTTTAAAATTTTTATGTCAAAAATGGGGCAGAGAGGCACCTGGGGGACCCACCACACCACCTCACCACCAGGGGGCGCGGCCCAAGCCTGGCCGCGCCCACCTATGGTGAGGGGGGGGGCCCTGGCCACTCACTTATCTCTTCATCCCCACTTCTTTCTCTCTCCCAGAAAATCTGAACACCCCAGCTCAAACCCGTGTTCTTGCTGCTCTCCATCATGATTTTTTGATCTCCTTGCTCATGCCATCTTTGTTTCTGAGATTTGGAGCATTTGTTCTCCGGTATGTGACTCCTTCGATTGTCCAAGTAGAATTTTGTTTAGTGGAGTATTTCTTGAGTATTTTAGTTCTATAGGTGGCAGGTGAAATGAGTTTGCATGCTTGTTCTATTGCTTAGAAATGTTATTTTGATGCATGTTAGCCCTCTAATAACTCCCTATAGTAGTTTCCTACATTTGTTTGTCTCAAAATCACTTTTTATGAGGTTTGTCAAAAATTTCAGAAAAGGGAAATGGACAACTACACCTATGGAGAAGTCTTTGAAAGAGAAGCACCAAGGTCATCAAGGCCTTCAAGATCCACTGCTCAATATAGGACATCTTACAATGAAGATCTTATGTCACCAAACATTGACGAAGAGGGGGGCGATGGAGATGCGCATCCATCCACCTTCCCTTGTGCTAACTTTTTGAGTGATGAAGGGATTCTTGAGGATTTCTTACTCCTTGTTGACAGGGTTGGATTGACTACATACATGACGGATGAGAGTAATCAATATGCTATGCTTACGAAGATTTTTGTTGAAAGCTTTAAATTTACTAACTCTCATTTTACGCCTTCCATTGCATTTAAGATTTATGATAAGTCTATCACCATGTCTTTGGAGAGGTTTTGTGGTATTCTAGGTATTCCCATGTTTGGGACAGCCTAGAAGATGCTGCAGCAACCCACTGTTTGTTGCAGCTCTACCGAGGAGTAACTAATGATGACGACCACACAGCACAGCGTGGCAAGATAAGAAACATTCAACTCCAAGCTATTAGATATTTTACTTATTATCTGGCCACTAGCATTCTTGGTAGGGGGAACACTAGCAATATCTCTAACTATCATTTAGCTTTTCTAGCTACTGCTCTTGATGTTAGCAAGAAGTATAACCTCGGTGCTCTTATTGCTCGTCGCCTAGCCGCTAGGGGACCTATTTACAGAGGCATTGTTGCTGCGCGCATTGTTGCTGCTCTAGGACTTTCTATTGCTCCTCATGATATATTGTTGGCTCCACAAAGGCTCGATCTTGCTGCCATGAAGCTCCATCACTTTGTTACTGCTAATTCATGTGCAGGGAAATTATTTTATAGAATGGTATTCACTGATGGAGAGGAAAGGGAAATTCCCTTGCCGCAGTCCAGTCTGTTCACTATCCATAGGAGGCCATGGTCGCGCTCGAAGGAGGAGTTGGACGAGCAGCTTGGGTTGCTCGCCTTCCACGTTCAGCACGGCGCAGTGGACCAAGAGGAAGAGGAGGCGTCTGCCGATCACTACACCGCATACCACACCGGGGCGTCCTCGAGCTCGTACCAGGACGAAGGTACTTCTTCGTCACACTTTGGAGGCGCCACCTCATGGCCGAGTTGGCCGAGCTGGGATTGATCTCCACTTAGGCCAAAAGCCTAAGCTTGGGGGGAGGTACGCCGACGATTCACTCATCTACATATTATATTTTGTCGGTACTTTGTATATCCATGTTTCGCTTTCCTTTGTTGTTTCTCTTTCTTATTTCTTCTTTCCAAAACACAAAAGGACCAAAAAAAATTCTGTTGTTTCTCTTTGTTTGCCTTTTAAGTTTCTAGCTTTGGTTTGCTTACTTGCTATTTTCGGTTTGATACTTGAAAAATCCAAAAATATTTTGTTTTGTTTGCTGTTTCCTTCTGCTCTTGTTGCAAAAATTCGAAAACCCAAAAATATTTGTTGTTCTTCTTCGGTTTTGTAAAGTTTGCTGCAGAGTTCAGTCTCCGTGACTCCATTGGAGCTTGGTATTCACTTTATATTATTCAAGCCACACAAGTGAAAAGGAAATAATGACGACATATGACAATCTGAGATGTGGTAAGAGGCTGGTATAAACTCTATTTGTTTTTATTTTTGTACATATACTCATCTATGTGGACATGCTTAGTCGGTTCATGTAAGGTATATGTTATTTAATGGATGCTTTGTAGTTCTTGCTCTCATATGATTAGTTCCAATTTACTAATAGTCGTAGCATGTCATGTAGGCGCTTGCTTGCATTGTTTTATTCGTAAAATGGTATGGTATTGTGGTATCCTCCTCTGAAAGTTTCATTTGAATCGACTTGGCACATGCTCAAGCATGCACATGACTGAACAAAAAGTCAATTAAGCCTCTATGATTTACTTTGCCTCAGAGTTTTTGTATCATTTTTATGCCTATATTAATTTTGTTTTGTCGCAAGCATGATTATGACAGCTTTTGCTCTCTCGATTGTCGCTTCCCAGTCTTTTGCTAGCCTTCACTTGTACTGAGAGGGAATACTTATCGTGCATCCAATCACCAAAAACCAAGTCTACCAAAGAGTCCACTATAAATTCCTATGCATGGTATTTCAGAGCCATTCCAAGTAAATTTTCATGTGCTACCTTTCAAAACTTTCAAATACTTCTCATTTTGTGCCACTGTTTTTAGCTCATAAGGACGTAGTGGTCGGAATTGCTATCTTCCATATTAAATTGAGTACCCCTCGACTAGGCAGCTTCATCTGCTCATCATTAATTTTGCAAGGGAGCTGGTCAAACCATTGTAATCTAAATCTAAAAAAGAAAAGAAAAAGAGCACTCCTCCATGGTATGTGAAAGTTGGTGGGCACCCGATGGAATCGGTTAGCCATGGTTTGAGAAAGGAAAAAAGGTGGGGAGGAGTGCCAAAGCTTTATAAAAGAGCACCAATGTGCCAAATTTTCAAAGAACTCGGAACCGCTCTCACTTGTTTATTATGGAAGATAGCAAGTCCCCATTGCCAATCGTTGACATGAAACAACCACCTCTCAAAATAAATTTTTATCTCTGTTTTACAAATGAAAAGCTCTAGCACATGTTAAATCACTACTTCCCTCTGCGAAGGGTCTTTCTTTTACTTTTATGTTGAGTCTTCATCTTCTAACTTTAAAGCACCTTCTTGAGAGCATAGCTGTTATTCTTAGTGTAATGTGCTTGTCCCAGAATACGGTTAATTGTGGTATAACTTTGATGCTTGTATCTTTGATATTTTTACTTCTAGTCTTCCCTTGGACTTCAGAGGTGCCTCAACATTTATGTTTTGCTCCACAAATAAAGCCAAGCGGTATACCACTCTTTCATATCATTTATGAACATTACAATCTTGTAGCTTCTTATGATCGTGTTGCTTGTTATTAGTATATTGGCACTCTTTCATAGCTTGCTTGACTATGAGGTAACATTAGTTGCATATTTCTTATTATGAATTGCCTGAGTATTTGATCATATAGTGAGAATATATACATCTTATGAAGCAAATGTGTTCGTGAAAGTTTCTTTTATCGCTCTCAGTTGTTAACTGAATTGCTTGAGGACAAGCAAATAGCTAAGCTTGGGGGAGTTGATACGTCCAAAACGTATCTACTTTCCCGAACACTTTTGCTATTATTTCTCCTCTAATTTGTGTGTTTTGAATACAACTAATACGGACTAATGCTGTTTTCAGCAGAATTGCCCTGGTGTCTTGTTTTTGTGCAGAAATCCGACTTTCATGAAAAATCCCGGAAAATATTGCAAAAATTCTATTTTACCAGAAGACCCACGGAGCCAGAAGAGGAGACGGAGAGAGGCTGGGAGCCAGGCTCACCACCAGGGGGCGCGGCCCAGGCCTGGCCGCGCCCACCTGTGGTAAGGCCGCCTCGGCCATCGCCTCGACCCCTCCTTCCGCCTACATATACCCTCTGACCTGAAAGGAGCGGGGTTTGGCGTTTTTCCGAGATAGACTTCCGCTGCGCCGCCACCATCAGAAACCGCGATTCGGAATGAGAAACTCTATTCTGGCACCCTGCCGGGACAGGGATTTGGAGGATATCTTCATCACCATCATCACCGACGTCTCTCCATCAACCATCCATGACTCCCCCATCCATGTGTGAGTAATTCCCGCTGTAGGCAAAGGGGGTGGTAGGGATTGGATGAGATCATTCATGTAATTTGCTATGAGATTGTTAGGGCATAGTGCCTAGTATCTATTATTAGTGCTTATGACATTGTTGCAACTTGTTGTGCTTAATGCTTGTCACTTTGGGCCCGAGTGCCATGATCTCAGATTTGAACTTGTTATTGTTTTATGATGATACTTGTTATTTATGATCTTACCTGCAAGTTGTATACACATATTATTGTCCGGAACCCGAGGCCCCAAAGTGACAGAAATTGGGATAACCAGAGGGGATGGCTATGATGTGAGGATCACATGTGTTCACCAAGTGTTAATGCTTTGCTCCGGTACTTTATTAAAAGGAGTACCTTAATTACCAGTAGTTTCCCTTGAGGCCCTACTGCAACAGGCTGGTAGGACAAAAGATGTCGTTCAAGTTTCTCATTGCGAGCACGTACGACTATATACGGAACGCATGCCTATGATTGTTTAGTACTAGGATGCTTATCATTATTTACTTGCAATTGCCCATGTCTCACTGATTTCATGAATTATCTTATCCATGCAATGCCCATACATCCATCCCTATGTCTACAGTATTTAATCCTACTGTTTACTATTGCTACTATTACCACTTTTATTTTACTATTGTTGTTACTGTTTCACTACTGTCACCACTATAAAACTGTTGCTACTGATAAACCACTGCAAGCAAGTCTATTTCTAGGTGCAGCTGAATTGATAACTCATCTGTTAAGGCTTATAAATATCCTTTGGCTCCCCTAGTGTCGAATCAATAAATTTGGGTTTTACATCCCTCGAAGACTGTTGCGATCCCCTATACTTGTGGGTCATCACCCTCCGCCTATATATTCTTATCGACGGGGAAAACCTAAAGGCCCGATCAATTTCCACGAAACATACTGCAAGCCACCGCCGTCGTCGACGCGAGATCGGGAGGGTCCAGAAGCTCTCCCCGGCACCCTGCCAGAGAGTGGAATCACCGTCGGAGGCCTTCTTCATCACCATGCCTGCCTTCGGAGTGATGCGTGAGTGGTCTACCTTGGACTACAGGTCCATAGCAGTAGCTAGATGGTTGTCTTCTCCTCCATGTGCTTCATTTTTAGATCTTGTGAGCTGCCTATCATGATCAAGATCATTGTTGTGTAATTCTACATGTTGTGTTTGTTGGGATCCGATGAATATTGATACTTTGTCAAGTTGATATGCTAAATTATTATCTTTATGTTATCTCTATGTTGTTTATGATCTTGCATGCTCTCTGTTGCTAGTAGATATCTTGGCCGAGTAGATGCTAGTGACTCCAAGAGGGAGTATTTATGCTTGATAGTGGGTTCATGCCTCTAGTAATCTGGGGGAGTGACAGAAACCTCTAAGGTTGTAGAAGTGTTGTTGCCACTAGGGAGAAAACAACAATCTTGTGTTCAAGGACATTTGCATTGTTTACTTTACGCACTTTGCTTAATGCAGTTATCCGTTGTTCTCAACTTAATACTCAACAGGTGCTCGGATGACACCTCGAGAGTGGATTATTAGTCATAGATGCAGTTGGATTACGGTCTATGTATTTTGTCGTAATGCCCAGAGTCAATCTCATAGTGATCCTTGATACGTCTCAAACGTATCTATAATTTTTGATGCTCCATGCTTGTTTTTACACCATTTGCTTTATGTTTTGTTACACTTCGTGGCATTTTATGCATTTTCCGGAACTAACCTATTAACGAGATGCTACAGTGCCAGTTTCCTATTTTTTGTTGTTTTTGTGTTTCAGAAAAGTTACACAGGAAATATTCTCAGAATTGGACGAAACAAAAGTTGAACCTCCTATTTTTACCAAAGCTTCAAGAAGACCGAAGAGGAGACGGAGGGGGGCCATGGGCCATCCACACCATAGGGTGGCGCGGCCAGACCCTGGCCCACACCCCTGGTGGTGAGGCCACCTGGCCCACCTCTTGATGCCGCCCTTCCGCCTATATATTCCTTCCGACGGGAAAAACCTAAACACCCGATCAATTTTCCGGAAACACATCGCGATCCGCCGCCGTCGTCGAGCCGAGATCGGGAGGGTCCAAAAGCTCTTCCCAGCACCCTGTTGGAGAGGGGAATCGCCACCAGAGGTCTTCTTCACCGCCATGCTTGCCTCCGGCGTGATGAGTGAGTAGTCTACCTTGGACTATGGGTCCATAGCAGTAGCTAGATGGTTGTCTTCTCCACCGTGTGCTTCATGTTTAGATCTTGTGAGCTGCCCTACATGATCGAGATCATCTTTATGTAATTCTACATGTTGTGTTTGTTGGGATCCGATAAATATTGGTGCCCTGTTAAGTTGATGTTCTGAAATTTATCTTATGTTATCTCTATGTTGTTTATGATCTTGCATGCTCTCCGTTGTTAGTAGCTATCTTGGCCGAGTAGATACTAGTGACTTCAACAGGGGGTATTTATGCTCGATAGTTGGGTTCATGCCTCTATTTACTCTGGGGGAGTAACAGAAACCTCTAAGGTTGTAGATGTGTTGTTGCCACTAGGGAAAAAACAACAATCTTGTGTCTAAGGACATTCGCTTTGTTTACATTACACACTTTGCTTAATGCAATTATCTGTTGTTCGCAACTTAATACTCTCGGGGACCTCGGATGATTCCCCGTGAGTGGATTATTAGTCATAGATGCAGTTGGATGGCGGTCTATGTATTTTGTTGTAATGCCCAGAGTAAATCTCATAGTGATCATCATGACATATGCACGTTATCTTTATTCTATCAATTGCCCAACTGTAATTTGTTTACCCAGCATGTCGTTATTTATCTTATGGAGAGACACCACTAGTGAACTATGGACCCCGGTCCAATTTCCTTTACATTGTTATTACTGTTTACTTTTATTCGCACTATTTACTTTCTCGCATACTACTATTGCTTTCCACTCGATACGCTCAATCCTTTGTTTACAGCAAACCGATGAGATTGACAACCTCATCGTAAGTTGGGAGAAAAGTTCTTGGTTGTGTTGTGTGCAGGTTCCACGTTGCTGCTGGTGCAAAGCAAAGCCATGGACGAGGCACCTTATAAATTGCCTAGAGCTGTCGCGAAGCTAGCAGGCATCACCTTCTAAAGTTTGGCTTTTTCCTACTGGTTCGATAAACCTCGGTTTCTTACTGAGGGAGGCCTTGCTACTGTGCTCATCATACCTTCCTCTTGGGGTTCCCAACTGGGTGGTTATCTGCCCGCATCAATCCTCATGACATATGTGTGCTAGCTTTATTCTATCAATTGCCCAACTATAATTTGTTTACCCAGCATGTTATTTAATTTATGGAGAGACACCACTAGTGAACTATGGACCCCGGTCCATTTCTTTTACATTGCTATTACCGTTTACATTTTACTTATTTTATTTACATTCTTGCAAACTATTACCTTTTACCACTCGATACGTTTAATTCTTTATTCACAGCAAACCGGTGAGATTGACAACCTCACTGTGAGTTGGGACAAAGTACTTGGTTGTGTTGTGTGCAGGTTCCACATTGCTGCTGGTGCAAAGCTACACCCTGGACAAGCTTTCTGGCGCCATTGTCCGGAGTTGTCGCAAAACTAGGGGACATGAACCTTCGAAAGTTTGGTTCTTTCTCCTACTGGTTCGATAAACCTTGGTTTCACAACTGAGGGAAGACTTGCTGCTGTGCTCATCATAACCTTCTCTTGGGGTTTCCAATTGGGCGGTTATATATATAAAACTCCTACATCAACACCGCACCACCAACAAGTTTTCTAGTGCCGTTGCCGGGGAGAAAGAAGATTTTTGCAAGGGGAGTCTCTCATTTCCAATCTTTTACTTTGTTATTGTTTTGTTTTGCTTTATTTTTGCTTGCATCGTTTTATCAAAAATACAAAAAAAATAGTTCCTTTATAGTTGTTATTTTTACTTGTCTGCTTTTTAGTCTTGTTAGAATGAGTAATCCTGAGGTTGAGGTCCGTACTTTTAAGCAACAAGGGGGAGAGGGTTTGAAAGATGCTTGGTACCGAATTAGTAACGATCATCATAGGTGTACAAAGAAGCATTCTACCATGATCCTCCTTAGGAATTTTTATGTTGGTATATCTAGTTGGAATAGGTATGTTCTTGATACTCTCGCATGAGGTAATTTTCTGGGTACTCCCGCTTTAGAAGCATGCACTTTAATTGAAAGTTTAGTGGGAATACCACCTGTTCATTTTGTTAAAACTGAGATTACTTTGGGGGAAGTTTTAGAAAAACTTAGCTCTTTAGAAAAAAAGTTTGCCAAATATCCTTGATAACGCTAGCCAAGTTAATGAATCGATAGAAAGTATCGGTAAGAGAATCACTATTTTAGAGGCTAGCACTATTCATGATAGTCAAAACTTTAGTATTGGTAAACTAGAGGAGTTCATGGAAACTTTAAGGTCAATTTTCTCTTCTCTTAAATTTAAGAAGGAGAAAGCTTTTGTTGGAAAAGAGCAAAAATTTATGTATGTTCCCAAGGTGTCTGTGCCAAAACCGCAGCATGTTTTTAAGATTGGTAAGACTTTTAGTTCAACTAAGAGTGACTTGCATGTTGAATCATCTTCGGGAACTTCTAAAGTTCCTAGTGTGGTAAGCGGTGCTCTTGAGGAAATAATTAATTTTAATGCCTCATTTGAAAATACTTGATTTGCACTTTCTGCGCCTAGCTCAAAGGCGTTAAAGAAAAGCACTCTTGGGAGATAACCAAATGTTTTATTTTCAATACTTTTTCTTTTATTTGAGTCTTGGAAGTTATTACTACTGTAATGACCTCTCCTTATCATTTTTTTGCTTTTCTAACAAGAAGAATCTCTAATTTGAGGGAGGTAAGATTTGGGGAAGTTGCTGTCCTGAAACAGATTTTTGTGTTGTACTGTAAAAATTCGTGAAAATTCTCAGAATATCTTTTTGATCTGCGATTTCTTGTGCATATGCCCCAGGTTATTTACAAATGTTTATTAGTTTTGCACTTTTCGATTTGAGCAACAGATGGTCCTCGAAAAAATCGATTTTTGTCAGCTGTTCTGTTTTGACAGATTTCTGCCACTATTTGTGTTTGCCTCTCGATCGCTTTCTTTTAAGTTCTTTTAATCACGGAACTTTTGAGGAAGTTGCTACAATAGTATATGATTTAATATATGGTATATTTGAGTTTTAAACTGAACCAAAAGAGTAGATTTATTATCATGCTTATACTAATGTTGCTAATAGAATTGTGTGAAGTTTTGTATGAAGGAAGTTTTCAAGTGTAGGGAATGGAGAGTGATGAGATGAGATGAAGTACGGAAAAAAGCTCAAGCTTGGGGATGCCCATGTCACCCTAAGAAATATCCAAGAGGTACAAGCGTCAAAGCTTGGGGATTCTGATACGTCTCCAACGTATCTATAATTTTTGATGCCCCATGCTTGTTTTTACACCATTTGCCTACTGTTTCGTTACACTTCGTGGCACTTTTATGCATTTTCCGGAACTAACCTATTAACAAGTCGCCACAGTGCCAGTCCCTATTTTCTGCTGTTTTTGTGTTTCAGAAGTGCTACACAGGAAATATTCTCGGAATTGGACGAAACAAGTTCCTGAAGTCTTATTTTCCCCAGAAGCTTCCAGAGATCCGAAGAAGAGTAGGAGGGGGGCCACGAGGGCCCCACACACCAGGGCGGCGCGGTCTAGCCCCTGGCCGCACCCCCTATGTGTGAGGGTGCCCCGGGCCATCTCTGATGATGCCCCTTCGCCTATAAAGACCCCCCGACGAGAAAAACCTACGTACCCGATCAATTTTCCAGAAACACATCTCGATCCGCCGCCGTCGTCGACCCGAGATTGGGAGGGTCCAGAAGCTCTTCCCGGCACCCTGCCGGAGAGGGGAATCGCCACCGGAGGTCTTCTTCATCGCCATGCTTGCCTCCGGAGCAATGAGTGAGTAGTCTACCTTGGACTATGGGTCCATAGCAGTAGCTAGATGGTTGTCTCCTCCACCATGTGCTTCATGTTTAGATCTCATGAGCTGCCCTACATGATTGAGATCACCGTTATGTAATTCTACATGTTTGGTTTGTTGGGATCCGATGAATATTGGTGTTATGATTGAGTTGCTATACTGAAATATATCTTATGTTATCTCTATGTTGTTTATGATCTTGCATGCTCTCCGTTGTTAGTAGCTATCTTGGCCGAGTAGTTGCTAGTGACTCCAAGAGGGGGTATTTATGCTCGATAGTGGGTTCATGCCTCTATTTAACCTGGGGGAGTGACAGAAACCTCTAAGGTTGTAGATGTGCTATTGCTACTAGGGAGAAAACAACATTCATATGCTCAAGGGCATATGCTTTGTTTACATTACACACTTTGCTTAATGCAATTATCTGTTGTTTGCAACTTAATACTCATGGGGTGTTCGGATGATATCCCCGGGAGTGGATTATTAGTCATAGATGCAGTTGGATGGCGGTCTATGTATTTTGTTGTAATGCCCAGAGTAAATCGCATAGTGATCTTCTTGACATATCACGTTTATCTTTATTCTATCAATTGCCCAACTGTAATTTGTTTACCCAACATGTATTATTTATCTTATGGAGAGACACCACTAGTGAACTGTGGACCCCGGTCCTATTTCCATCATATTGCTATCACTTGTTTACTTTACTCGCACTGTTTACTTTACTCGCATACTTTCACTGTTTTCCACTCGATACGCTCATACCCTTTGTTTCAAGCAAACCGGTGAGATTGACAACCTCATCGTAAGTTGGGAACAAAGTATTTGGTTGTGTTGTGTGCAGGTTCCACGTTGCTGCTAGCAAAGCAAAGCTTGGACGAGGCGCCATATATAAATTGTCCGAAGCTGTCGCTAAGCCAGTCCGCATCACCTTCAGTCGTTTGTCTCTCCTCTCCAAGATCGACATACCTTGGTTTCTTAACTGAGGGAAAATCTTGCTGCTCTATTCATCACACCTTCCTCTTGGGGTTGCCAACGGGCTGGTCATCAACCACGCATCAAGCTATTTTCTGGCGCCGTTGCCGGGGAGGAAGTAGAAGACTTCCGCGAGGGGAGTTTTTCGCACACACATCCTTTACTTTGTTATTGTTTTGCTTTACTTTATTTATTTTACCTGCATCGTTTTTTATCAAAAACCCAAAAAAATTAGAATCCTTGGTAGTTGTTATTTCTTTACTTTAGTTCATTATATTGTTCCCTAAGTATGTTTTGGAGGATCTCTCAGTAGGTAGTGGTTTAATTATTGGGAAAGATAACATTGAGGAGTTCTTTAATCACATTAGTATGCATAAAGAAGTTGAGGAAAAGTCTTTGGTTGAGCTAGCTCCTAGTTATGAAGTTGCTTCCACTTATTTAGTTCACATGTTAGAAGCTAGGTTTGCTAATCTTAATCCCTTTTTGCAATACATGTTCCTTAAGCTTCATGAAATTGAAGATCCTGAAAAGAAAGCTTTCATTTTGAAAACTATGCGCTTAGAATTTAAAGATGTTGCCAATGAGGCTAGAAAAGTTTTTTAAGAAATTCAATAAGCTTGGCTCGCCTGTAACGGTTGTTGGCACACCCAATGATTTTAGAGTGCCAATACCTTATAAACTTTCAGGAATACATGATGTTTGGGAAAATAATTCTAGTTGGTTTTGTCCTGAAAATCCTTTCGATGAAAGTAGTGTACCAAAGCATGATCATAAAGGATCTTCAAAAACTCATTTGGACATAATTCCTTGCATTGTTGAAAAGACTCCTATTGTGGATCCCGATGCTCCTTTCATAATTACTTCATCACTTGATGTTACTTGATTCGCAATTTTCTGCGCCTAGCTCAAAGGCGTTAAAGAAAAGCACTCTTGGGAGATAACCCAATGTTTTATTTTCAGTACTTTTTCTTTTATTTGAGTCTTGGAAGTCATTACTACTGTAATGACCGCTCCTTATCCTTTTTATTTCATTGTTGTGCCAAGAGAAGCCTCTAATTTGAGTGAGGTAAGATTTGGGGATGTTGCTGTCCTGAAACTGTTTTCGGTGCTTCACCGTAAAAATTCATATAAATTCTCTGTATATATTTTGGACCTGCGATTTCTTGTGCATATGACCCAGGTTATATCCAAACTTTCATTAGTTGAACACTTTTTGATTTGAGCAACAAAAAACCCCTAAAAATTCGGCCTTTGTCAGCTGTTCTGTTTTGACAGATTGATGCCAATATTTGTGTTTGCCGCTTTATCACTTTCTTTTGATTTCTTTTGATCACGGAACTTTTGGGGAAGTTTCTACAGTAGTATATGCTATATATGTGGTGGTTTTGGGTTGAAACCTGAAGCAAAAAGAGGTTGATTATATGTTATGCTACACTAATGTTGCTAATAGATTTGTGTTTAGTTTTGTATGAAGGAAGTTTTCAAGTGTAGAGATTGGAGAATGATGAGATGAGTTGAAGAATGGACAAAAGCTCAAGCTTGGGGATGCCCATGCATCACCCAAGAAATATCCAAGAAGTACAAGCGTCAAAGCTTGGGGATGTCCCCCGAGGCACCCCTTCTTCATCGGCAAAAATCAGGTCACCTTTCAAAACACTATATTTTTATTGCTTTATGCACTATGTGTTTTTCTTGGAGCGTCAGTTGTTTTAGTTTTCTTTATTAGTTTGTTTGTTTGCTGCAATAAATGGTTGGACCCCAACAAATTTCTTTTGGAGAAGTTGCCTTGCTTTTCATTTGCCAAGAACGCTCTAGTTTTCACTCTTATCAAAAACTGAGTGTTCTTCTTTTTCTGCTACTGCTTTTGGTTTTCATTTTCGCCTTGATTTGCATTCAGACCTTGTCATATTTCTTCATCAAGGTGTATTTTTGCCTCTGATCTTTATTGGTTTTCATCAAAAGAGGTGTCTTAAAAAATTTCAAATGGTGTTGGAAAAGAGAAAAAGCTTTATGCAAAAAAGTGGTACAAGAAGGAGCTTGTGTAGACTGCGGCTTAGGCTTTTTTATGTCATGCTTGATATCTTTTTGATAGTATGCTTAGTGGTTTTGCTGTAGCATGACTTGTCTCAAATAACTGAGATTGCTTAATGAGCCTTTGAAAAAATCATGCGTTGTTTTTAATTATTTGGAAGCATTATTTTGGTTTTCTCCTTGATGCTTTATTTGGGTTGACTTGGCGCATGCTCACACATGTTAGACTCTTACAAAGTCGCCAATAGCCTCTATGATCATTTAGTTTTTGACTTTTGATGCCATCTTATGCTTCTTTTAATGTCGCTTTGTCGCTTTGCATGATTATGGCCATTATTGCTCTCTTAGTTGGTCGCTCCCAGTTTTTTGCTAGCCCTCGCCTTGTACTGAGTATGAGCTCTACTCATGCATCCAACTACTAAAAACCAAGTTTGCCAAAGTGTCCACCATACATACCTACTAGCAATTTGCTATTCCAAGTACATTTGACTTGCTTTTATTTTCTCTTCAAATTAAACTCTTACCAGTGTTATGCGAAAATTGGTCAGTAAAGCTCTCACGAACCGGAAGGCACACTTTACTTTTTCTTGTTCTTAAAAATTTGACATTGTGGTCTCTTATGTTGAGTTGTTATGCTTGCAATTTATAAGTTGGAGACTAGCCCAGCCATGCAGTCATGGGGCAAGCTTTCAACATTGCACTTCTCTTTTGAGTTGATATCGTGATCTTTTATTTATGGATGCCCGCGGTGTGAAATGAATTGGGAATCTTGCGGGGATCATGGAGTTTTTATATGTGTTAGGGAAACACCTGGGCCGCCAATCTAAGCCATGCATAATTCATGGTGGAAATTTGCAGCATACCCATAGTGGACATTCGACGACGCATCTCAAAATAAAAAGCTATACAATTGGTAAATAAAAGAGATGTCGAGGTGTTCATTGTCTGCTTGTCCTATCATTTTGATGTGGGCTTGTTCCATGTCATCGGGCACGGAGGTACCCCGTTGGCGGTTCTCGATGATACATATATACTTACAATGACAAGAGCCTTGCTTGGGACTCTAAGTTGAGTAGCATGAGGTTTGGGTACTCGTATTCACGGGACACGAGGTTTTCGACTTATGATTTGTCAAACATATGCATCATAATTGTCCTCGCATTAACTTTAACCATTCAAGATGCTTATGATGGGGCAATGAGAGCTCAAAGCCGGTAAGTAACATAATTTTTGTAGGTTATAAAACTCGTAATCACTGCTTCCCTCCGCGAAGGTCCTTTCTTTTACTTTTATGTTGAGTCACCACCTTCTATCTTTATGCACCATTAAGAGAGCATAGTTGTCATTCTTAGTATAATGTGCATTGTCCCAAAGTTTTCATTGATTGATTCATATTGTTGGTTTCACTTGTTCTTAAATTATTTGTATCTAGTCGCCCTCTTAAACTTGAAGGTGTCCTATGCATTTATGTTTTGCTCTCTATGAAGGACAAGCTGAAAACCATTTGTATGTTTTTCCATATGATTTGAACACACGTTTGAATTTCATTGTTTCATTTTCATGATCTTTTGTTTGTGTTCATTTGCATGTTATAACATGGTTGCTAAGTTTCTATTATCAAGATTATATCTTTCATGCCCATGTTTTAAGTTCTTATGATCCCTGCTCACAAATGCTTACATATATGATCAAGATTGTGTAGGTGCATGTCACCTCAAAAATTATTCTTTTGTTATCACTTACCTACTCGAGGACGAGCAGGAGTTAAGCTTGGGGATGCTTCATACGTCTCCAACGTATCTATAATTTTTGATGCTCCATGCTTGATTTTACACCATTTGCCTACTGTTTCGTTACGCTTCGTGGCACTTTTATGCATTTTCCGGAACTAACCTATTAACAAGTCGCCACAGTGCTAGTTCCCTGTTTTCTGCTGTTTTTGTGTTTCAGAAGTGCTACACAGGAAATATTCTCGGAATTGGACGAAACAAGTTCCTGAAGTCTTATTTTCCCCAGAAGCTTCCAGAGATCCGAAGAGGAGTTGGAGGGGGGCCACGAGGGCCTCACACACCAGGGCGGCGCGGCCTGGCCCTTGGCCGTGCCCCCTATGTGTGAGGGTGCCTCGGGCCACCTCTGACGATGCCTCTTCGCCTATAAAGACCCCCCGACGGGAAAACCTAAGGACCCGATCAATTTTCCAGAAACACATCGCGATCTGCCGCAGTCGGCGACCCGAGATCGGGAGGGTCCAGAAGCTCTTCCCAGCACCCTGCCGGAGAGGGGAATCGCCACCGGAGGTCTTCTTCATCGTCATGCTTGCCTCCAGAGCGATGAGTGAGTAGTCTACCTTGGACTATGGGTCCATAGCAGTAGCTAGATGGTTGTCTCCTCCACCATGTGCTTTATGTTTAGATCTCATGAGCTGCCCTACATGATTGAGATCACCGTTATGTAATTCTACATGTTTGGTTTGTTGGGATCCGATGAATATTGGTGTTATGATTGAGTTGCTATACTGAAATATATCTTATGTTATCTCTATGTTGTTTATGATCTTGCATGCTCTCCGTTGTTAGTAGCTATCTTGGCCGAGTAGTTGCTAGTGACTCCAAGAGGGGGTATTTATGCTCGATAGTGGGTTCATGCCTCTATTTAACCTGGGGGAGTGACAGAAACCTCTAAGGTTGTTGATGTGCTGTTGCTACTAGGGAGAAAACAACATTCATATGCTCAAGGGCATATGCTTTGTTTGCATTACACACTTTGCTTAATGCAATTATCTGTTGTTCGCAACTTAATACTCATGGGGTGTTCGGATGATATCCTCGGGAGTGGATTATTAGTCATAGATGCAGTTGGATGGCGGTCTATGTATTTTGTTGTAATGCCCAGAGTAAATCGCATAGTGATCTTCTTGACATATCATGTTTATCTTTATTCTATCAATTGCCCAACTGTAATTTGTTTACCCAGCATGTGTTATTTATCTTATGGAGAGACACCACTAGTGAACTGTGGACCCCGGTCCTATTTCCATCATATTGCTATCACCTGTTTACTTTACTCGCACTGTTTACTTTACTCGCATACTTTCACTGTTTTCCACTCGATACGCTCATACCCTTTGTTTCAAGCAAACCGGTGAGATTGACAACCTCATCGTAAGTTGGGAACAAAGTATTTGGTTGTGTTGTGTGCAGGTTCCACGTTGTTGCTAGCAAAGCAAAGCTTGGACGAGGCGCCATATATAAATTGTCCGAAGCTGTCGCTAAGCCAGTCCGCATCGCCTTCAGTCGTTTGTCTGTCCTCTCCAAGATTGACATACCTTGGTTTCTTAACTGAGGGAAAATCTTGCTGCTATATTCATCACACCTTCCTCTTGGGGTTCCCAACGGGCTGGTCATCAACCACGCATCAGATTCCCCCGAGGTACCCCTTCTTCATCGGCAAAAATCAAGTCACCTTTTAAGATACTATATTTTTATTGCTTCATGTACTATGCGTTTTTCTTCGAGCGTCTTTACTTTCGCTTTCAGTTTTCTTTTGTTTTGTTTGCTGCAATAAATGGTTGGACCCCAACAAATTTCTTTTGGAGATGACACACTCCGGTTTTTCATTGCCAAGAACACTCTAGTTTTCACTCTTATCGTTCAACGAGTGTTCTCTTTTTCTACTACTGAGTTTAGCTTCCATTTTTTGCCTTGATTTTTGTTCAGATCTTGTTATATCTTTGCATCAAGGTGTATTTAGACCACTGGTCTATGTTGGTTTTCATCAAAACAATTGCTTCAAAAAGGTTTTAATGGTGTTGGAAAAGAGAAAAAAAAATTCATGCCTATAGTGATACAAATGGGAGCTTGTTGAGACTGCGGCTTAGACTTTTGCATGTCATGCTTGATGTCGTTCTGATAGTATGCTTAGTAGTTTTTGCTGTAGCATGACTTGTCTCAAATGACTGAGATTGCTTAATGAGCCTTTGAAAAAAATCATGCGTTGTTTTTTATTATATGGGAGCATGTTATTGTGGTTTTCTCCTTTGATGCTTTATTTGGGTTGACTTGGCGCATGCTTACAACATGTTTGACTCGAACAAGTCACCATATAGCCTCTATGATCATTTGGTTTTTGACTTGTGATACCACTTTATGCTTCGGTTAATGATGTTTTGTCGCTATGCATGATTATGGCCGTTATTGCTCTCTTAGTTGGTCGCTCCCAGTCTTTTGCTAGCCTTCATTTTGTAGTTAGAGGGAATACTTCTCGTGCATCCAACTCCCAAAAACCAAGTTTTCCAATGAGTCCACTATAAATTCCTATGCATGGTATTTGCAAGCCATTCCAAGTAAATTTTCATGTGCTACCTTTCAAAAAACCTTCAAAATACTTCTCATTTTGTGACACTATTTTTAGCTAATGGGGACGTAGTGGTCGGATTTGCTATCTTAAATATTGTTTTATTCCAAAAAAAGGCACTCCTCCATGGTATGTGAAAGTTGGTGGGCACCCAATGGAATCAGTTAGCCATGGTTTGTGAAAGGAAAAGTGGAAAGGAGTGCCAAGCTTTATAAAAGAGCAACAAAGTGCCAATCTCTCTCTCAAAAACTTGCTTTGTATGGAAGATAGTAAGAACCCCATTGACAGTCGTTGACAAAGAACAACCACCTCTCAAAACAAATTTTTATCTCTCTGTTTTACAAATGAAAAGCTCTAGCACATGTTTAATCACTGCTTTCCTCTGCGAAGGGCCTTTCTTTTACTTTTATGTTGAGTCTCTACCTTCTACCTTTATGCACTGTCTAAGAGAGCATAGTTGTCATTCTAAGTTTGATGTGCATAGTCCCAAAATTTATTATTGATTGATTCATGATTATGGTTTTGCTTGTTCTTAAATTATTTGTATCTAGTCGCCCTCTTAAACTTGAAGGTGTCCTATGCATTTATGTTTTGCTACTCCATGAGGGACAAGCTGAAAACCACTTTACTATGTTTCTCTATATGGTTGAAACACACACTTGACTTTCATTGCTTCATTACTCATGATCTTTTGTTTGTGTTACTTTTCATGTTATAACATGGTTGCTAAGTTTTATTGTCAAGATTATGTCTCTTATGCCCACGTTTTAAGTACATTGATCTCAGAACTCAATGCTTTACCTCGTTGATCAAGATTGTGATGGTGCATGTCACCTCAAAAATTATTGTTTTGTTATCACTTACCTACTCGAGGACGAGCAGGAGTTAAGCTTGGGGATGCTTGATACGTCTCAAACGTATCTATAATTTTCGATGCTCCATGCTTGTTTATACACCATTTGCTTTGTGTTTTGTTACACTTCGTGGCATTTTTATGCATTTTCCGGAACTAACCTACTAACGAGATGCCACAGTGCCAGTTCCCTGTTTTCTGATGTTTTTGTGTTTCAGAAAAGCTACACAGGAAATATTCTCAGAATTGGACAAAACAAAAGCCGAACCTCCTATTTTTCCAGAACACGAGTCAGAGTCCAAAGCAGAGACGGAGGGGGGCCAAGACCTGGCCACACCCTAGGGCGGCGTGGGCCAAGCCCTGGCCACGCCACCAGGGGTGAGCCCCCCTGGTCCACTTCCTGATGCTGCCCCTTCGCCTATATATTCTCCTCGACGGGGAAAACCTAAAGGCCCGATCAATTTCAACGAAACATACTGCAAGCCGCCGCCGTCGTTAATGCGAGATCGGGAGGGTCCAGAAGCTCTCCCCGGCACCTTGTCGGAGAGCGGAATCACCGCCGGAGGCCTTCTTCATCACCATGCCTGCCTCCGGAGTGATGCGTGAGTAGTCTACCTTGGACAACGGGTCCATAGCAGTAGCTAGATGGTGTCTTCTCCTCCATGTGCTTCATATTTAGATCTTGTGAGCTGCCTATCATGATCAAGATCATCGCTGTGTAATTCTACATGTTGTGTTTGTTGGGATCCAATGAATATTGATACTTTCTCAAGTTCATGTGCTGAATTATTATCTTTATGTTATCACTCTGTTGTTTATGATCTTGCATGCTCTCCGTTGCTAGTAGATATCTTGGCCGAGTAGATGCTAGTGACTCCAAGAGGGAGTATTTATGCTCGATAGTGGGTTCATGCCTCTAGTAATCTGGGGGAGTGACAGAAACCTCTAAGGTCGTAGATGTGATGTTGCCACTAGGGAGAAAACAATAATCTTGGGTTCAAGGACATTTGCATTGTTTACTTTACACACTTTGCTTAATGCAGTTATCCGTTGTTCACAACTTAATACTCAACGGGTGCTCGGATGACACATCGAGAGTGGATTATTAGTCATAGATGCAGTTGGATTACGGTCTATGTATTTTGTCGTAATGTCCAGAGTGAATCTCATAGTGATCCTCATTACATATGTATGCTAGCTTTATTCTATCAATTGTCCAACTGTAATTTGTTTACCCAGCATGTTATTTACTTTATGGAGAGACACCACTAGTGAATTGTGGACCCCGGTCCATTTCTTTTACATTGCCATTACCGTTTACATTTTACTTGTTTTATTTACATTCTTGCAAACTATTACCTTTTACCACTCGATACGCTTAATCCTTTGTTCACAGCAAACCGGTGAGATTGACAACCTCACTGTGAGTTGGGACAAAGTACTTGGTTGTGTTGTGTGCAGGTTCCACGTTGCTGCTGGTGCAAAGCTACACCCTGGACAAGCTTTATGGCGCCATTGTCTGGAGTTGTCGCAAATCTAGGGGGCATCAACCTTCGGAAGTTTGGTTCTTTCTCCTATTGGTTCGATAGACCTTGGTTTCACAACTGAGGGAAGACTTGCTGCTGTGCTCATCATAACCTTCTCTTGGGGTTTCCAATTGGGCGATTATATATACAAAACTCCTACGTCAACACCGCACCACCAATATACAATTTATTAATTTGTTCCCATAAGTGTTTCCCTTTTTGTGACAAGCGGTGTTCCTTGTAATAATTTTTTTGTTCTTTCGTGAACCCACCTTGCCAAAAAGATCTTTTTTCAAAGAAATCAACCATTGATAGAAAGCATGATAAAGCAAGACAATACCAGATCAACAAAAATAACAACTATAAAAGAAACTAATTTTTTGTATTTTTGATAAACAAGAAACAAACAAAATAAAGTAAAGTAAAGAAACTAAGCAAAACAATACCAAAGTAAAGAGATTGGAATTGAGAGACTCCCCTTAAAGAAATCCTCTTTCTCCCTGGCAACGGCGCCAGAAAAAGTCTGGATGGCGCCTAGTTGACGTGGGAGTTTATTCTTCTTCAACGGCGCCAGAAAAAGTCTTGATGTCTCAAAGGACCAGTTGGAAAACCCCAAGAGGAAGGTATGATGATCACAGTAGTAAGTTTTCCCTCAGTTATAAAATCAAAGTTTAATCGACCAGTAGGAGAAAGAAACCACTTCTGAAGGTTGTTGCTAGCTGACTTTGGCAACGACGCCAGAGAACAGTTGACGGCGCTTGAAAACAGTCTTGTGCGCGGTGTCGGCGCCAGCAGCAACGTGGAACCTGCACACAACACAACCAAAATACTTTGCCCTAACTTACAGTGAGGTTGTCAATCTCACTGGTTTGCTGATACCAAAGAATTAGATGTATAGTGTGGAAATAGATGTTTGTTTGTAGTAAAGTAAAATAATGCTTGCAGAAAGTAAACAGTGCTAGCAGTAGATGGTAATATAAATGTAAAAGAATGGACTGGGGTCCACAATTCACTAGAGGTGTCTCTCCATAAAGATAAATAACATGCTGGGTAAACAAATTACAGTTGGGCAATTGACAAAATAAAAAATGCATAACAATGCATGTACATGTCATGAAGATCACTACGAGATTCATTTGGGCATTACAACATAATACATAGACCGTAATCCAACTACATCTATGACTAAAATCCACCCGCGGGATATCATCCGAGCAACCCTTGGATATTAAGTTGCAAGCAATAGATTATCGCCTTAAGCAAAGTGTGTAATGTAAATAATACAATTATCCTTGAACAAAAGATTATTGTTTTCTCCGTGGTAGCAATAGCACATCTACAACCTTAGAAGTTATTGTCACTCTCCCAGATTACTAGAGGCATGAACCCACTATTGAGCATAAATACTACCTCTTGGAGTCACTAGCATCTACTTGGCCAAGATATCTACTAGCAACGGAGAGCATGCAAGATCACAAATAACATAGACATGATAAATCAACAATCAACTTGACATAGTACTCAATATTCATCGGATCCCAACAAACACAACATGTAGAATTACACAAAGATGATCTTGATCATGATAGGCAGCTCACAAGATCTAGACATGAGGTGCATGGAGGAGAAGACAACCATCTAGCTACTACTATGGACCCATGGTCCAGTGGTGGACTACTCACGCATCACTCTAGAGGCTGGCATGGTGATGAAGAAGGCCTCCGGTGATGATTCTCCTCTCCGGCAGGGTGCCGGGAAGAGCTTCTAGACCCTCCCAATCTCAGGTCGACGACGGTGGCGGCTTGCTGGTATGTTTCATGGAAAAGTGTTCGAGCCCTTAGGGTTTTCTCAATGAAGGGAATTTATAGGCGGAAGGGCGATGTCAGAGGGGGTGAGGGGCCCACACCACAGGCCGGCGCGGCCAGGGGGTAGGCCGCGCCACCCCATGGTGTGGCCGCCTCCTAGCTCTCCTCCGTCTCTCCTTTGGACTCCATCTTCATGCCTGGTAAATAGGAACTTTGGCTTTCGTTTCGTCCAATTCCGAGAATATTTCCTGTGTAACTTTTCTGAAACACAAAAATAGCAGAAAACATGAACTGGCACTGTGGCATCTTGTTAATAGGTTAGTTCCAGAAAATGCATAAAAACGCCACGAAGTGTAAACAAAACATAAAGAAATTGATGTAAAACAAGCATGGAGCATCAAAAATTATAGATACGTTTGCAACGTATCAAATAACACCACATATTGATCTGATGCATACTTAATTAGTGTTAGGAACACGGTCTCTGCTGGACTGTCTGAGTGGAGCTGCTGGTGACTATATGGTACTGGTGTTTCTTGCTCATCATTATCATTTTCTTCAGCATCATTATACTCATGCTGCTGAGGAGCATCTTCTTCTCCATCTTTACCACTATGTGCATCATCTTGCACATCTTCTGCATCATCATTTTCAGCTTGTTGTTGAGCTGAACCTACAGGTTCTGGGTCAGAATCATCTATGTCTTGATGTTTTCTTTGAAGAGGAACACCCACCGGAATTGACTCTGGAACTTTCTCCTTTGTCTTCACAATATCCTCAATAGTTTGGTCTTCAATAAACACAACGTCATGGGTTCTCACAACTTTTCTTGCTATTGGATCAAACAACTTGTAGCCAAACTGATCACCTCCATAGCCAATAAATATGCATTGTCATGTCTTTGAATCAAGCTTTAACCTTTCATCTTGAGGGATATGAACAAAGGCCTTACACCCGAAAACCTTCAAATGATCATATGAGACTTCCTTGTCATAACAACTTGTTAGGAACATATCTCCTCTTCCAATGATTTGTGCTCTATCATTGTTTCCCATCTTCACAAAACCAAAATCACCGGTTGTGTAGTTGGAGAAGAGCTCTCTATGAGATGTAGCATGTATGGTAGCACCGCTGTTCGGTATCCAAGTCATATCATCACCACCTGCAAGGTTGATGGTATCATCAGAAACTACAGTGATCCTCTCCTCAATAGTAGGACCAAATCTGCCATCATGTTCTTCATGCATGATAAACATGATCTCCTCTACTGCAGCAATACGGCCTCCCTCACTGTCACTATCATTGTCGGCTTGTTTCTAAACTTGCTTCTTCCCTTTTATTTTTGTCCTTCTTACATTGTTCACATTTCCACTTGATGTGGCCCTTCTCATGGCAGTGATGGCAAATAAATTCAGCATACTTACCCTTTGATTTGCTTCTACTTCTTTCGCCTTTATCAGGACCTCTACTCTTGCTTCTCCCCCGTGATTGAGTCACCAACACTTCTAAGTGTGAAGACGAATCGTCCTTATCAACAATTTTTCTGGACTCTTGTTTTAGTACCTTGGTCTTCACAAGGTTCCAAGTGGCAACACCATTAGGTGCTGAATTGCAAACAGTGACCTTGAAGGTCTCCCAAGTATCTGGTAATGAGCCTAGTAGCAGCAAGGCTCTCACTTCATCTTCAAATGTTATTCCCATTGAAGGTAGCTGATTTATAATGCCCTGAAACTCATTTACATGATCTGCAATTGGAATGCCCTCCTTGTACCTCAAACACATCAATTTTTCTTGATCAAGAACATCTTATTGGTACCCTTCTTTGCGAGCATACAACTCCTCCAATTTTTCCCATAAGGTGTGTGCATGTGTCTCATCAATGATATGGTTCAAAATATTGTCATCGACCCATTGTCGAATAAATCCACAAGCTTGTAGATGAAGTACCTCCCACGGATCTTTCTTCATGTCACTAGGCATCTCAGTGGAGAATACCGGCTTCCAGTATTCCTTTAGATACATAAAATCCTTTATCTTGCTCTTCCAAGATTGATAATTTGTACCATTCAATGATATCAATTTGTTGGTATTCACTTCCATTTTTCACGCAAGCAAACTGCACTCAACTGAAAGCAAACCTTGCTGAAACTTGAGTACAAACTGAATCTGAGCTCTAATACCACTTTGTTATGGCAAGCCGGACATGATGCACAACCTGGACACACCACTTCTAGCTTCTGTGAATAAACTTGAGGATAGTTTCAACCAATAGATGCAGCAGAAATATAGACACAAGTACAATGCACAAGCGACACAAGGATTTATGTGGAAAACCTCCTCAACCTGAGGAGGGAAAAACCACGGGTGTGGACCAACCGGTCCACGCAAGCTTCACTATGAGAAACTTTGGTACAGAGTCTTCTCTAGAACCTTCAGAGATTATAACCACAAGAGGCAAGATACAACAAAGTAGAGATATCACAGTTTCTGTCCTCTTCAGCAATCAGCGAACTGCTCTTAAACCGCAGATCCAAACAACGCGAAACTTGGTAGACAAGTAGACATATGTGTTCCAGCATACTGACCAAAAATCAGTTCATCGGACACCATTTGCCTACCCAAGTTGTTCGTCTCCCAAAACTGCTCTATGATGAAACTGCAGCAGTCTGAACTGACAAAACTGCTCTCAAATCTAAACCTCCACTGACCCAAATCACAAACTGTGTAACCAGATCGAATTACTCAAAGTAAGGAACGAGCTCACTAAGTTTGGAGCCAATCCAAGCATGTTTGAGCCTCCAACCACCAGCTTGAAGACAGACCGGTCAGATCTCAGAAATCTGAACGGAAATCACCTCTTCTTCTTCTTCCCCTCTTCTCACTTGGTTGTGGTGTTCTAGTGTGTTTTCTCATCCTCTCATAGCAGCAGCCATGTTCTGGGCTTGCTCTTGCTTGTCTCACACACACAGCCACCAAGGGTGGGTAGGGTTTTCTTCTTATACCTCCTCAAGAAGGCACCTCAGCCGTTTGATGCAAACCTCGATCAATGGTTGATACGTGTTGAACTTCTTGAGCTGATGTTAGGCTGCCAACACACCTTCATGTGGAGGGACATGGCTCAACATTATTTATGTAGATCAAAACAGAATAGATTATTTCCGACCGACCGACCGATCAAAGGCTTACGGAACACAAAAATGGATTCGGTCGGATAGTTACCGGGTACGATCACGGATACGGCTAGTGATAAATGGATACGGAAAATGATATGGTTTTACTAATATCCGACCATATCAAAAGATATACTCTACCATATTTTATGGTTATATCCGAACAAAATCTGACAAAATATCTGGCAATGAATTGTTGAGTACGTGAATAGGGAGAGAAGATAAAAAAGAGTTATACATTTTGTCTTATGGTACATAAACACCACCATGCAAGACACAAGCTAGTTTTAATGAATATATAATTATGTATGTAAAAAAATTACAAGCTAATTTTACTTTATTATCAACGAGATATCCGACAAAATGTTTATCCGCAACCGAACCGTATTCGGTTCGTATTCGTTACCGGTAGACTCCGATTCCGTATTCATATTCGTACACTATCTGCTTCGATTTCGAATCTAAAAAAATACAGTAATGAATACGATTTCACTTTTATCCGTCCGTATCCGCTCTGTTTTCACCCCCACTCGTTTGAGCCTCAAATATTCTGTGAGACCGACGACCTTGAATAATTTCAGTTAAAGCTCACCCCTCTGCCCCATACTGCACTGCCTCAGGGTCGGAGTTTTTCAAACATTCCCACCCCGCCAACCGTTGGGATAGTGCAATGCGAGCTTGCCATTATGCCATAGATCAAAGTGGACTACTATGGAGCCTCCTATATTTCTTTTCTTCCCCTCTAGGGTTCATCCTCTATTCCTCCACATAAAAACATAAAAAGTGAAAAAAAAATCGCCTTATGTCTCCAGGCCGGGCAGTGCTACCACCGGGAATCGCCATGCGACGACGTGCCATGCTTGCCTGGAATTGGCACGCGAAATTAGGGACATTATAACTGGAACATCACAGAGCTCTCCCAGGCATTCACGCTTTTGCACCGTTAGATTTGGCGTTTGTGTCGTTCATGGCCTCCCGATCCTCGCTCAGGTGCTCACGGTGTAAGCGTTTCCAATTCGTGGCCCAGATGTCCCTAGGGGATGCTATTCTGGGCGTCAAATTGAAGCCTGCTGGTTGATTAGGCCAATTGGCCCAGATAACCTACCAAATTCGGTCAAGGAAATCAATCGAATCTTGCATGAGGGCGATGTTAGAGGCGGCTGTTCGGCGACCTTTGAAGGACCAATTATGGCTGCGGCTGTTAGTGGGGTGACGAGGTTTTAACTCGGCAATGCCCATGTTTCGGGGCTTTCGATTCATGAGAGCATGTGGGCGCTTGGCGGATTCGACGGCTTCAGACAGAAACAGGGGGTGCACACGAATTTACCCAGGTTCGGCCCCCCGGAGGGTAAAGACCTACATCCTGCTTGTCTGATCTTGTATTGCTGGTATATGAGGAGCTGTTACAATGACGCGCAGATGCAATCTGGCGGAGGTGGAAGGAGATGGCGTGGCTAGCCTATGCGAGGTTGTTTTGTAGGCTATGCGAATCTCCTGTCTAGGGGGGCGCCCTTGGTGGCTTTATAGATGCAGCCAGTTAGGGTTTACAAATATTTTTTGCCTTCTACCCCAAGTCGAAGTGCTGGGCTTTGCGGGCTTCGGGTACCCTTCGAGCGGGCTTCTTCCTTGGCAGGAACCAGGTAGGCGAATATCGAGGGCCCATTTGTAATTCCTTCGTCATGGGGGGTTATTGGAGTTTCATCTGCACCATCTCACCACTTAATGTCCTGGTGGGAAGCCTAATCGATTGACCTCATTTGTGCATAATCGAGCGTATAAATTTGTCTGTTACTTATACCTATTAAGGTTCCTCCTCTTTTTCTTGGATCGTTGGTTTCTTTTGTTCTGACTAGTAGTTTTGCACGTGCGTTAACTACTTATCGATATACATAAAATTTGCACAAACATAATATAGTTACAAAATATCAAAAGTAAGAAGAAATTCTACGAAACAACAATCTCATTTAACCAAAATAGCCTACCCATTTTAATTAAAATCCCATTCAAGAAGCTCCAAGCAGAAAAAAAATCATCAGAACTCATTCAAAATAATTAGACATGCGTTGCTATGGATTAAGAGTTTCGCTACATGTCATGCCGTTGGATCTTGTTGGTACTCGGCTAAGCTCTGCTACGATTGCATGCACTTTTATCCCATTTACAGTCTCCTTCACATGTACGTCGGGCTACATCTGTGTGATTTTCTATGAACTATATCCATACAAACACACTCCAATCAATTAGAGGTACAGTTTATTGTAATCCTGATTGTCGACTATTTCTTCCAGACAAAATAAAATGAAGCTACAATATAAAAGTTAACTTCTTACACAAATATAACCTCGCATGGCATTGTTCGGAAGCAGGTTCCAACTTGGTAAATACTATTCAGATCCAAAAACTTTATTAATATTTCTCTTGGCCTGAAATAAAAATCACAACATGTCACTCGATTTCAGTTCATGCATAGTCAAATGACCCAACAGTTGGTGAACAAGAACTTACCCATGTTCTGAGGAATTTACCTGGTATATCCTCGATGTTACGCTTCTTTTCTACCTTGTGAGGTTGGTGCACATGATAACTTTCACTTGGCCTCGCGCTTGAACATCATAGAGAAGACGTATGTATGCTCTTGCTGGTCACGGGAAGCCATGATGGACAGCACGAATGGCCGAAAAGGATGAGCTTGAATTGGCTGAAATTAAATCGAAATATTTCAGTAACGTGAAGCGCGCGCCAATCGACAGTAAGAGTAAATAGGGTTCTCGTCACCGTGGAGATCAGAGGTATCGCTCGGCCGGGAGCGTCGTGTGAAGTGCCGGTGGAGTGCTGGGCTTTGGCACGACGAAGACCGCGGGGCAGCAACATCGCGTGGAGAACGGGAGGCGGCGTTGCATCCGCCAGAGGGGTAGGCGTCGCCTGGGAGGATACTTCGCCGGGGAAGCCGCCTTCGGGCCGCCGGTAGGAAGGCCGCCTTCGGGCCGCCGGTAGGGAGGCCGCCGTCAAGACGCAGGTGGGGCGCCCTGCTGAGCTCCATCTCCTGGCGATCTCAAGCGGATTGTGCTGGGAAGGCAGTACCAGGCTCCACAACCTTCATCTTCCACGCTGCTCAACCATCCAGATGCGGCATGAGATTGAAGCGAAGCAAGAGAGGAAAGCGAGGTAATTAACGGGGCAATAAATTACGGAACCGACGGTCGAGCGGTGAGGACATTCCTCTGCGGGTGGAGTACGTTCAGTCCAGGTAAATTACTACGTGCACGCCAACTAACATATTAGGCTAATGCTAGCTGTTAGATTAAAATTAGTAGGCTTAATCATACGATGGTAATGGGCTGTGTATTTTTTACGGTGTGGCTTTAGCATAATTCAAGTTTGCTCTTTTAGTAGTAGTAGAGATGAATCATGAGGTTGGCTCACGGTGGCAGGCTGGTAGCAACGGTGACGCCTCTTGGTCCCAACTACTTCTCGTCACCTGCCAAGGGGCTAAGAATCATGGGGGTGGTTCGAATCTTGGAGGCCAAGGTAAAGATTGGAAAGCTCTCTGGGCCATTTCGGCTCCAGAGAAGATAAAAATCGTGCTATGGCGTATGGTTCATGACTGTCTGCCAACAGGGTTCCAGCTAAGGCATCGCCAGATTACTTCTGACGATAGTTGTACCTTCTGCAGTCGCTCAGAGAGGGTGGAGCACCTGTTCTTGTTCTGTCCATTTGCTGAGGCAGTTTGGGATTCAGTCAAAGAGTTGATTCCACTGCAGCTAATGAGACGATCCTTTTCTGATATGCGGAGCTGGCTGTTCGAGTTCATCGCCAGGTCCTCGGCAATTCAGAGAACTACCCTAGCTGTCTCTTGTTGGCAGATTTGGGAAGCTCGAAATGATGCTCGGAATGAGCAGGGGTCTATTCATCCGGTTAGAGTGGCAGCAAAAATCAAGGCATACGTTGACAACATTGCTGAGCACTGTTTCAAGCCCACTCCTGGTTCAAAGGATGGGACTGTACACACTCGCTGGGTTCCTCCGCCGGTGGGGGTGTTGTGTGTCAATGTGGATGCTGCCATTTTCAAGCAAGAGAATCGGATGGGGTGGGGAGCTGTGGTGCGCGATCATGCAGGCGGTCTCAAGCTTGCATGCAATGAAAGCATCAATGGTATACTGTCTCCGGAGTTAGCTGAAGCTACGGCTATTCAGCGTGCTCTTTCGGTCTCTAAAGTTAGGGGATTCCAAGATATTGTCCTGGTGTCCGACTGCCTCTCGATGATCCAGCGGATCATGTCGACCGAGAAGGATCGTTCTGGTGTGGGTTCTGTAGTGGGTGATATCAAAAAGCTCGCAGCTGAATTCTCTACCTGTATTTTCAAGCACTCTAGTAGGAGAGCCAATGTCGCAGCACATCTGTTAGCTCGTCGTAGTGAGGCCTCAGTTTGTAATCTCTCTTTTGATGTGGTTCCGGAGTATATCCGGGAAGTACTTTGTAATGATGTGAATTAATCAATAAAGCTGCGATGTTTCTCAAAAAAAACTACTTCTCCCCCGGTAACTCCTTGACGTATACCGCGCGCTGGCCGCCCCGGTCTCCAAGCATGGATACCTCCCAGGGAATCGCCCTCCTTTTGGGTAATGTCTCATGATCTCATCACCCCCTGCACTCTTCATTGTTGCACTTCCCAACCGTGAGGCACCCCCTGCACTCTTCATTGTTGCACTTCCCAACCGTGAGGGATTACAACCACCATGCTCGCCTTTATACACACGGCCAACCGGCAGATGCCTTGCAGTAGAGAGCTCTAGAGGGATTTCATGAAATTCAACTGATGGTGTGCTGATATGAAGGTAGATAATCTGCAGGACGAGTTTGATGCTACTCCAGAATCCAGATCAATCGACAGTTATAATCACGAATTGATGGGACTCAAGGGCAGAAAGCTCTGACCATGGCCAGGGGGGATCTCTTCCAGTCCGCGGCAATCGTTTTTTCATGGCGGAGAGGAGATCTATGTACAGACTACAATAATGGGGACATGGTCACGGAGACGAGCCCCGGAGGCCGCAGAGCTCTCAGACTCATGGTGCGTTACTGGTTCGTCCTCCTCCTGTTTGTTGGCTGTCAGTTTTATGTAGCGTTGCTTGCCGTTGGTTCTGACGGCTGTTTCGATTTCTACAGTACTTTACTCTGTTGGAAATTAGGAACACCAAGGAGTAATTGTGGCTAGGTTATTCTGCATTCCACGATCCATGCGTTTTTGATAATCTGGAGATGTAGTAGGTTTTGGGTACAGCAATCATGCAAGTACATAGTATATATGGTGTATCTACATTTTTTTTCATTTGCCAATAAAAGCTCTAAAATAAATTGATCCATGAAATCAGTCCATTCTACCATTAGCTCTGAACACCCGGTCCTACCAAAGGTCTACTCTATTTCGGTGTTCTGCGATCGTCCTTGCTCGCCCCGACGTCCGGTGTCAATTCCTAGAGGCCGAATCCATCCCACCAGTTCCCAATTCGACATAGGAATGAAATCCGTCTATCGGCAAACGACATTAGCATCAATTATATTGGTTACATGGAGTTTCAATATTTTAAAGCCCCATTTGCATTTCGCATCGGGGCCCCGAATTTTCGGAGACGGCCCTGATGATACCAGTTCCAAATCAATTATACCCTTACGTATTTTATCCATCATGGATATTATGTCCAGTGCGGTTGATCCACTCAGTGGCGGAGCCAGGATTTTTGTATTGGGTATGCAAAGTTATAGAATGTTCAAGTAAAAAAATAGTAAAGAAATTTTTTTGTTATGCAAAGTTAGGTTGTTGTTTAATAACATAACGTTGAGGAGATGATTATAAGAGGGAAAATGCAGGTGAAGAAATTTTGAATTTAAGTCTTTACTTTTTTTACACATACCAATCTACAATATACATTGATCACACGCTAAAAATAAAAGGTTGTTAGACTGAGTCGACCAATACAAAATCCTGATTAGCTACTTTCGGTTGGATAAAATCAAAAATTGAGGACTTGAGTCACTCGTTCTAGACACTTGGGCCTACCTTTTGAGAACGTATAGCAGCCCAATGTGGACATAGGCCCAGGTAGCAAGCACAGGACGTGCGATGGCTTGGAAGTCTGCCTGATTTCGATTTTAGCTGTGTTCTACACGTAAAGAGTTAGCAATACACATATAAATATATATATGAGGTTATAAGCTGATTTTATTTTGCAAAAAATATTGGGTATGCATTGCATACCCTTGAATTAGTCTAGCTCCGCCCCTTGATCCACTGTCCATGCAATACACACTGGTGATGACTAAACTTATCCTTTTGATATTAATATATTTATTTTTATCAGATGGTCCATAGGAAGACCAATACCGCTCACATAAAACATGTCACCATCTTGCTCTTAGGGACTGTAAAGGAAAGAATAGGCCAACTATGGAGATGCTTGAGTCTATGAGCTGAACCGCTGAGGACATCTGGATGAGAATATATATACATGGCAAAATGGCCCTTTACAATTGTTGATACTATTTCAGACATGGATCTGTATGTGATTACCAAACTGTTAGTAGTTGGCTATATACTGGTGGTTTCCATTCATCCAGCTAGCTTTGCATGCCGTTTACTTGCAGTGGCTCTCCCAATTTACCATGATCAATCTCCAATTGTGAGTATTTCAATCCAATCACTATCTAAACTTCTTGCTAGCTAACCCTGTCAATATCTTGGACGCCTCCCATAATCTCTACTAATAATATTGCAATCGGACTAGTCCGTGTCCATAAAATACGCTTTCAACCAACTTAAAATACGCTTTCGTCCGGTTTAACGAAATTACCCACCTTGCCATCCACAAGTGACGTACCGTTTCAGTTTTTTCTTCTAAGGTCATCCCGTGCCCCTCCCTGACCGACCGAACCGAGCAGCCCACCGAAACTCGACGGCTGGGGCAGTGGGGTAGCGCAGCGGACCACTGTTGGCACGCAAAACTGCCGCGCAACACCAGGATAGTTGCCGTGCTTTCGTGACGACGAACGGATACTTTCCGAGCAAAGCAACAAAGATCCCCTCACTTTCGTGGAGGAGAACCGACCGTTTTTTAGGACAAAACGGTAAAGATTCGACCAAACCCTAGGGCTGCTAGGGCATGGCAGAGGCAACGAAAAAGAAACAAACGTAAAAGCAAATAACGATAGATTGTAATTGTGTAGATTCGATTGTCTTCTCTGCTCAATCGGCCGTGGCCCTATTTAAGGCACGCAGGACTTGGCGTACGGATCAAAACTTGCGTACATGAGTTAAACACCAAAAGCTACAACCGAGTAGGATTAAACCTTCCCAGATTCGGTTAAGATACCGAATTTATACCTACCAAATCTAGTTGTAAACATGTACGTGAGACGTGACAGAGTTCCAAAGTTCAAGCTATAATCAAGTACGTACAAATACTATTTGGCCCACAAGTAAGGAAATAAAATATCTGGACACAATGCTAATGACATCCGACAACGAGGAACTCATACCATATGTATGCAATTGTTGCTGTTGCACCTTAGCATCGTTCAGCTTGGCATATGAAGCTGCGTCGGACTTCTCCATAAAAGCTCAGTGTATTTCAGGATTTGCCCAGGACCTGTCCTCCGTAATTGCAGTCTATGCAGAACTCCATGTGATACTCCTGGTAATAAACTTGTCTCGCCTTGTCGACCGGTGTAGCATCTATAGTGGACTATAATCAAGCCAATATTTTGAACTAAACAACAAGTTCAAATTTATAGGTCAACCAATACTTTAACTACACATGTTTATAATAATTTGGCCTATTAACACCTAGTAGCCAAATTATGTCTTCAACACATGCCCCCCTGTTTTTGGTATAATTGTATTTATCAAAAACACTATACCAATATCTTATGACGATGTTGACCAGAACCGGCCATATAATTTCTTAGGGCGATGTCTAAAGAAACACTTCAGCCAAACCTTCTATTCTGCTAAAGGCAATGTTCATATAACACACCAGTAACTTTTCTTAGGGCGATATGAATATTATATCGGCCAAATTTTTGTCTAGGGCGATACTTGAAATAATTGTTACCTTAGGATGATATATATCACCAAACATTCTTTCTCATGGTGATGTCGAAAGAACATATTAGCCAAATCTTCTGCGTACGGCTTAGGGCGATACTGCAAAATAATGTATCAGCCACAACGTGTCCAAGTTTCCCAGCACATACTAGGATGATATAGTATTTCATATATATCTGCTAAGAATTTTGGACAATTTCTTGCTTTATTGATCGGCTTCCATGTTAGCATTGGTAAATATAAGCCTTAGAATGTCTCCATCACAAGGTCAGCCGATTAATATTCATATTCAAGCTTCTCCAAAAACAAACCATCTATAATTCGGCGATATAATTCGTCAGTCGACAAAGTATATCTAAAAGTTCGTCGCCGAATATTCCAATCTCTTATCCAACTTGGATCTTTCAAATACTCAAAAAGAGAAACCCTACAATTACCTGACTCTAGATTACTTGCTAATCCGGTTATCTAGGATTTATGTACCGAATCAGGTTTGCTATGTAGCAGTAGTTTCAGAACTGAATCAAGACCAGCTGCACCATGTACCGAACTAACATCCCCCAGCTCGGTCACTTTCAACAGAAGCAAGCATCAGTTTTTCTAAGTGGAGAATTTTCCTATGCTAATATTATAACCAGATGCTTGATGCGCTAAACAATTAAATCTAGAATTTGTATCTGTAGGTATAAGGTTGTTCGTAAAAATATGCAGATACTTAATCATGTCCAAACATCGGTCCAAGTAGCTATATAGTAACCTATCAAACACTGAAATTCGTCTTTTATTTGTTTTACTACCAGAACAGAATTTCATAAGCATCCATGTCTACTTAATTTTGTAAACCAAACAGTAAGGCCTCACACTCAGTTTGATCATTAGTACAAAGATAATCCAAGGACCGATGTTTCATAAACAACATTACTATGTGAAACTAATACATGACCGATGCATTTTTATTCTCCCCTACAGACCGATTCATGATTTTATACACTACTATAACCAATATTTTCCTCACCCTTAATCCTATGATCAATAATAAAATCGGCAATACCTCGACCTTGCCTAGCATGCATTGATTCATACACTAAATCACAGTCTATTAGCACATAAGCCAAACTTCTAATCGTACCACTAAGAATCGGTCGTTTTAACATAAATATTTAAATTATCGGCTGGCAAGTTTCCACACATATACTAGAAAGTAGATAAAGCCGAAATTTAGTATATGTATAATATAAGGACAAGAATAACTTTGTAATAAACACGTACCGAGTCTCAGTGTCGAGCAAACGACGATTTAAGTATGCAATGACGTACTCCTTCCCGTCGTCTTCTTTCATGCATATCGCTCTTTCTGGAACGATAATCTTTATCACGTCTTTGTGGCCACTTATCAATAGCATCGGTCAAACATAGTATCTCGCCGTATTGCAACTCAACCGATGCCTCTGTCAACGTGAAGCGGGTCAGATTATCCACCTTTATCAATATTTATATCAATAGATGCATCTCTTGAAATTTCTGAAATTCGATCAACAAGTATGTCATCCGCATTTATATTTTTCTTCGTCGTGATGAGCTTCTTCCTCCAAGTCATCTTAAGAGGCACCACTGGTCTATCTTGATTGAACCACTCATCGCACCTTTTCTCGGTTATCTCTTCTTGGATTACCAATTCTCGCAGCCGATGCACGCGTCGTTTTTTAGTATGTGTGAGGCTTATCGGGCACCAGCGAGGTCCGGGTTTTGTCCCTGGTGCGACCGACAAATTTTTCCTGCCCACTGATTTTCTCGGCCCATAATGCTGAAGTGCCGCTTTTGGCCGAAACTCTCTGTACTCCGGCAAGAAAACGTTCCTCTGAGTTTTAGACGGACCACCGATCTCAAAATTCCTGCTGCCTCCAAATACTCCCGGCCTGTACTCTCCGGCCGAGAAAATCCTACGCTGTTCCGACGGAACACTGGTCTCAAAAGTCTTGTAGCCTCTTGCGTAACCGTCATCATATGCACCAGCTGACCTGCCAGTACTAGGACGTATAGCATATTTTTCTGGACGTGCATGCTCATCAGGCGCCAAATCATCACGCACCCTTGTACCTTTGGTAGCAATATTATCGAGGCATCCATGCTTAAGTCCATTACGTGCAACCACATGTTCTGTATGTCTCCTTATATCCTTTCCGTTCTGTGAACTAGGCCCTAAAGTTGCCTTCTTCTGAACAAGCTCAGGTCCTTTATGCTCCTGATTTACATCACTGCCAACTGGAGACATCTCAGTTAACTCTAGACTGTAGGCTCGCACGACCAGATCAGTACGTACATCAGCTGATTCAAACTTTTTACCTGTAGTTGTACTAGAGGATGTACCGATTATTTCAGTACCAGCAACTTTTTCTTGAACTAACCCAGAATCAACTCCATCAACACCATTCGTGTTTGGATTAGAAATAACATTTTCAGCTGGCTGTTGTTCCCCAAATTTCAGACTATAAGCAGTATCTGAATCTTCTGAACTTTCTGAAGACTTAGGTTCAACACGCCTTACTGGCACCCACATCTGCTTGTGGCTGCCCTTATAATTTTTTCCATCTGCATAGTATCTTCCTCGCTGAGTATAAGTTCTCCAAAATGGCCTCTTATCATCAATGCGAATTGCAATGACATCACGTGATCTATTCTTCTGATTGAATCGAGCCTTTTTCTCATGCAAGTATGGTCTGAACACATGTCTCGGTGAAATCCAATGCGGGCAAAAATAACCTGTTGGCCCCGTAGGATATGGTGCCCATGGACTGCCCCACGGAGGATACTGAGGATACCGACAGCCCCAAAATGTCTGCGCCGCTGAAAAATAAGGCCGATGATTACATGAATTTTTTTGCCAGCGCTCATGCCCCCCATGTCGAGAAGGCGACCTAGGACGCTTATTATTTCCAAGCCGATTGCACACATTGTCAGCCTTTCGTGGAGTGTATTTTTTCAACAGCATGCTAACTGTCGGCTTTGGCTTTGGCACTTGATTATTCTTTTCTTTAACTTTCCAGACTTCTACTTCTGTATTTTTTGGCTTAATCATCCTTGGTGCAGCATTAATATCAATGACAACATTTTTCCCATTGGTAGATTCGGTCTTATCTGACCGAATACGTATTTTCTTGTTGTCAAAATCAATCACGTTGGGAGAGTGTGGTCGTTGGACGAACTGAACAATATCTTGCTCCACCTCTTGATGATTTTCTAGCTTCTTGTCTTCCTTATTTTCTGGATTTTGTGCTTCTTCAATTTCATGCTCTTTTTCAACCGAAGAAGGTTCGGCCATATTTTCTTCTAGTGGATGATCATCAATTTCTTTAGCACGGAATTCATAGGGCAACATGAAAGCTCCCTCACATCCAGAAAAATCAAGCACCGTTGTTTCTTGCTCAACGAAGCTGGTATCTACCGGGTTGACAAATTCAGTGTGTGTGTCCGACTTAGCTTTACTCAAATTTAATTCAACTTGAACTAAGTCGGTCGTGGAAGACGTGTCAACCATCTTTTGTTGTTTTGACTCAGCACATGTATTGTCCAACCGAGCCTTAGATGAGTTAGCCACACTGACCATGTCAACCTTTTCATGTTGGTTGGCTACCATAGCTCTGACTTCAACAAGCTTTTTTGCAAGATCTTCACAAGATTTCCTATATAAATCAGCCCACTCCTCTGATGATCTCCCCTCAAATCTTTCAGTATTTTTCGGCAATGACAATTGGGTGTTACCGAAATTCTGCAGTTGCTTAGGGGGTGTATCACATGCTACAGTATCAGATGAAGCCACATGAGCTCCAATTGAATTCTCACATATTCGGCTGCAAGCAGTGTGAAGGTGTATAGCCGAATTATAGATATCTGAAGTTGCATATGGTGCTGAAAAATTAGTAACATAAGGTGTAACATATGATGGTTCAGAATAATTGGCCAAATAGCTACTAGTACCATAGCAAGTCGCGCTGTCCATCGGCATGTGCGAAGGTGAAGCAAAAAATTGCAAATTATTTGCCGATGAATAAAAGGGTGAAACATTATTTTGTATGTTATTAAAATTTGTAACATTAGGTGTTTCATATTGGTTAACTAAATTCATCACGTTGTTCATCGGCATATGAACTTCTGGGGCTGCCGATGCATGAGAATTTGAATATACGTGCTGCAAGTTGTCAAAATTATAACAAGTTGAAGGATGCAGATTATTTTGAATCGGCGTTTGCACATAGCAAGAATTAGGGCTAGCCGATACAGTACTCATATTAAAGAATCTAGCAACTTCAACATAAGAATTATTTGCATCTACAAAAGAAGATTGAGAATTCATGTTACCCTTGTAGACTGCAGCTTCTTGATGACGCTCTTTACGTAGCAGGAACGGGCTGGAGACCGCTCGATGCTTCGTCCCCAGCGGAGTCGCCAATTGTGTTGGCACGCAAAACTGCCGCGCAACACCAGGATAGTTGCCGTGCTTTCGTGACGACGAACGGATACTTTCCGAGCAAAGCAACAAAGATCCCCTCACTTTCGTGGAGGAGAACCGACCGTTTTTCAGGACAAAACGGTAAAGATTCGACCAAACCCTAGGGCTGCTAGGGCAATTGTGTTGGCACGCAAAACTGTCGCGCAACACCAGGATAGTTGCCGTGCTTTCGTGACGACGAACGGATACTTTCCGAGCAAAGCAACAAAGATCCCCTCACTTTCGTGGATGAGAACCGACCGTTTTTCAGGACAAAACGGTAAAGATTCGACCAAACCCTAGGGCTGCTAGGGCATGGCAGAGGCAACGAAAAAGAAACAAACGTAAAAGCAAATAACGATAGATCGTAATTGTGTAGATTCGATTGTCTTCTCTGCTCAATCGGCCGTGGCCCTATTTAAGGCACGCAGGACTTGGCGTACGGATCAAAACTTGCGTACATGAGTTAAACACCAAAAGCTACAACCGAGTAGGATTAAACCTTCCCAGATTCGGTTAAGATACCGAATTTATACCTACCAAATCTAGTTGTAAACATGTACGTGAGACGTGACAGAGTTCCAAAGTTCAAGCTATAATCAAGTACGTACAAATACTATTTGGCCCACAAGTAAGGAAATAAAATATCTGGACACAATGCTAATGACATCCGACAACGAGGAACTCATACCATATGTATGCAATTGTTGTTGTTGCACCTTAGCATCGTTCAGCTTGGCATATGAAGCTGCGTCGGACTTCTCCATAAAAGCTCAGTGTATTTCAGGATTTGCCCAGGACCTGTCCTCCGTAATTGCAGTCTATGCAGAACTCCATGTGATACTCCTGGTAATAAACTTGTCTCGCCTTGTCGACCGGTGTAGCATCTATAGTGGACTATAATCAAGCCAATATTTTGAACTAAACAACAAGTTCAAATTTATAGGTCAACCAATACTTTAACTACACATGTTTATAATAATTTGGCCTATTAACACCTAGTAGCCAAATTATGTCTTCAACACACCGCCCTGAATCTGAGTCCTGACGGAGCAAAGCCACCGGTGGCAGGCAAGTGGAGGACGACGGTTGGTGGCGCGCGGCGAGAAGCGGGACGGATTCATTTCGTCCGTGGAATCTCCACTCAGACGCCAGCGCGCGCAGGCAGCCGAGGCGCGCTGTCACAGGGCTCCGGTCTGTTCCCATCCGTCGACGCCTCGACCTCGACGGGGACGCGTACGAGTGCGACGGCGCTGCTACGAGGCCGCGTATGCAGGCAGACGCACACAGATATACTTGGACACAGCCGAGTGCCCTCACCAGATCCAGTATACCTGGACGGGCCTCATCCTTGTTTCCGCATGGAGGCGCCATGAGATATCACTGGACGTGCGTGCGTGCAAGTGGATGGCGAGAAAAGAAGGCGGCATGTAGACCTGGAAGAAGCGGAGGAGCGTCGGGTAACAGCGCCGGACTAGGGACCGACCGGCGTGACGGCGTTGGCGGGAGGCAGGAAGGTGGACAAAGAGGCATCATTGGTGAAGCAGATGCTGTGGGGGACTGGGGGTGCTCGCGGGGGACGAGGAAGAAGTCGGCGTCCAGCTCCTGGAGGCTAGCATCTTCAAGACGATGGCATGGACATGGCCCATGATATCTACGACTAGCATGACAGGTCCACCACTTTGTTGAGAGCTGAAACCAACCTGAGCTGAATCAATTGGGGAAAATTCAGTTACGCCCACGCGCGCAGGCACGGAAAAAAATACACAATATATAGAACCGGACCACGTCCAAAACCAGCGCCTTCCTCGCGCCTACCAGCCCCTCCTCCTGGCATACAAGCGTACAGCTCAGTAGTCCGGGAAAAGGTCACATTCATCAAAAAATACCAAGGCCGCCGGGATGCCAATGCATGCCTGGTGGGGCTGATGTGTTTCATCGATGCACAGGTACAAATGTACAGCTCGGTACATAGGTATATTTAGACGTATAGGTATAGGCCGGCTGCTCGGTGTACAGAACTATAGGTGACGCACCGGCTGGACGTTCGTCTATGTCCAACGCCGGCGGCCGGACGTGAGCAACATTAAACATGCATGGCAACATGATCAGATAATATAGTTGCTTTCATTGAAGGAATCTTTCGATAAAATGCAACTTTACACTTGATGTCGTTATCCACCGTCAAATATTTTTTTAAATTAATATACTCCCTCCTTCTCAGTTTAT
Organism: Dactylis glomerata; assembly: GCA_007115705.1. Taxonomy (NCBI): domain Eukaryota; kingdom Viridiplantae; phylum Streptophyta; class Magnoliopsida; order Poales; family Poaceae; genus Dactylis; species Dactylis glomerata. Next base: position 57,141 of record QXEO01000403.1, on the reverse strand, counting down.
TAGGCATGCACGTTTATCTAAATCGTCAATTTCAGTTTCTTATAAAAATTTCAACACAAATTCAATCCAATAGTAATTTTGATGATAACTACCTAATAATAATTTTTGGTAGTCAATTCTTGCAGTAAATTTGAATTTTCAACCCCAATTGTAATTCATTTCGATAGTAATTCCAACGGTAACTATCTAATAGTTATTTTCAACTGCAATTTCTCGACAGCAATTCTTCTCTCATAAGAGTTTCCCACATACCTATTCAATCGCAGTAATTTTTCAAAGACTCTTAATTCTTTGAAGCCAACTTTTTTACCAGTATTTCTTCAACGCTGCAGGAATATTTTTTTGACAAAACTATTTAATCCCAACTATAATTCACCTGCAGTAATTTTGACGATAATTACGTAATAGTTTTTTCAACGGTGCGCAATTTCTTGACGGTAATTTATCAACGTTATTTTTCCATCAGTACAAGAGTGGTAATTATTTTTTTGAACTTAGAGCGGTAATTGCTTGACATGAATTTCCCTCACAACTCTTCAACAGTAACTGCATTCTTATGTATTACTCCCTCCGATCGGAAATAAGTGTCGATAATTTTATACTAACTTAATTCTTCGACAAAATTTTCAACCCCAACAATAATCTACCTACAGTAATTATCCGACAGTAATTTCAGCGATAGTTATCTAACAGTAAGTTCTCAATGGTGCGCAATTTCTTGATGGCAATTTATTAATATTATTTTTTTATCGGTACAAGAGCGGTAAGTATTTAACATAAATTTCGCGCACAACTATTCAATGGTAACTTTAGTACAAGTTTTCCTGCGGTTACTTTGAGACGGCTTTTTTTTAACCTTCACCATTTAAATGGTAAATATGCGACAACCAAAAAACAAACTCTAACCACTAACTATTTCTACTATAAGATTGGCATGACGGGCACAAAATTTTCATTTAGGCTTCACCAGTTAAAAGGTAGATATGAAATTGGTCAAAATACGCACTCAAAAGAATATCGAGATTCTCCTACGGTAACTTTGAGAAGACTTTTGTTTTAAGCTTCAATTTTTAAAAGGTAGGTACGCAGAGGCTAAAAAAAGAACACTCCAAATAAGTAAATACTTCAACCCGTGTAATTTACTCCACCGGTAATTTCAGCTATAATTATCTGATAGTATTTTTCAACGGGGCGTCAACAAAAACACTCTAAATGAATAATAAACTACTACAAATAACACCACGGGCGCGGCATGCCGCTGCGGCAAATTTCCTAGTAATACACTAAAACTACCCGGTACCGGTTCGTTTCGTTTTGTTTTTCCTCATCATCTCGAAAAATCCTCTTTAGCCGAATCCCCATCCTCTTCCCAATTCATGTGCTATCGGCCCCGTTGGCACCTGTCGTTCTCCCACCATTCCGGTGTTCCTACTTGCCGTCGGGTCCGGCCCTCCAGCCTCCTGTCCCGCTCCAGCTTCCCCGGTGCTCCGCAGCGGCCAACCCCGGCGGCAAGGAGGATGGTGAGGCACATGTAGGTGCCCAATTCCACTTCTGTACCGCCGCCTCTATTTGTGCTCCGTCCCCCTGTAGGTGCCCAGTTCCGCTTCTGTACCGCCGCCTCTCTTTGTGCTCCGTCCCCCTGTCGCGCTCCGCAGCAGCCGACCCTGGCGGAAAGGATGATGGTGGGCGCCGGGAGGTGCCGGAGGGAGAGGTCGACGACCGGCAGCACAGGGGTGGCGTCCGGGCGGACCCTGGCTAGGAGGATGATGGGGCACCGGGCGGTGCCTTGGCGACTGGCAGCATCGGGGCGGCGTCCGGGAAGACCTAGCTAGGAGGATGGTGGAGCGTTGGGCGGTGCCAAAGGGAGGGTCGGCGACCGGTAGCTGGCGAGGTGGAGTGGTGGGGGACGGGCGACCTCCATTGATACGCTATTGATCGATCTAGAAACGAAGGTCTCGATCCAATCCAGGCTCTCACCGATCGTTCTCCGGTGTATCCTTCCAATTTCAACTTCAAATTTAGCCACTCTACAATCTAACAAATAATTTTGCATGATCTAATTATCTTGTTGATTGATACAACCATACAGGAATGACAGTGGTGCGTAGTGGAGCCTGCAGGCAGTGGGCGCACAACGGGTGGTGGCCGTGTGTGCCAATCGTGTGATTCTGTCTCGACTACGCCACTGGACCGAACTCTTGATGCAGTGCTGCATCGTGGATTGCTTTATCTGCCCTACGATTCATAGAATACAGGTCCATTTTTAGATAAAAGCATGGTAGCACATAAGTTTTATGCGATCGACCACCGAGCAAATATCCAATTGGAAATGAACTAGCTAGCTTCTAGGAGCAGGATGCAGCACCTCCATGCTGATGGCGTGTGCGTTATTGCACAGATAATATGCGTCGATGTTCTCCTTGTACATTGGGCTTTTCTTGGCGCTCTCCTCAAACAAGAGAATGTCGCAGTTGTCGGGCATGTCGGAGGCCTCCCTCAACATATCAGAGGCCCCATCGTTGTGACCGGCGAGTCCCTTTCTCCTTGGTGCCTATGTAATTAGAGCATGGTACCAGATGCACATGGATGTTGATATTGAACAATCAGGTTGGTAAGGATCTGGTACCGATTTGGTTTGTAGCTTTTTTGCATGCATGCCGATATGAAATGGTCGCCTCAAACTCTCAGCAAGCAACACATGCAATCATGAAGAAGTTCCCTAATGTTGGCATTATGTGAAGAGGTTTTAGAAGACATGAGACCACCAATGACAGCATGTTACATTAACCTTGATAAATGATTCCCTAGCCTCATAGATGCACATAGAACTACCTCGTAAGTCATGTTTGAAATATTTAATTTTTCCATGATGGTGTTCTTACATGCACATTATTTTTATAGAATAAACCTAGGAGTACAAGATCAATTGTTCTTCCGCAGCAACGCGTGGACATTGTGCTAGTATGGACATAAATTGTGTATCGCTATGTACACTGATCAAGTTGAGTAATAACCTCAGTTCAATGATCTCCAATGAATTTTACTCTTTGCGTTGAGACACCTGTTTTGTAATGCGATTATGACGTTCAAACCTTCCGTCTAAAATAATAATAATTTGAAGGGGTACTGAACTGGCATGGTAATAGATATAGGGCGGCAGTTGCTTGCAGCCTTGCACTAATGACGCTTCCCTTGCCGTGCTTGACTCAAAGACTTATAAGTCCTTATATTTTGTTGTTAACAACAACAACTTGCTGGTAGCCACACCGTGTTGTTGAACGTTGAAACCAACAACTCTGAGTTTAGAGAAGTAGCAATATTGGTTTGCCGAGAGAAGCAATAGCAAAGTTGCGTGGAAGAAACTAGCGCAGCCAGGTGGCTAGACCACCATATGTGCTAGTCTAAAGGGCCTGAGGATCATAAGAGCTTGGAGATCTGATCATCGCATCAATACAGGTATATACCAATAGCTTTGGCGTTTAACGTCATACTTTCTGGAATTTATACTTCATTTGTCAAAAATCTTGCTATCGACATGTCAATCGTTGGAATGCTTTATATTCCAGCTGTAGGAGTGACAGCCAACGACCCTAAGAGCATAAGAAATAATCTGCATGTATCATTCTGCGCAGTTTTCCGTTAATTAACTGGGCAATTTTTTTCTTTTTAATTAATAGATTGAGGCAAAGTTTTTGCCTCCGTTTCAAAAAAAAGTTCTGCGCGGTTTGCTGTACATGTCATCTCCAATTGACACACATATGTTTTTGTTCCGCCTTTATAAGTTTGGTTGTCATACTTTCCCCTTAGTATGCAGGAAAAATGCTAATTTTGTTTGTCACCTTTTCCCCTTTGTACGCGGGAAAACCACCTATCTTCTGCGTTAGGAAAAGATAACAACATCAATGTACAAGGAGGCGCCAAGCCAATAGCTTCTTAACTTTTGACGGCTCTAGTTTCGGGAATATGTTCAGGCATGCTCAGTTTGATTCCCTTCTCGTTACTTGGTCAATGACACTCGTTCTCGTCAGTTATCAGTATAGATTTGGATGCAGTTGGCTTAATACAGCCTACTTGATTTCCATATGTTCAGTATTATTGTTTGATTATGGTGTTCAAATTTCTTGAGGATAGCAGCACAAAGAAGAGCTTTAGTAGTACTTCTTTGAGAGGTTTTTACTTTTAATAGTGGGTGTTATGGCAAGTTTGTGCTACTATTAGAACACATTAATTATCGAATACATCACTTTATTTTGCAGATGTTCATTCTGAAGATGTTAATATACCCAACAGTGAGACATTAGCCACTCTCGGAAAGTGATGGCGGAGACTGTACTTCTTCTAGCCATTAGAAAGATAGGAATTGCCCTGGCAAATGGACTAACAAATCAGGCCAGTGCCCAGTTTGCAAATTATGCGACACAACGAACAGAGCTCCAAGGCAGCATGGGTCGTGTTGTGAGGGAGCTTCACGTGATGCATGGATTTCTCTGTCAAATGGACATACGAAACAGCAACAATCAAGCATACGAAGACTGGTTGGAGGAGGTGCGGAAGGTAGTGCATCTGATCGAGGACATGGTGGATGAGTACTTGCATATAGTTGATCGGGAACATGATGCAGGGTGCTGCTTTTACCTGAAGAAGGTGCTTACAACACCAAGATCTCTGCTCTCTTTACGTGGAATAGCTTCCACCGTGAAGGAAACAGAGACCAACCTTAGGCACCTATCCCAGACAAAAGACCGATGGGTTCCAATTGTAAATGGCAGAGGCACTACCAATTTGAGTTACATTGTTGAGAGGTCCCAACACCTGGCAAGCATTTCTCGCTCCCTTAGTGAAGAAGATCTCGTGGGGGTTGATGAAAATAGAAAAGCGCTCGAGCAGTGGTTGACAGATGATGGTATGGGATACTCTGTTATAGCAATGCATGGAATGGGAGGGCTTGGCAAGACAGCTTTGGCTGCAAATGTCTACAGGAAGGAAAGAGAAAAGTTTGACTGCCATGCCTGGGTCTCCATCTCTCAAACTTATTATAGAGAAGATGTTTTGAGGAAATTAATTAGGGAACTTTTCAGCGACAAAGTCAGTGTTCCATCTAACATTACCACCATGGACATCACCGGCCTTGAAGAGACACTGAAGAGATTTCTAATTCAGTATAAGTATTTGATCATATTGGATGATGTCTGGACTCCAGAAACGTTGGTTGACTTGTATGGGGCGCTTATTCGTAACGATAAGGGAAGCAGATTGGTAATCACAACACGGGAAGGTGAGGTTGCCGCACTTGCCTCCGAAGGACACATATTAACATTGTGTGCATTACCAAAAGACAAGGCATGGGAGCTCTTCTGCAAGAAAGCCTTTCCAAGAGATAAAAATCATGAATGTCCTGTGGAGTTGAAGACTTTGTCAGAGGAAATAGTTAGCAAGTGTAAAGGCTTGCCTCTAGCTATTGTGTCAGTTGGAAGCCTTATGTGTGTGCGTGAGAAAAATGTGGAAGAGTGGAGAAGAATAAACGACCAATTGAGCTGGGAGCTAAATAATAATTCGAGGCTTGATCATGTGAGGAATGTTTTGCACCTGAGCTTCATCTACCTTCCAACATACTTGAGAAGTTGTTTCCTATACTGCAGCCTATTTCCAGAGGACTGTCTTCTTAAAAGGAAAAAATTGACACGGTTGTTCATAGCAGAGGGGTTCATCGAGGAGAGGGATGGAAGCACCATGGAAGAAGTGGCGGAAGGATATCTAAAGGAGCTGGTCCATAGAAATATGCTCCAACTTATTATGAGGAACCCATTTGGTAGAATGAAGTCATTCAGAATGCATGATATCCTACGTGAGTTGGCAGTTGGGATGTGTCGGAAAGAATGTTTTGGTGTTACATATGAGGAGGATAAATGTAGGGGATCTCTTGAGAAAGATGGACGCCGACTGGTAGTGCACAAATTAAAGAAGGGAATAAATCAATCTTTTTCAGGTATACACCGCCTTCGGTCTGTCATCACATTGGACATAAGTATGCCATCATCCACTCTTCTGTCTTTGGTAGCAGAGAAGTGCAAGTATATGTCAGTGCTGGAGTTAAGGGGCCTAACAATCGAGAAGGTTCCAGATGCTATCGGAGATCTTTTCAATCTCCGTCATTTGGGTCTGCGTAATTCAAAGGTGAAGCTGCTACCAAAGTCTATCGGGAAGCTCTCAAATTTGTTGACTCTGGACCTCGGTAGATCTAGCATACAAGAGCTGCCCGGAGGGATTACCAAACTGAGGAAGCTCAGGCACTTATTCGCTGAGAAAGTGAATGATCCATATTGGCGTAATCTTCACTCTTGCAGTGGTGTGCAGATTCCCAAGGGACTTGAGAACCTAACAAACCTGCAGACACTAAAAGCATTGGAGGCGCAAGGGGAGTCTGTAAGGCACTTGCAGGAGCTGAGGGAACTGAGAAGCTTGAGGATATGGAAGGTGAAGGAAAGCTATTGTGGGCGCCTTTGCGAGTCACTTGTTCAGATGCGGTTTTTGTCATACTTGAGTGTGAATGCAAGTGATGAAGACGAAGTCCTCCGGTTAAATGCCCTACCTCCTAACTTGCAAAAGTTACGTTTGACAGGACGATTAGCGGAAGGGATGTTGGACGAGTCTCCTCTCTTCCAAGCTGTGGAGCAGAAATTGTATTCACTGGATCTGAATTGGTCACATCTGAGAGAAGACCCCCTACCATCCCTGTCTCGACTATCAAATTTGAGGGACATATGGTTCACTCGAGCATATACCGGGGAGCAGCTGTTATTCCTCACTGGGTGGTTTCCTAAGCTGAAAATCCTAGTTTTGCGAGACCTGCATAATCTGAAGAGGCTACAGATACAAGAAGACGCTCTGGTGAGCCTGGAAAAATTAACACTACGCAACATCAACATCATGGCTGAAGTCCCACATGGCATTGAGTTCCTCGCGAGCCTTGAACATCTTTGCTTTATGGAAATCAGCCCTAACTTCTTGACGTCACTGCGTCAATCTCCTATAACTCAACGAATGCGGTGGCGGCATTCTCTCCGGTGTTGACCACTTCCTGGTCATGAGATGTGTAAGCGACTGAATTTCTGAGTGCTGGGTATCTACTTTCCTCGTGTTACCTTTAAGATGGGTATGTCTTAATGTTTACTAGGAAGCTTGCCACGGCGCCACGCCGTGCCTCATGGATGTTAGATTGTTGGTTAAAATATAATAAAACTATTATAATATTTGAGTTTGCTAATGGATCGTAGAAGTGTTGGTGTCCGAGCACGGTTTAAGTAACTACAAGTGGTATTGTGGAGCCATGGTTTAGTATTATTTTATTCCCACGCTCATAAGTAATCGTGAGGCAATGAAAAAAGAGGTTAGTACGGACAAAATCACTTGGTGATCGTAAAGCGATGAAAAAAAGTGTCGGATCGGCTTAAAGAGGCGACATGCATTGGAGCAAGTTTTTAGAGCCCTAGAGAGTGCAGTAGTATTTTAACCTGCTAACGGAAGCGGCAGGCGGTGGAGTATTTTTGTTTCTGGAGTCGCTACAGAAGAACGATATAGTATTTTTCCCGGCTTAAAGATACATCACTTGTAAAAAGGAAGAAATTAGTATTTCCCAATAAAAGAGGCGGCATACGGTGGAGCAAATATAGATTTTCAGGGTAAGACAGGAGTATTATTGCATGGTTTAAGAGGCGATGAAGGTTAGAGTATTTTTTTCTGAAGACTATAGAAGGTACTAGTATGTTTATCGCATAAAAGAGATGAAGAAAAATGGAGTACTTTTTAGTACGAATTAGTATTTTACAAATAAAATACGTGACAAATAAGACAATAATGTTTTTAAATAGAAATTAGTATTTTAGAGGTAAAAGAGGCGAGCGGACGGATGATGCGGGCAGAATAACCACCCAGTTGGGAACCCCAAGAGGAAGGTATGATGAATACAGTAACAAGTCTTTCCCTCAGTAACAAACCAAGGTTTATCGTACCAGTAGGAAAAAGCCAAACTTCAGAAGGTGATGCTTGCTAGCTTAGTGACACTCCAACAAGGGCGTCGTTAATCGAAACTTGTTAGTGCGTCTTCAACTAGTAGCAACGCCGAACCTGCACACAACACAACCAAAAACTTTGCTCCAAACTTACGATGAGGTTGTCAATCTCACCGGTTTGCTGTAAACAAAGGATTGAGCGTATCGAGTGGAAAACAATAGTAGTAGTATGCGAGAAAGTAAACAATGCGAGTAAAAGTAAACAGTAATAGCAATGTAAAGGAAATTGGATCGGGGTCCACAGTTCACTAGTGGTGTCTCTCCATAAGAGAAATAACAACATGCTGAGTAAATAAATTACAGTTGGGCAATTGATAGAATAAAGATAACGTGCATATGTCACAAGGATCATTATGAGATTTACTCTCGGCATTACAACAAAATACATAGACCGCCATCCAACTGCATCTATGACTAATAATCCACTCGCGGGGATATCGTCCGAACACCCCTCGAGTATTAAGTTGTGAACAACAGACAACTGCATTAAACAAAGTATGTAATGTAAATAAAACGAATGTCCTTGGACACAAGAATGTTGTTTTCTCCCTAATGGTAACAGCACATCTATAACCTTAGAGGTTTCTATCACTCCCCCAAATTAAATAGAGGCATGAACCCAACTATCGAGCATAAATACCCCCTCTTGGAGTCAGTAGTATCTACTTGGCCAAGATAGCTACTAACAACGGAGAGCATGCAAGATCATAAACAATATAGAGATAACATAAGATAATATTCAGCACATCAACTTAACATAATACCAATATTCATCGAATCACAACAAACACAACATGTAGAATTACATAAAGGTAGTCTCGATCATGTAGGGCAGCTCACGAGATCTAAATATGAAGCACATGGTGGAGAAGACAACCATCTAACTACTGCTATGGACCCATAGTCCAAGGTAGACTACTCACTCATCGTGTCGGAGGCAAGCATGGCGATGAAGAAGACCTCCGGTGGCGATTCCCCTCTTCGGCAGGGTGCCGGGAAGAGCTTCTGGACCCTCCCGATCTCGGGTCGACGACGGCGGCAGATCGCAATGTGTTTCTAGAAAATTGATCGGGTGTTTAGGTTTTTCCCGTCGGGGGGTCTTTATAGGCGAAGGGACAGCGTCAGAGGTGGACCAGGGCGGACTCACATATAGGGGCTGGTCGCGCCGTCCTACTGTGTGGCCGGCCCGTGGCCCCCCTCCGTGTCATCTTCGGTCTTCTGGAAGCTTCATTAAATAATAGGAGGTTCGGCTTTTGTTTTGTCCAATTCCGAGAATATTTCCCGTGTAACTTTTCTGAAACACAAAAATAGCAGAAAACAGGGAACTGACACTGTGGCATCTTGTTAATAGGTTAGTTCCGGAAAATGCATAAAAACGCCACGAAGTGTAACAAAACACTAAGCAAATGGTGTAAGAACAAGCATGGAGCATCAAAAATTATAGATACGTTTGGGACGTATCAAGCATCCCCAAGCTTAACTCCTGCTCGTCCTCGAGTAGGTAAGTGATAATAAAGAATAATTTTTGAGATGACATGCACCTACACAATCTTGACCATCTATGTAAGCATTGAGTGTTGGGATCAAAAGAACTTAAAACATGGGAATGAAAGACATAATCTTGATAGAAGAAACTTAGCAACCATGTTATAACATGAAAAAGAACACAAACAAAAGATCATGAAAATGAAACAATGAAAGTCAAACGTGTGTTCAAATCATATGGAACAAATGGTTTTCAGCTTGTCCTTCATGCAATAGCAAAACATAAATGCATAGGACACCTTCAAGTTTAAGAGGGCAACTAAATACAAATAATTTAAGAACAAGTGAAACCAAAATCATGAATCAATCAATGATAAACTTTGGGACAATGCATATTATACTAAGAATGACAACTATACTCTCTTAGACGGTGCATAAAGGTAGAAGGTGGTGAATCAACATAAAAGTAAAAGAAAGGCCCTTCGCAGAGGGAAGCAGTGATTGCAAGTTTTATAAACCTTCAAAAATTATGGTACTTACTAGCTTTGAGCTCTCATTGCCCCCATCATAGGCATCTTGAATGGTTAGAGTTAATGCGAGTACAATTATGAAGCATATGCTTGACAAATCATAAGTTGAAAACCTCGTGTCCCGTGAAGTATGAATACCCAAACCTCATGCTACTCGACTTAGAGTCCCAAGCAAGCTCTTGTCATTGTAAATATATGTGTATCATCGAGAACCGCCAACAGGGTACCTCCTGCCCGATGACATGGAACAAGCCCACATCAAAATGACAAGACAAACAGACAATGAACACCTCGACATCTCTTTTATTTACCATTGGTATAGCTTTTTATTTTGAGATGTGTCGTCGAATGTCCACTATGGGCATGCTGTAAATTTCCACCATGAATTATGCATGGCTTAGATTAGCGGCCCAGGCATTTCTCTAATACATATAAGAACTCCATGATCCCGCAAGATTCCCAACTTGTTTCACATCGAGAGTATCCATAAACAAAAGATCACGATATCAACTCAAATAAGAAGTGCAATGTTGAAAGCTTACCCCATGACGACATGGTTTGGCTAATTTCCAACTTACAACTTGCAAGCATAACAACTCAACATAAGAGAAAAGTAAAGTGTGCCATCAGGTTCGTGGGAGCTTTACTGACCAATTTTCGCATAACACCAAAAAGAGTTTAATTTGAAGGATAGATAAAAGCAAGTCAAATGTACTTTGGGATAGCAAATTGCTAATAGGTATATATGGTGGACACAATGGCAAACTTGGTTTTTGGGAGTTGGATGCACGAGTAGAGCTCATACTCAGTACAAAGTGAGGGCTAGCAAAAGACTGTGAGCGACCAACTAAGAGAGCAATAACGGTCATAATCATGCAAAGCGACAAAGCAACATTAAAAGAAGCATAAGATGGCATCAAAAGTCAAAAATTAAATGATCATAGAGGCTTATGGCGACTTTGTATGAGTCAAACATGTGTAAGCATGCGCCAAGTCAACCCAAATAAAGCATCAAGGAGAAAACCTAATTAATGCTTCCAAATAATAAAAACAACGCATGATTTTTTCAAAGGCTCATTAAGCAATCTCAGTTATTTGAGACAAGTTATGCTACAGCAAAACCACTAAGCGTACTATCAAAACGATATCAAGCATGACTTGCAAAAGCCTAAGCCGCAGTCTACACAAGCTCCTTTTTGTACCACTTTTTTGCATGAAACTTTTTCTCTTTTCCAACACCATTCGAACCTTTTTTAAACAACTCTTTTGATGAAAGCCAACATGGACCAGAGGTCAAAATACACCTTGATGCAAACATATAACAAGATCTGAACACAAATCAAGGCGAAAAATGAAAACTAAACACAGTAGCAGAAAAAGAGAACACTCGTTGAACGATAAGAGTGAAAAACCGAGTGTTCTTGGCAAATGAAAAGCAAGGCAACTTCTCAAAAAGAAATTTGTTGGGGTCCAACCATTTATTGCAGCAAACAAAACTAAACAAAACTGAAAACTAAAACAACTGATGCTCTAAGAAAAATGCATAGTGCATGAAGCAATAAAATATAGTGTGTTGAAAGGTGACCTGATTTTTGCCGATGAAGAAGGGGTGCCTCGGGGGCATCCCCAAGATTTGACGCTTGTACCTCTTGGATATTTCTTGAGGTGCGTGGGCATCCCCAAGCTTGAGCTTTTATCCATTCTTCAACTCATCTCATCATTCTCCAATCCCTACACTTAAAAACTTCCTTCATACAAAACTCAACACAATTCTATTAGCAATATTAGTGTAAGCATAATAATGAATCAACCCCTTTATGGTTCAGATTTCAACTCAAAACCACCACATATAAAGCATATACTACTTTAGCAACTTCCCAAAAAGTTCTGTGATCAAAAGAACTCAAAAAGAAAGCGATCGAGAGGCAAACACAAATAGTGACAGAAATCTGTCAAAACAGAACAGCTGACAAAGGTCGATTTTTTAGAGGGTTTTCTGTTGCTCAAATCAAAGTGTAAAACTAATAAAAGTTTGGATATAACCTGGGGCATATGCACAAGAAATCGCGGGTCAAAAAGATATCCTGAGAATTTTCACAAATTTTAATGGTGCAGCACCAAAATCTGTTTCAGGACAGCAACATCCCCAAATCTTACCTCACTCAAATTAGAGGCTTCTCTTGGCACAACAATGAAATAAAAATGATAAGGAGAGTTTATTACAGTAGTAATAACTTCCAAGACTCAAATAAAAAAAAGAACTGAAAGTAAAACATTGGGTTATCTCCCAAGAGTGCTTTTCTTTAACGCCTTTGAGCTAGGCGCAGAAAGTGTGAATCAAGTAATATCAAGCGATGAAACATCAAGCTCATAATTTGATTTAAGAATAGGTTAAAAAAGTAATTTCTTCCTTTTTCTAGGGAAGTGTTCCATACCTTTCTTGAGTGGGAATTGATATTTGATGGTGCCTTCCCTCATATCAATGATGGCACCTATAGTTCGAAGAAAGGGTCTTCCCAAAATAATAGGACATGAAGCATTGCATTCAACATCCATGACCAGAAAATCAATGGGAACAAAGTTATTGTTAACCATAATAAGAACATCATTAATCCTTCCCAAAGGTTTCTTCTTAGCAACATCAGCAATAGGAATATCATAATAACACTTTTCAAGCGGTGGTAAATCAAGCATGTCATAAATTTTTCTAGGCATAATAAAAATACTAGCACCTAGATCACATAAAGCATGGCAATCAAAACCATTAATATGCATATCAATGATGGGTTCCCAACCATCTTCTAACTTCTTGGGAATAGAAGCTTTTTGCTTCAACTTTTCATCCCTAATTTTTATGAGAGCATTGGTAATATGCTTAGTAAAAGCAACATTCATAGAACTAGCATTGGGACTCAAAGCAAGCTTTTGCAAGAACAAAATAACTTCAGATATATTGTAGCCATCAACATCAAAATCATTAAAAGAAATAGAGCTATCATCTCCTACACTTCGAAAAATTTCAGCACTCTTTTGAGAAAAAGTTTTAGCAGTTTTGGGATTTTTAGTACAAGGAGTGGGAGTTTTCTCTACACCGATCAAAGTAAGAGGATTGCTAGCATTTGGAACAATATCATTAGAGGTAGTAATAGTACATACCTTCATCTTTCTAGCCATCTCATCTTCTCTTTCCCACCTGGCATGCAATTCTGCTAACATCCTAACATTTTCATCAATTCTAACTTGGATAGCATTAGTAGTGCCAAAAGTATTACTTTCTTTCACCTCATTAGGAAACACTTTTAATTTCAGAAGTTCAACATCATGAGCAAGGCTATCGACTTTAGAATCAAGAATATCAATTTTGCCTAACTTTTCCTCAACAGACTTGTTAAAAGCAGTTTGCTTACCGATGAAGTCCTTGAGCATTACCTCAAGATCGGAGGGCGCGGCCCTAGTGTTGTTGGAGGAATTACCATAAGAGTTACCATAACCATTACCATTGGTAAAAGGATACGACCTATACTTGTTACTAGCAAAATTGTTCCTATAAGCATTGTTGTTAAAATTATTATTTCTAATGAAGTTTACATCAACATGCTCTTCTTGAGAAACCAAAGAGGCTAAAGGAACATTATTAGGATCAACTTGAGTTCTATCATTAGAAAGCATCAGCATTATAGCATCAATCTTATCACTCAAGGAGGAGGTTTCCTCAACAGAATTTACCTTCTTACCTTGTGGAGCTCTCTCGGTGTGCCATTCAGAATAATTTACCATCATATTGTCGAGAAGCTTGGTTGCGGCGCCCAAGGTAAGGGACATAAAAGTGCCTCCAGCAGTTGAATCCAATAGGTTTCTTGAAGAAAAATTCAGTCCTGCATAAAAAGTTTGGACAATCATCCAAGTAGTCAGTCCATGAGTAGGGCAATTCTTTATCATAGATTTCATTCTTTCCAGAGCCTGAGCAACATGTTCATTATCAAACTGGCTAAACTTCATAATATCACTACGCAAAGCTATAATCTTAGCAGGAGGATAGTATTTTCCAATAAAAGCATTCTTACACTTAGCCCATGAATTAATACTATTTTTAGGCAAAGATAGCAACCAATCCATAGCTTTTCCTCTAAAAAAAAGAAAACAACTTAAGCTTAATAATATCACCTTCTACATCCTTATATTTCTATATCTCACATAGCTCAACAAAATTGTTGAGATGAGCTGCAGCATCATCAGTACTAGCACCAGAAAATTGCTCTTTCATAACAAGGTTCAATAAAGCAGGCTTAATCTCATAAAAATTTGCAGCAGGAGCAGGTGGCGCAATAGGAGTGCAGATAAAATTACTATATTTAGTGCTAGTAAAATCACACAACTTGGTGTTCTCATGAGTACCCATTCTAGCAAAGCTAAAAGCAGACAAGTAAAAATAATAACTATAAGGAAACTAATTTTTTTGTGTTTTTGATAAAATGATGTAAGCAAAAAATAAAGTAAAGAAAAAATAAACAAAGTAAAGGATGTGTGTGCGAAACTCCCCTTTCAGAAGTCTTCTTTTTCCCCGGCAACGGCGCCAGAAAAACAGCTTGATGCGGGCAGAATAACCACCCAGTTGGGAACCCCAAGAGTAAGGTATGATGAATACAGTAGCAAGTCTTTTCCTCAGTAAGAAACCAAGGTTTATCGTACCAGTAGGAAAAAGCCAAACTTCAGAAGGTGATGCTTGCTAGCTTAGTGACACTCCAACAAGGGCGTCGTTAATCGATACTTGTTAGCGCGTCTTCAATTAGTAGGAACACGGAACCTGCACACAACACAACCAAGAACTTTGCTCCCAACTTACGATGAGGTTGTCAATCTCACCGGTTTGCTGTAAACAAAGGATTGAGCGTATCGAGTGAAAAATAATAGTAGTAGTATGCGAGAAAGTAAACAGTGCGAGTAAAAGTAAACAGTAATAGCAATGTAAAGGAAATTGGATCGGGGTCCACAGTTCACTAGTGGTGTCTCTCCATAATATAAATAACAACATGCTGGGTAAATAAATTATAGTTGGACAATTGATAGAATAAAGATAACGTGCATATATCACGAGGATCACTATGAGATTTACTCTGGGCATTACAACAAAATACATAGACCGCCATCCAAATGCATCTATGACTAATAATCCTCTCGTGGGGATATCGTCCGAACACTCCTCGAGTATTAAGTTGCGAACAACAGATAACTGCATTAAGCAAAGTGTGTAATGTAAACAAAATGAATGTCCTTGGACACAAGAATGTTGTTTTCTCCCTAGTGGCAACAGCACATCTATAACCTTAGAGGTTTCTGTCACTCCCCCAGATTAAATAGAGGCATAAACCCAACTATCGAGCATAAATACCCCCTCTTGGAGTCACTAGTATCTACTTGGCCAAGATAGCTACTAACAACGGAGAGCATGCAAGATCATAAACAACATAGAGATAACATAAGATAATATTCAGCACATTAACTTAACATAACACCAATATTCATCGGATCCCAACAAACACAACATGTAGAATTACATAAAGGTAGTCTCGATCATGTAGGGCAGCTCATGAGATCTAAACATGAAGCACATGGTGGAGAAGACAACCATCTAGCTACTGCTATGGACCCATAGTCCAAGGTAGACTACTCACTCATCGCGCCAGAGGCAAGCATGGCGATAAAGAAGACCTCCGATGGTGATTCCCCTCTCCGGTAGGGTGCCGGGAAGAGCTTCTAGACCCTCCCGATCTCGGGTCGACGACGGCGGCAGATCGCGATGTGTTTCTGGAAAATTGATCAGGTGTTTAGGTTTTTCCCGTCGGGGGGTCTTTATAGGCGAAGGGGCAGCGTCAGAGGTGGACCAGGGCGGCCTCACACATAGGGGCTGGCCGCGCCGCCCTACTGTGTGGCCAGCCCGTGGCCCCCCTCCGTCTCCTCTTCGGTCTTCTGGAAGCTTCGTTAAATAATAGGAGGTTCGGCTTTTGTTTTGTCCGATTCCGAGAATATTTCCTGTGTAACTTTTCTGAAACACAAAAACAGCAGAAAACAGGGAACTAGCACTGTGGCATCTTGTTAATAGGTTAGTTCCGGAAAATGCAAAAAAACGCCACGAAGTGTAACAAAACACTAAGCAAATGGTGTAAGAACAAGCATGGAGCATCAAAAATTATAGATACGTTTGGGACGTATCAACGGACGGTGAAGTAAATATATTATTATGAAGGTTTCATAGAAGAAGGCATTTGACGCTAGAGTAAATATACATTTTACCATAGAAGAACGCATTAGTATTTTCCCTGGAAAAAAGAGGCATGAATAGTGAAGTACGCCCATAGGATGGTCGTGAACTATTGCCAAGAAATAATTGTTGAAAAATTAGCGTCAAAAAATTACTGATGAATGCTTTTTTGAGGCGAGTAGAAGAAGAAAATAGTGGCATTTTATCGACTAAAAGACACAACGGATAATGGAGTCTTTTTTTCGAAGTTACGCTAGAAGAACCTGAAAGCTACAGTAAAAGAAGGTTATTACCGTTGAAGAATCTATGATAGAGTTTACTATCCATGCATCGTCAAAGAAATAATGTTGGGAAATTATCATCGATGAATTACGCGCCGCTCTCAGAAATACTTCTGAGTAATTACCTTCTGTGAATTATTGTTGGTGTTGAAGGATCGTGCCAAAAAAAATAGTGTTAGAGAATTACCGTTTATGCACTGTTAAGAAAATATTGTTTTAAATTTTACCGTCAGAGAATTACAAAACTCCATAGAATTACTACTAAGAAATTACCATCACGTAATTACTGCTTGAGCCGATGATCCGTACGGAGAAATTACTACTAGAAATCATCGATAAAAAGACTATAGCAACCACTATTTATGTTATATCGGTTAACTAACAGGAAAATAATGTTCATGTTTTATCGGGAAACTACTACTTAATCTGAAGATTTATACCGAGTAATTCCTACTATAAAATTACTGAAAAATATTATAGTGTGCACTATACATAATGTAGCAGTCCGACGCAAATAAAAGTAGTCGTGGCAGCAAGAGAGAACTATCTGGACCGGCCCAAACTGGAGACACCACACCGGCCAACCAAGGCAGAAACAATTGAGCACAACGGAGAACATGTCTAAAAAAAGAAAACAACTAAGCACTTAGATGGGAAGGAATGAATAGTTCAAAGCCAACATGGCAACGCGTGATTGGTGGAAACAGCAAATGAATAGTAACAAAAAGGTTCACAGCAAAGCAAAATGCTTCACCTTTATGTATTGATGATCCATATAGGTGACAGGAAGAAATGGGTTCTGGAACAAGGAGGGACACATGGAGGCACACGCATTGTTGTGCTTAACTAGCACAGTGTCCCTCGCGAATGCGAGTGCAAGGTCTGAATATGATCAAAAATATTTCATAGCTTCTTTTTTTTAGGATAAGGGAGCTTCATTCCATAGTACCAGTGTTTACAGAGTCACTGTGACAACCTCAAATTTGATATAAATTCGAAGTGCCCGTTATGTATTCCACCGCAATCCCAGAACCATTGTTGCGATATACATAACGTAGTTGGTAACCAGTTCCATAGACATTACAATACGATGATTCAAATACAATGGTCATAGAGACCAAGTTCATATTACAACACAATATAGCAGCGGAAATAATGTCTTCGGGTCCATGCCTTCACCCTACAGGCAATGGCGACTCATGGAGACGAGCTTAGTTCTGGTACTCTTCTTCATACCCTTCCTCCTGGTATTCTTCCCCATAGTCTGGCCAAGTTGATAGCCAGGGACACAGCCATGAGTACATTGGATGCACTCGCAAACCATCTTATAAATGAAATGATAAAGTAGGTATGCAAGTTGGTATAGTGGACTAAGCACTAAGTTTATTTGCAAAAGCTAGTTGTATTTCCCAAGAATATTCATTGGTAGAAAA
Source organism: Dactylis glomerata (assembly GCA_007115705.1). NCBI lineage: Eukaryota > Viridiplantae > Streptophyta > Magnoliopsida > Poales > Poaceae > Dactylis > Dactylis glomerata. Next base: position 39,084 of record QXEO01000403.1, on the reverse strand, counting down.
GGGAGTTTAGTTCTCTAAGTTCATTCTAAAGAGGAACTTCAAGTGTGTCAACATCATTGTCAAGTCAAGTCATTCACCATGTTCACCATTGTCACTTTTAGTCCTGACAAAAGTCAAGTACAGCTTGCCAACTGTCCATAACCGCGGACTCGGCTATTCGAATAGTTTGAAAACCTCTGGGGAGGGATACACTTTACCCACAAGATTCGATACATCTGCCGGGAGAAATCCACGGATCGTCATACACAAGTATGCGGGGTTCAGATAATCAAACAAACTCTTTCACTTGCTCACCCTAGTATAGGATCCTTCCCTAGAGCCCGGGGTACGGAATCCCCGCTCCGGCGCCTCTAGTTCTGGCCATCCCGGAGTGCCGGGTTAGTGGAATCCACCTGGTTCAGAAGTAACCGCGCACGGTGTCCTCCCATAAAGATTTGTTACAAGGCCTCCCATACTAAGGTAAACAAACTACGGACTAAGCCCCTTCCCATATAGGGGTAGTGTGGTCGTACGGTAGGGTTGGCTCCCATAGTACATCACTCGTTGTCATTGAGAAATACATTTCATAGTTCTTAGTCAAGATTGATTTCTTTCATAAAACCATTACGTAGGAGCAATCTCCAGTTCAAGTTTCAAGTTCAAGTCACCACTTTTCAAATGGGGTTCCTCCAGAGATAGCACCACTTTTATTAGCGACTAAGCAACTACATTGAGTGATGATACTACTAAATAGGGTTGGATAAACTCAGCTTGATGCTCTTGATAAACAAGACATCAATACACTCCTATCATTCTACTCTAGCAATTCAATCATGCAATTTACTTAAAACAAGTAGAATGCAATATTAAAACTAGGCATTGGGAGTATGAATCAAAAGATGGCTTGCCTTGGTTGGCAAAGTGTCCGGGGTACTCTTCTTCTTCTTCTTGATAATACCCCCCCTCAATATCCTCCTCAGCAACACTAGCGTCTAATAACGAAATCAACACAAAGCACACAATCACTACACAATGCTAACAACACATCAAGCACACATCTTTGTTTGCTAACAATAGCATTCATGTTGCATTTTATGGTGTTGGATGGTCAGTTTTTCTTCTAAGTTTTCTTCAAGTGTGCAAGTTAGATTCTCTACTAAGTGTCATATGTTGTTCACTTTCTAAGCATTGGTATTGGTTTAGGGGTACTAAGACTAGTTCAAGTGGGGAGGGATTAACTAAGTGAATTGGTAAAGAGGGCAAATGAATTCTAAGTGTATGATAGGGATCTATCATTTTATGTGACTAAATAGAGTTGGGGTTAGGGTCTAATTGATAACACTAACAAGGTTTGAGTTGATTAAAGTTGACTAACAGTAAGGGGGGGTCATTGGTGAGTTCACAATTTAAATTTCAGGATTTTAGGAGGCTTAAACAATTTTCTAGAAATATTCTAGGGTTAATAAAGCTATGGTCACACTATTCATATCTCATTTTATTCCTAATTCAAATGGAATTCTAACCAATTCTACAGTGTAGGGCATTTTACAAGCTTTCCAACGACATCTTATTTGCTAAATTTGAACCTCTGAATCTCCGGGAATTTGAATTTGAAACTTGCAGTAATTGACAAATAACAAAAGGGTTCATCCATAAAAAAAAATATGGACGGACTGAGTTTGAACGGGCCAGGAAACTAAGTCGGGCCAGCCCAGCTAGGGATCCCGGGCGGCGCTAAAAAAAAAAGGTTAGCTGACAGGCGGGGCCCGCCTGCCAGTTCACTTAAAGGGCGAAGGGGTATCGGGGCTTCTTCATGGGCGCTACGGGGACGGAACTGGAGAGAGGTCTGGGAGGAGGGCGGCGCACGGGGAGCTCACCGGCGGCGACGGGGAGCGGCGGCGAGGGTGCAGGGCGGCTGCGGGGGTTCTCCTCCGCCACCTCCAGCAGGCACAGCACCGGGGGAAGTTCGGGACTGCTAAGAATGCGCGGTGCTCTGCAGAGCGGTCGAGGTCGGCGAGCTCGACGTAGGGCACGGGAGAGAGGGAGACGTTGTCTAGGGAGGTGCTGGGGCTGGTGTGGTTCTTTTCAGGGAAGAAAGGGGGCTTTTTATAGGCGGGAGAGGGAGCACCGGCGATGTCCAGTGGCGGCCAGTACACCGTGTGTGTCGGCCGTGGGAGGGGCAAGGCTTGGTTCTGGCGTGGGCGGCGGGCTGCGGCGTGTTGTAGGAGTGTCCTGGCGCGATGGGAGGTGTCGAGGCGGTCTGGTTCAGAGGGGAACCTGGGAGGGGTCCGGTGTGTTCTTCCTCTATGCCTTCCATGTCTCATGGCCGTGGTTTGGGCAGGGGAGACAAGGGATCGACAAAGGAGAGTCCAGGGCACTGCTTGGAGGTCAGGGACTAGGGCTAGGGCTGCCAACCACTGTTGCAAACAGTTGTTTTGATTTTGTGTGATTTCTGCCCAGAACGTGTTCGACGAAATGCCCGCATGAAATCAAAATTTGAATTTTTGAAAATTTCCAATTGGGTTGGTCATTATATTGGATAGGGACTCTAAAACAATTTTTGTTAGGTCAAGAGGTGGTGTTTTGCTCCAGGGCTATTTTGAATTTGGGGTTGTCATATGATTCAGATTCAAAGTTTAGCAGATGATTGAGTCAAGCTCTGATTTGAATTTTGGGTAGATACTTGTTGGTTGAGGTAGTATGTGACTTGGTGAAGCTCAACTAACTGGCCAAACATGGAGGTGGGTTACAGATTTCTTAATCCAAGGGCTCAAAGTAGGGTAATCAAACAGATTTCCTAGATCATTCTTTTCTTCTCTTTTTCTTTGATATTTTTATTTCTGGTTTCTTTGGTTCCTAATATTCTTCTCAATTGATTCTGTTGGTTCACTTAGAATTAACTAACCAATGCAAAATCCAGAATAACACACATGAAATCATAGAATACATATAAAAGAAAATACATGTATGCATAAAATAATAGATAAAAAGTTTTATCTTGGTCCAAAATTTGGTATTTAAATTAATAAGAAGTGGATTACAATTTCTGAGTTGTTACAATCTTCCCCCCTTAAAAAGAATCTCGTCGCCGAGATTCACTAATTAAGAACTGAAAAGATTGGGAAACTCTTTCTGTAGGTAATCTTCTCGTTCCCAAGTGGCTTCATCTTCGGTGTGATTACTCCACTGAACTTTCATAAACTTGATGCTTCGGGTTCGAGTGGTTCGATATGCTTCCTCGAGGATACGGATAGGCATTTCACGATAGGTCAAATCCTTGTTGATGTCCATAGAACGATGATCAATATTTTTGAAGATTTCAGGCTTCTCCGGAACTTCAAGACATTTCCGAAGTAAAGACACGTGAAAGACATCGTGCACTTCAGACAATTCAGGGGGCATTTCCAACTGATAAGACACTTCTCCTCTGCGGTCTAGTATCTTGAAGGGTCCAATATATCTTGGTGCAAGCTTTCCTTTTACTTGGAATCTCTGCATTCCCTTGAGAGGTGACACTCTAAGATACACGAAATCTCCACTCTGGAAGGTCTGTTCTCTACGCCTCTTATCCGCATAACTCTTTTGTCTAGACTGGGCTGCCTTGAGGTAATCACGAATCATGCGAACTTTCTCCTCGGCTTCTTGCAGAATGTCAGGCCCAAATATCTGACTGTCTCCGGTTTCTGACCAATTCAAAGGGGTACGACACTTTCTTCCATACAAAGCTTCAAATGGGGCCATTTGCAAACTGGCTTGATAGCTGTTGTTGTAGGAAAACTCCGCGAAGGGCAGACAATCTTCCCACTTAGCTCCATAGGCTAGAACACAGGCTCTTAACATATCTTCAAGTATTTGATTCACTCTTTCAGTCTGTCCATCAGTCTGAGGGTGGTAAGCGGTGCTAAAGGCTAATTTGGTTCCCAAGGCTTGATGTAAGCTTCTCCAAAATCTTGAGGTGAATTGGGTTCCTCGATCGGAAACTATGGTTTTAGGGACTCCATCCAAACTCACAATTCTGGATAGATACAGATCTGCTAGCTGTCCCGAGTTATAAGTGGTCTTGACAGGAATAAAGTGGGCTACTTTGGTCAGTCTATCCACGATGACCCAGATAGAGTCATTTCCACGGCTAGACCTTGGAAATCCAGTGATGAAATCCATTCCAACAGATTCCCACTTCCATTCCGGAACTTGCAAAGGTTGCAGCAGTCCAGCAGGACGTTGATGTTCAGCCTTGACTCTTTGGCAGATATCACACTTGGATATAAACGATGCAATCTCACGCTTCATTCCATGCCACCAAAATTGTTCCTTCAAATCTTGATACATCTTAGTTCCACCGGGATGGATGGAGTAAGGTGTCTCATGGGCTTCCTTCATAATTACTTCCTTCAATTCTGAATCAGCAGGCACACAAATACGTCCTTTATACCAAAGAACTCCTTGATCATCTTCTTCGAATCCGGGCACCTTGCCGGAACTAATTCTGCGCTTGATGCCGTCAATACTCTCATTTCCCTTCTGGGCTTCTTTGATTTGGCTCATCAAGGTGGGTTGAAACTCAAGGTTGGCTAGGAATTCTTGACTGACTAGTTCCAATCCAAATTTTTCAAACTCTTGGTGCAACATAGGTTGCTCTTCCTTGATCATCATATTCAATGAGCATGGCTTCCTACTCAACGCATCGGCCACCACATTGGCCTTGCCGGGGTGATAATGAATTTCCAAATCATAATCCTTGATCAACTCTATCCATCTTCTTTGCCTCATGTTCAACTCCTTCTGAGTGAAAATATACTTCAAACTCTTGTGATCCGTGTAGATCTCGCAACGGTTGCCCATCAGATAGTGCCTCCAAGTCTTCAGAGCTAGAACCACGGCTGCTAACTCTAGATCATGGGTTGGATAATTTTCTTCATGAGGTCGAAGCTGTCGAGAGAGGTAAGCTATGACCTTTCCTTCTTGCATCAATACACAACCAAGTCCAAGTTTGGAAGCGTCGCAATAGACATCAAAGTTTTTTGTGATATCGGGCATGGTTAGGACGGGGGCGGTCACCAGTCGCTTCTTGAGCTCTTGAAAACTCTCTTCACACTTAGGGGTCCATTCAAACTTCTTGTCTTTCTTCAACAGTTGGGTCATTGGCCGGGCAATGCTCGAAAACCCTTCAACAAATTTGCGGTAATATCCGGCTAATCCGAGAAAACCTCTAACTTCAGTTTGAGTGGTAGGAGCTTCCCATTCCATGACTGATTTGATCTTCTTGGGGTCCACGGATATTCCTCCCGCTGATAATACATGGCCTAAGAATCCAACTTCCTTCAACCAGAACTCACATTTACTGAACTTGGCATACAGCTGATGCTCTCTTAAAGTTTCTAAGATTAATCTCAAATGGGTTGCATGCTCTTGTTCGGATTTGGAGTAGATAAGAATGTCATCAATGAAGACAACAACAAACTTATCCAAGAACTCCATAAAAACCTTATTCATGAGGTTCATGAAATAAGCAGGGGCATTGGTTAATCCAAACGACATTACGGTGTACTCATACAATCCGTATCGGGTAGTGAAGGCTGTTTTGGGGATATCCGATGCACGGATCTTCAGTTGGTGGTATCCAGTTCTGAGATCTATCTTCGAGAAGACTCTAGCTCCAGTCAATTGGTCAAACAAATCTTCAATCTTTGGGAGAGGATACTTGTTCTTGATGGTCACATCGTTTAGCTTGCGGTAATCAGTGCACAGTCGGCTAGAACCGTCACTTTTATCCACAAACAGAACGGGTGATCTCCTAGCAGAAGAGCTTGGCTGAATCAATCCTTTACTCAAAAGGTCATCCAATTGCTTCTTCAACTCTACTAGTTTAGCTGGGTTCATACGATAGGGTCGTTGGGCTATAGATCCAGTTCCGGGGATAAGCTCAATGATAATCTCAATATCCCGATCCGGTGGCATTCCGGGTAGCTTATCGGGAAAAACATCCGGGTATTCACAGACGATGGGAACTTCCTTTATGGTTGGCCGGAGATACTCTTATGACATCGGGTGGTTTGGGGTGGTTTTACGGATACATGCTTGACTATGATTCCAGTTCTACTCTTCATGGTGATGGTCTTCTTGGCACAATCTATTACTCCTTGATGGAAAGACATCCAATTCATACCAAGAACTACTTCCAAACCCTTGGTTCCCAACACTATCAAATTGGCTAAGAAAGCTATTCCATGAATTTCTATGGGCACTGCCAAGCAGGTACAACTGGCTTTGGTTACTGACCCAGGAATTTGCACAGACATGACGTCTTTCAAGGGTGTGGGTTGAAGTCCACTTTTATCAACGAATAATTGGGTAACAAATGAGTGTGAAGCTCCAGAATCAAACAGAACTCTTGCAAGAACTGAGTTAACAGGGAACATACCAAGCACAACGTCGGTTGCTTCCTGAGCTTCTTCAACATTCATGTGATTCAGACGGCCTCGAGAGTGAGGCTGGTTCCTTGGTGGATAAGTCTTGCCATTTCCAACACGGCGCTGTTGCTGAGCAGGAGCGGTGGTCTTGGATGCATCATTCAGCTTCTTGGGGCACTCATTGGAGTAGTGCCCTTTTAGTCCGCACTCATAACAGGTAACACCAGACTTGTCACCAGGCTTGGGTAACACAGGGGCGCCATTTGGCCTTGGGGTGTTGGGGTTGAAGTTGTTGCCACTAGGTCTTGGAGGTGCACGGTTGAAGTTGTTGCCGGGCGGACGGTTAGGATAGTTGGGACGTGGAGCAGGTGCAGATGGCCTCATGGGTCTAGGGGCGAAACCCATAGGTGCATTTCCCCTTGGCTTCTGCGAGTTGCTCGAGTTGCCTTGATACATCATACAGCGCTTGCGGTTCTCGGTAGCTTGCTTAAGTTTGCCTTCCATCTGAATGGCAGAGTCAACCAGCGACTCCAAGTCGGCAAAGTGGATACTGACCAAGACACATTGCATCTCATCATGAAGTCCATCCAGAAACCTTTCTTGCTTCTTCTCAGTGGTGTTGGTGTCTTCTGGGGCATACCTAGACAAGGTAAGGAACTTGTCACGGTAATCCACCACAGATAGGGAACCTTGCTTTAGATTTCTGAACTCATCTCTCATCCTTTTAACCAATCCCAAAGGAACATGGGCCTTGCTAAACTTGCTCTTGAACTCCTCCCAAGGCATCACATACCCTGGGGCTTGCATTGCACGGGTGCTATCCCACCAAGCTCTCGCTGCTCCAGCAAGATAGTGGGTGGTATACAAGACTTTTTCATTCTCACCAACTTCGGCGACTGCCAAATTGTTCTCCATAGTGCGAAGCCAGTCATCGGCATCTAAGGGTTCTTCAGACTTAGTGAATATAGGTGGATTGGTGTTCTGGAAACTCCTTAACTTGGATCGGTGATCACCATTGCCATTGCCATTGTTGTGGTTCATTGCCATCTGGGTTAATTGCTGAAGAGTGGCCAAGTTAGCTTGGCGCTCAGCTCGGGCTGCTTCCCGATCTTCCATGATCAACCTTAGCAGTTCGGCCATTTTCGGGTTCGGGGGTGGGGGTGCTCGCGGCATCTGAAGATAAGGTGTGTAAGACAAGAGGGAAAAGCTAATTTGCTAAGATTTAAAGGTAACATGGATGATGCAATTTTGTCTTACTAAGGCCTTAAGGGCCAAATTCATATTTCATTCAACACTCATCAAACATATCATACATACGAGTTCACACATTACAAATGGTTTACATCAAACCATTGCGACTCGTCTACTAGAGAGGGGGATACAACTCACACCTACACGAAGTGAAAAATAAAGTGGAACTCATAACTAGATAACACGTGGATCTCTGATCTAAATAGCGGGCTCCTCGGGGTCTTCCTCCTCATCACTCACAATGAATCCATTATGCCCACCATCTTCCGGATCATCAAGGTCCTCCATAAAGTCATCCTCATCACTAATGAGGGCATTATCCTCCTTGCGGAGATCAATGCCTTCCTCCTCACCAAGGTGATCCTCAAGACTCTCAATGTACTCAGTCAGCTCAGCCACATTGGCCTTCAACTCCTCAATGTCCTGATCCTTCTCATCGCGCTGGCGACGAAGGCTCTTGCGCTCCTTCGCAAGTATTCTGATCGTGCTCCTCGCCTCCACCAGTGTGAAGTGCTCAAGGTTGGCCTTGGTACGGGCACGATCGGCCTCCTGCTGAGTGGAGTACAGCAAGAAGTCCATGTGATCGATGTAGGTACTCGGCTCATTCTGCCCAGGCATGTTTGCGGGACGCCCGTCCGCATCACGCCGAGCAAAGTTCCTAAAGTGCTCTCCCTGAACCTCCTCAACATGCAGTCCGCACAAGCGGGCGTGCATCTCCTGCATCGCTCGGACCAAACCATCGGCCCAAGTGTTCTCCACAAGCTCGAACTTGATCCTGGGAGAACCCAAATTCCCCTTCTTGCCACGGCAACTGGCCCTGATAAGCCACCGTAGCTCTCCATCCGGGTGCTCATTGAGCACGGCTCCCTTGAACTCCGGATACAAACGATCCAGGAACAAGGTCAGGGTGGTGAGGTCGCGCTCGAAACAAAGGCTGCCACCATGGCCCAACTGGTAGTGCTCAACGAATACCGGGGCCATCTACAAAATTTGAGATTAGCTTAAGTTAGTGATCAACTCAAGTGTGCAAAATTTTAAGTAGGCAAAAACTGAAGTATGTATAAAACTTTGCAAATAGAGAGGAAAGACTAAGCAATTTTTGCAACCATTACTTTAGATCTTTGCTTTTATCAAGTTTTCATTTAACGCCCATTCTAACTAAGGTCTCCTAAGGTCAGCCTAGGCTCTGATACCAACTTGTGACAACCTCAAATTTGATACAAATTCGAAGTGCCCGTTATGTATTCCACTGCAATCCCAGAACCATTGTTGCGATATACATAACGTAGTTGGTAACCAGTTCCATAGACATTACAATACGATGATTCAAATACAATGGTCATAGAGACCAAGTTCATATTACAACACAATATAGCAGCGGAAATAACGTCTTCGGGTCCATGCCTTCACCCTACAGGCAATGGCGACTCATGGAGACGAGCTTAGTTCTGGTACTCTTCTTCATACCCTTCCTCCTGGTATTCTTCCCCATAGTCTGGCCAAGTTGATAGCCAGGGACACAGCCATGAGTACATTGGATGCACTCGCAAACCATCTTATAAATGAAATGATAAAGTAGGTATGCAAGTTGGTATAGTGGACTAAGCACTAAGTTTATTTGCAAAAGCTAGTTGTATTTCCCAAGAATATTCATTGGTAGAAAAGGGAGTTTAGTTCTCTAAGTTCATTCTAAAGAGGAACTTCAAGTGTGTCAACATCATTGTCAAGTCAAGTCATTCACCATGTTCACCATTGTCACTTTTAGTCCTGACAAAAGTCAAGTACAGCTTGCCAACTGTCCATAACCGCGGACTCGGCTATTCGAATAGTTTGAAAACCTCTGGGGAGGGGTACACTTTACCCACAAGATTCGATACATCTGCCGGGAGAAATCCACGGATCGTCATACACAAGTATGCGGGGTTCAGATAATCAAACAAACTCTTTCACTTGCTCACCCTAGTATAGGATCCTTCCCTAGAGCCCGGGGTACGGAATCCCCGCTCCGGCGCCTCTAGTTCTGGCCATCCCGGAGTGCCGGGTTAGTGGAATCCACCTGGTTCAGAAGTAACCGCGCACGGTGTCCTCCCATAAAGATTTGTTACAAGGCCTCCCATACTAAGGTAAACAAACTACGGACTAAGCCCCTTCCCATATAGGGGTAGTGTGGTCGTACGGTAGGGTTGGCTCCCATAGTACATCACTCGTTGTCATTGAGAAATACATTTCATAGTTCTTAGTCAAGATTGATTTCTTTCATAAAACCATTACGTAGGAGCAATCTCCAGTTCAAGTTTCAAGTTCAAGTCACCACTTTTCAAATGGGGTTCCTCCAGAGATAGCACCACTTTTATTAGCGACTAAGCAACTACATTGAGTGATGATACTACTAAATAGGGTTGGATAAACTCAGCTTGATGCTCTTGATAAACAAGACATCAATACACTTCTATCATTCTACTCTAGCAATTCAATCATGCAATTTACTTAAAACAAGTAGAATGCAATATTAAAACTAGGCATTGGGAGTATGAATCAAAAGATGGCTTGCCTTGGTTGGCAAAGTGTCCGGGGTACTCTTCTTCTTCTTCTTGATAATACCCCCCCCCCTCAATATCCTCCTCGGCTACACTAGCGTCTAATAACGAAATCAACACAAAGCACACAATCACTACACAATGCTAACAACACATCAAGCACACATCTTTGTTTGCTAACAATAGCATTCATGTTGCATTTTATGGTGTTGGATGGTCAGTTTTTCTTCTAAGTTTTCTTCAAGTGTGCAAGTTAGATTCTCTACTAAGTGTCATATGTTGTTCACTTTCTAAGCATTGGTATTGGTTTAGGGGTACTAAGACTAGTTCAAGTGGGGAGGGATTAACTAAGTGAATTGGTAAAGAGGGCAAATGAATTCTAAGTGTATGATAGGGATCTATCATTTTATGTGACTAAATAGAGTTGGGGTTAGGGTCTAATTGATAACACTAACAAGGTTTGAGTTGATTAAAGTTGACTAACAGTAAGGGGGGGTCATTGGTGAGTTCACAATTTAAATTTCAGGATTTTAGGAGGCTTAAACAATTTTCTAGAAATATTCTAGGGTTAATAAAGCTATGGTCACACTATTCATATCTCATTTTATTCCTAATTCAAATGGAATTCTAACCAATTCTACAGTGTAGGGCATTTTACAAGCTTTCCAACGACATCTTATTTGCTAAATTTGAACCTCTGAATCTCCGGGAATTTGAATTTGAAACTTGCAGTAATTGACAAATAACAAAAGGGTTCATCCATAAAAAAAATATGGACGGACTGAGTTTGAACGGGCCAGGAAACTAAGTCGGGCCAGCCCAGCTAGGGATCCCGGGCGGCGCTAAAAAAAAAGTTAGCTGACAGGCGGGGCCCGCCTGCCAGTTCACTTAAAGGGCGAAGGGGTATCGGGGCTTCTTCATGGGCGCTACGGGGACGGAACTGGAGAGAGGTCTGGGAGGAGGGCGGCGCACGGGGAGCTCACCGGCGGCGACGGGGAGCGGCGGCGAGGGTGCAGGGCGGCTGCGGGGGTTCTCCTCCGTCACCTCCAGCAGGCACAACACCGGGGGAAGTTCAGGACTGCTGGGAACGCGCGGTGCTCTGCGGAGCGGTCGAGGTCGGCGAGCTCGACGTAGGGCACGGGAGAGAGGGAGACGTTGTCTAGGGAGGTGCTGGGGATGGTGTGGTTCTTTTCAGGGAAGAAAGGGGGCTTTTATAGGCGGGAGAGGGAGCACCGGCGATGTCCAGTGGCGGCCAGTACACCGTGTGTGTCGGCCGTGGGAGGGGCAAGGCTTGGTTCTGGCGTGGGCGGCGGGCTGCGGCGTGTTGTAGGAGTGTCCTGGCGCGATGGGAGGTGTCGAGGCGGTCTGGTTCAGAGGGGAACCTGGGAGGGGTCCGGTGTGTTCTTCCTCCATGCCTTCCATGTCTCATGGCCGTGGTTTGGGCAGGGGAGACAAGGGATCGACAAAGGAGAGTCCAGGGCACTGCTTGGAGGTCAAGGACTAGGGCTAGGGCTGCCAACCACTGTTGCAAACAGTTGTTTCGATTTTGTGTGATTTCTGCCCAGAACGTGTTCGACGAAATGCCCGCATGAAATCAAAATTTGAATTTTTGAAAATTTCCAATTGGGTTGGTCATTATATTGGATAGGGACTCTAAAACAATTTTTGTTAGGTCAAGAGGTGGTGTTTTGCTCCAGGGCTATTTTGAATTTGGGGTTGTCATATGATTCAGATTCAAAGTTTAGCAGATGATTGAGTCAAGCTCTGATTTGAATTTTGGGTAGATACTTGTTGGTTGAGGTAGTATGTGACTTGGTGAAGCTCAACTAACTGGCCAAACATGGAGGTGGGTTACAGATTTCTTAATCCAAGGGCTCAAAGTAGGGTAATCAAACAGATTTCCTAGATCATTCTTTTCTTCTCTTTTTCTTTGATATTTTTATTTCTGGTTTCTTTGGTTCCTAATATTCTTCTCAATTGATTCTGTTGGTTCACTTAGAATTAACTAACCAATGCACAATCCAGAATAACACACATGAAATCATAGAATACATATAAAAGAAAATACATGTATGCATAAAATAATAGATAAAAAGTTTTATCTTGGTCCAAAATTTGGTATTTAAATTAATAAGAAGTGGATTACAATTTCTGAGTTGTTACAGTCACTTACAAGCAGATCATACAAAAACTCATGAACTAAACCAGCCTAGGTGTCGTTAATTCCTTGGGTTCTGGCCAAAAAAGCAAGATGATGAGCTACGGTATTGCTACTTCTCCCTATGTGGCCAACTTTGAAATCTAGAAACTTGTCCTTCAAAGAGATGACTTCTTCGTAGGTCCTCCAAAGCGCTCTATGATACTGGCTTGAATTTTTTATCGTAGCAACCACACTCGCCTTGTCCGACTCGAGGAATACAGGATTTTAAGTAAGGGATTTCTATTTTCGTGCCCTCGGGTTCTTAGTTGTACTCAGGTTTCCCCAGCTCCTTAGTTTTTCCTCAGTTTTCCCCAAGCCCTTGTCTGAAACCCTCACAAGGAGCTCGAACGGGAGGAATCCCGTTCAGTTGACCGTTCCATGCTGACGAGTGGGGCCGCGTCGTGTGGGGCTGGTAGAAAGGGCTCGCGTGGGACAGGACGAGACCGTGTTTGGTCATACGAGCGGAGCGGGGGCCGTAGCGTGTGGATCTGTGTGGGTCCGGGACGTGGGCACGAGTGGTTTCTGTCTCTTTCGCCCAGATTAGCAGTTTTCAATGCACTTTTTTCCTCTCTCTCTCGCTCGATCTCATTCATTCTTGATTGCCCAAATTGGTAGCAAATCTAGAGCAGCTTCTCCTTCTGTTTTTTAACGCCATTCATTTCTTTATGCCTTCGTTTTTACCCAATCAGGTAGGAAATCTAGGGCACAAATCTAGAGAAAATATAGGATAAGCTACATACAGCAGCTAACATAGCATAGATATATTCACGACAGATCCAACAGTACTACCGATAGATCCAACATAAGCTACTTTTTACATGAATTTAAGCTTGGAGGTTGCGCAGGTGAATCCCAAGTGCTTTGTGTTTGGCCATGAACGCATGCACGTTCACGGTCGTTCCAACTCTAGCGCCGCCAATAGATCTGCCAATGGATTCAGCATGGTTCACCAGGCAGTTGAAGTCGATGGCGCGGAGCCTCCTGTTACAGAAGGGGCACCTGTAAACGCCTCGAGCAAAGTGGCCATCGTAATGGCCGGACTGCAGCCTCCTGAGGACGTGACGAGTCTTGGTGTGGAAGGACTCGTCGTCGCTGTCGACGTCGCTGCTCTGCACCTGTCACGTAGCACCAAAGATCGTGCAAAAAACACGGAGTCAATTGCAACGATGATGGAACAGAGAGTAAACAAAAGATCATGCATGATAATATGGGCACGAAAAAAAGAGGTAGCCTCAGTTACATTGGACACACTTATATCCAGGATTTGAGTCAGTGAACCAAAGATCATGCACAACAAATTTGTACACACCAATTGTTCACTGACCAAACCCTGAATTAATTTGTGCCCAAATATTCATCATCATCGGCACAAATTAACCGGATGGGATTGATTACTCACATAAGTTAACCGAATCTTAAACAAAAGCAAATCATAAACACTAATAACGCAAGATCTAGAACTAGGAACAGACGAACCCTAATAACGCAAGATCTAACACAAAAGGATTGAACTAGGAACAGACGAACCCTAATAACGCAAGATCTAACACAAAAGGATTAAACTAGGAACAGACGAACCCTAATAATGCAAGATCTAACACAAAAGGATTGAACTAGGAACAGACGAACCCTAATAACGCTAGATCTAACACAAAAGGATTCAAATGGGATAAGAACAAGGGAACAAAGGGTTACCTCCAGCTCATCATCGACGATGCTGGTGTCGTAGGGGTTCTCCAGCGCGATGTACGGCACTGGTTTGTACGGGTCCCAAGCGACGGGGGCCTGGACGGGGGCGGCGGCCAATGCGCCGGCGGCTACGTCGAAAGCAGCGACGGGGGCCTGGACGGGGGCGGCGGCCGATGCGCCGGCGGCTATGTCGGAAGCAGCGACGGGGGCCTGGACGGGGGGCGGCTGATGCGCCGGCGGCTACGTCGGAAGCAGTGACGATGGGCATCTCATTCTTCTCCATCGCCGGCGGTTTTCTTCGGGGTTTTTTCTTCGGTTGTGGAGAAGATGATGGGACAGGAGAGGCGGTTGTAGTGAGAATGAGAGAGTGGGCGAGCATCGAGGGAGAGAAAGAGGGGCTCTATAAAGACGAAGGTGGTGTGTACCGCAACACGCGTCCGCTATGCACGGCTGCAGCGTGCACCGCGACACGAGGCTAACCCTGGGACGCTTGGTGTACTCAGTTATAACCTCGGGCCTTATACAGAAATTTTATCTGTACTGAGTTTTCCCCTCGAGTACTTAGACTGGCAAGTGCAATATACTCAGTTTTACCCTCAAGTAGCTGGTCAACAGAGAGTCAACAAATGAGATTAACATAGCTAATTGAGTCATTTCATGCGCAAAAAAATCCAAAAAAAAAACATAGTGGCACCTACTCATGGAGTCTTCCTACGCAACCTGCCACCTTAACAAACATAGATAAATGAAGTTTTACCACAAATTGCCACTTCTCAGAATCACTAGTAGCTATGAAGATACATGGTTTTCCACTCAAACCCCTTTGCAAAACATCTTCCCCAAAACATAGTTTGTCTAAATGAGGCCATAATTGTCACACTTATGTATATTTGAATTGCAAATAATTTGATGTAGCCCAATATGAATTATATTGTACAAAACACGCATTTTTCATTTTGTAATTCTTTTGTTTGAATCCCTTAGTCTATTTACTATTTACGTGCCCTTGGTTTCTTAGTACTACTCAGTTTTGCCCTCAAGTACTGTCACAAATGCTCACAGAAGCCCAAACTTATCCTGATTGGTTGAGCCGTTGTCACACGGATCGACTCCACCAACCGTTGATCCACTGATCTAACGGGCAGTATACCCCTCTCCGTCTCTTCGTGACCACCCCTCTCTCTCTTCGTGGCCACCCCTCTCTCTCTGTCGGTGGACAGTGCCACCCCTCTATTTATGTGCAATAACGAGTTTGCCACGTAACTATATTCCCTCTATTTATGCATTATTTTCCACGATCTAAAAATGTTAAACTAAAAAGTGGTATAATTTTAGTGTAAACAAGAGACATACATATTTGCGGATTTCGGTGAATGCATTATTTGTCACCCCTCTAACAATTATCAACACTCTTTAGCATTCCTTTTCTTTTAGGGAATATAGTTTGGGATATAGTTTTGGTAATTTGAAACGGCCCAAAAGTGGTATAATTTTGGTATAAACATGAGGCATACATATTTGAGGGATTTCAGTGAATGGATTATTTATCACCCCTCTAACAATTATCAACTTTCTTTAGCATCCTTTTCTTTTAGGGAATATAGTTTTGGTAATTTGAAATGGCCCAAAAGTGGTATAATTTTGGTAGAAACATGAGACATACATATTTGGCATATTTGGGGGATTTTGGTGAATGGATTATTTATCACCCCTCTAACAATTATCAACTTTCTTTAGCATTCCTTTTCTTTTAGGGAATATAGTTTTGGTAATTTGAAACGGCCCAAAAGTGGTATAATTTTGGTAGAAATATGAGACATACATATTTGACATATTTGGGGGATTTCGGTGAATGGATTATTTATCACCCCTCTAACAATTATCAACTTTCTTTAGCATTCCTTTTCTTTTAGGGAATATAGTTTGGGATATAGTTTTGGTTATTTGAAACGTCCCAAAAGTGGTATAATTTTGGTATAAACATGAGACATACATATTTGTGGGATTTCGGTGAATGCATTATTTGTCACCCCTCTAACAATTATCAACTATCTTTAGCATTCCTATATTCCCTAACACTTACTTTTTTTGGTAATTTTGGTGAATGCACACACTAACTTTGAAAACAACTACAAGTACATATAACTGAATAATGGATTTGTAACAAGGGATCCCTTGTAACAACTTCTAGTGCCTGATGAGCAATGATAAGAATCCGATCGCAATTATACAAAAAAAAATAACCAGCCATTAGATTAGCTTGCTTCTTCAACTCGATCAGCTGCCTTAACTGCTTGTTCATTTTCTTCAGTTCTCCCTTCACTTCCACCAGTTCTGCATTGGGAGCATTAGGCATAATCGGAACGGCTCCTCTCTCCGCCGCATTCTCTACAGCAAGTCCCCCCCTCCCAAATTGCGCTCTCCAATAGCGCCAATTGATGCCTGCAATTGAAGCCTCTAAACATACACATCGATCCACTTGAAATACCTGTATTTCGTCAAGATCTGAAAACAACAACGTGAACCCTAAATCCCAAATTCGAGGGAATAACAAGAAAATCGAGAGAAAACAGAGCAATTGGAGCGAGATCTAACCTTATCCCCCTCTCTATATGGCAATCTCTCGCATGCAAGGAACTCACGTCCATGGTTGCCGTTGTCGTCCGTCTTACAGATCGACCGCTTCAGAGGCTCCTGGCATGGGCAGTCGGGGCATCTTGTCAAAGGCACGGGTCCATACTACGGCCATGAAGAACGGAAGGTCGAAGAGAAACTAGACATCACCCGCCTGCCGGAGAAGGGCTGCCGCTGGCGGAGAAGAAGAACAATGGGGCGCGGGGAAAGAAAGGGGAAGCAATGGCACGAGCACGGGCGCGGGGCTGGCTCGGGCTCCCATTTTGCAACGGTCACCTGGGTAAGCTGTGGGTTCGGCGCGCTAACATGGACAAGTTGTGGGTCTCACGTTGATCTGGATAAGTGGAGACGTGTCCACTGTGGGGCACCAACAGCGGCCCCACTTGCCAGCACCAACCAATGGTCAACTAAACGGGATTCCTCCCGTCCGAGCTCCTTGTGAGGGTTTCAGACAAGGGCTTGGGCAAAACTGAGGAAAAACTAAGCGGCTGGGGAAAACTAAGCACAACTAAGGACCCGAGGGCACGAAAATAGAAATCCCTTTAAGTAACTCTGGCAACAGCATGTAGGCCAACAGCACATGCTCTCGTTTCAGCCTCTTCAGCGTTTAAGCATTTCTGAATTTGTCTGGCACCAGCAATTATCACATGTCCCAGGTCGTTTTGGGCAACAAACCCAACCCAGGCACAGTTGGTATCTTCTAGGAAAGAAGCATCAACATTGACCTTTATCCAACCTGTGTTTGGTTTTGTCCAATGCTTCGTTATTTTGTTTGCATTGCTTATTTGCTGTTGGCTGCATCCTGTAATATGAAGGTCATTTCTCACACAGGGGTCTTTGCCTTTAGAGCTACAAGTGTCCTGCAAAACACTTTCACCTTTCAAACAAATAAGATAATTTTTTAAAAAATTAACTGATCCAGCTATGGTACTCTCACCCTTGTTGTGGACGACATCACACCTCAGATGCCAAGCCCGCCATAGAACAAGCAGAACAAGGCCTCTTATGTTTAGTTGAATATTAGACAGCATAATTTGAAGCCAATCTGGGCCAGTATACCTGAAAGTCTTCTCCTCTAGAAGGTCCCAGTATTTCCGCATTTCCACTCTAAGTGCTCTGGCTTTAGTGCACTCGACAATAGCATGAAAACTGGTCTCGGTGCCATTTCCACAAACAGGGCAGACCGAGTCGATCTCTAGAGTTCTTTTGAATTTGTTTCTCTTTGTAGCAAGGTTGTCTTTAGCTGCCCGCCATCCAAACACTCGAATTTTATTTGGGACAGGACCAAATACTCTTCCAAATATTTCTTGAAACATCACTAGAGGTACTATTTCCAGGAAGGCTAGTCATATTATGCTGGAGATTGTAAGCTATCTTGTAAGCACTTCGCACAGAAAAGACCCCATTGCTCTCATAGTGCCAGGCAACAAAATCATCCTTGCCTTCTGTTGGGGCTTGCATCTGTAGGATCAGCTCCGCATCTTTCGCATAAAAGATTTTCCTAACAAGTTGTTCATCCCAGTTATTAGACCCTCTGACTTTTAATTGGTTTACTCTCCGAAATCTAGCTCTAGTCTTCCCTTCTCTAGCTTTTAAAGAAAAATTTCTCGGGAGCCAATTATCCCTCCAGATTTTGATGTTGTGCCCATTTCCCATGCGCCAAACCATTCCTTTCTTTAACAGAGCTAAGCCATGTTCGATACCATGTCAAATCAGAGATGCATCAGCTCTAAAAACAGTATCTAACAAATTACCTCTTGGAAAGTAGATCTCTTTTAAGAGCCTGGCAGCCAAACTCTTGGGGCTTTGGACAAGATGCCAAGCTTGGCGGGCAAGGAGGGCCTGGTTGAACAGAGCCGAATCTCTGAACCCCATCCCTCCACAGTTTTTAGGCATCGTGAGTGTGTCCCAGGCTGCCTAGTGCACCTTCCTCTTACTTTCGTCTTCTCCCCACCAGAAACCCCTAATCATCTTCATTTAATCTTCATGGAAGCTTGCAGGTAACTTAAAAATACTCATGATGTAGGTTGCTATAGCTTGCGCCACTGACTTTATTAGGATTTCCTCCCCCCCCCCCCATAGACATGAATTTTTCAATCTAGTCATTCAAACGTTTCACAAACCTTTCTTTTGTTGCTTGAAACGTGTATGCTTTCATTCTGCCTTCTGGGGTTGGAAAACCTAAATACTTTTTGTCAAAAGTAATTCTTGTTAATTGCAAGATAGAAACAATCTCATGTTGCACTTCTATAGGGCAAACTTCACTGAATAGAATTGCACATTTCTCCAGGCTAACAAGCTGGCCTGTATTATTCTCATATGTCTTGAGAATATTCTTGAAAACTGTTGCTTGGGATCCACAAGCTTTGAAGAACATAAGGCTATCATATGCAAACAACAAGTGAGAGATACCTGGTGCCCTTCGGCAGATTCTGAAATCCTTGAGCTCTTCTCTATGGACTGCTCTCTGAATTAGCTTTGACAGGCCTTCCGCAACAAAAAGGAAAAGGTAGGGCGATAGAGGATCACCTTGCCTTAGGCCTCTAGAGGGGAATATCTTCTTGGTCAACTTCCCATTTATTTTAATTTGGTAACTTACAGAAGTCACACACGCTATGATCCACTTTATCCATTTTTCGGCAAAACCCAATTTTCTCAACACTCCTTCTAGGTAAAACCAGTCCACTCTGTCATAAGCTTTACTTAGATCAAGTTTGTATGCATAGTACGAGCCTTCTACCTTCTTTCATTTTTTGATAGAGTGAAAACACTCAAACGCTATAAGCGCGTTATCCATTATCAGCCTTCTGGGGATAAAAGCACTCTATGTCTCCGAGATAAGATCTTGCAACAGAGGTCTCTGTCTGTTAGCAAGACACTTTGAGATGATTTTATAAATCACATTACACAGTAAAATAGGCCTGAAATCTTTTAGATCAGAAGCATCCTTTATTTTTGGAATGAGGACAATGATGGTCTCATTCACCACTTCTTCCATCTCCCCAGTGTTGAAAAAAATTCTTATTGCTTTTATGATATCCTTTTTCACTATTGCTCGGTTTCTTTGGAAAAAATCTCGTGGGGAACCCATCAGCGCTGGGAGCTTTTAGGGGCCCAATCTGGAAAAGGGCGTCGCCAATTTCATTATCTGAAAAATCTCTAGTAAGATCTGAATTCATCTCTGTCGTAACCTTTGCGTCCAAAATGTCCAAGAGCTGCTCTGGGTTCACCGATTGATCCCTCTGAAAAAGATGATAGAAGAAGCTTTTGCACTGGATTTCATCTTTTCTAGGCTCTACGTAGTGGTACCATCTGGTAGTTTTAGTTTTGTAATTTTGTTTTTCTTTGCTCTTGCTGAAGCTTTCCGATGGAAGAAAGTTGAATTTCTATCTCCTTCTCTCAGCTAGGATATTCTGGACCTTTGCATCCACATGATTTCCTCCCTGTGCAGTAACTCGTCCATCCTTGCAGCAGTTCTTTGGATTTCTAAGAAATTGTTGTTGTTATTGACTTGATAAAAACTTAGCTTATAAGATTATAATTTATTAAGAGAGGTTCCATGCAAAGCTGAGGAGACCTTGCATACTATCTCAAATATATTTAGTAATTCTATTTATCTTACATAATCATTTTTCTTTATATTACCGCCTTTCAAGTCATTTTGAGACATGGGAAAATTCTTTACGGTGCAATGTTGACCTTTATTTTCGCATATAGTTATTGTGTTAAAAATAAATAGAAAAATAATTATGAAATTATTCATACAAAAAACTAACTTTATTTGTTTATATCTTCTTTATAACATGTTTGTACAATCAGGCATGGAGTTGCGAGAACACACATACCAACTTAACACACAATCTGGACGCACCATAGATGTTTAGCTCTACACATATGCTATTTTATACACAGTAAGTTTTAACATGTCTTCAATTCAACCTTTTGGTTTAAAATCAATGCTCCACCACATATTTTTTTGCCGATGCTTGGCAATGTATGGGGTCATTTTTGTAGTGTATCGCCACTCACGTATTCATATTGTTGGGATGGTACCAATTGTCTGTAGAGTTTATATTTTTAGCGAACTAAACAAAACTCAATTGAAATAAAATAAATCGAAAGCTAACTTTGACACTGTTATCATCCAAAGACAGATACAAATCTAAATTCATTCAACAATAAAAATTGGATATATATATATATCTCTTTTGATCTTTTGATCGGATAAAGCAAATTATTGTTCTATGCAGCAGAAAGATTGGATGAGAAGTTAATCAAACTATATTGACAAATGTACCGGTCAACACAATTCTCCCTCTCTAGCAACTAAAAGCATGAAGAACTCGGTTGTGAAAGCTCAAACAAAACCACATATATTTTATATTTGTCTAGCAACTAAAATTTTATGAGTAGATACAACTAAAGTATATGAATTTATATTTTGGTACATACATATTTATTCAACTGGATCCTTACGCGCACCCAACATAATATTATGATGATTGTCCAATCAATACTAACATTTCCTTTTGCTATCGGAGTTTCTTATATGTCTGCTTTACCATATTAGCCCTAGAACTTGCAAACCATGTCTAACTAAACTTAACCATATTTATTTTGATTGTTCACTTCGGAATTAACATTAAAATCTCATATTCAAAGTTTTGACAATAGTTACAAAATCATAGCCATAATTTTTTTAATATGCAGTAGCCTTATATAAAAAATACATAACTCTTTAATAAATAAATTATTAGGTCTCCAATGCCATGTAAAATATAAGAAAGAAAAGATTAATCAACAATATAAATATCTAGAGATCACATAATGGCTCCCTACCAAATAAAAAAATGTTGAAGCAATCAAAAAAAGTCAATGCATGACCAGTGTGCCTGTGAGCACGAAGTGCTAATGATGATCAAGCCTAGACTATTTTGGAGCTAGAGTCCATCTATGACATGCTAACTCTGTTGATTAATGTTTTTTAGCACATCCCACATATAATACGGAAGAACATATATTATCTTGAGGAGGCTAGCAATTCGTAGCTGGGCCGGACACACGATTTTTTTCAATCAACCTTATTATTAAATTTGTACCATATAATTCATTGGTAGATATTACATATCACATCATTTTTTTCTCTTTTGACATATTGATTGGGTTTAGATGCATATACATGATCCTCTGATGTAACACAGGTATAGATACGTATGAATCATTTGTTTATTTTCTTGAGGTATTCAAAAATAAATTACAAAAATTCAAAAAAAAAGGTGTCGAAAAATTCGTAGCTATCTCGGGCACACAAACATTTTTTCCTGGAGGAAGCAGTCGACCAGTTTTATCTTGTACGTAAAAGAAAAGGTTATAGTTAGAGTAGTATGCAGATACGTGTCTACCATATAGATCAAGTTAGATTTAGATCGTTTTACATGGTATAACCATGACACGTGTTGAATCGAGTCAAACTAGACTATGTAATTGTTGGGAAAAGTAGCCCAGAGTTTGATAGTTACAATTTTATATTATGGTATAGTTTTTTTTTCTTACTTTTGTGGCAAGTGTCTAAGCTTGAAATCTAATCTAATCTAAACTAATAATACGGCTTGAGGACGTGATGGTTAGAAAACCGTGGTAGGTAAAAAAAAATAGATTTTATTTCGTACCTAAAAAAAACCGTGATACATCGCGCTCGTTTCCTCCCCGGTCCGTCCCTAGCGAGATTTTGTTTCCCAGGCGGAGGAGAAACGTCAGGGGAGGTGTGCGCGCCGCGCCGGAGTCCAGGAAGGGATCCTCACGCGAGGAGAAGCGGCGCCGGAGTCCGGACAGGCGGCCTCCGACCGTCCCGCAAGTCGTCCCCGCGCCCCCTAATCCGCCTTCCCTTCCCTAACCCCCCTTCCCCCACCACGCCACATGCGGCGTCTCCCACCGGCAAGAACCCTCGAGGCCGTGCCTCCTCATCCTCCTGATACCTTCCATGTGGCGCCGTACGCTGAGGCTGCCGGCCAGAGGATTTATCCCGAGAGCTTCGGCCTTCCCCGCCGCATCTGGGTGTCTGGAGCTGTATCAGAGGTGAGAAGGGGCCGGGAGACGTCGCCACGCCCGGGGAGAAGCGGAGATCCCAGCCTGGCTGTTGGCTGCCCGGGCGCAGGCACCAGCTTCAAAGATGTACGGCCGCGTGGCCTTCCGTGGATACAGCGAGCAGGGGATGAAGCCGGGAAGCGCAGGCCGTGGTAGCAAAGAATATCTCCAATTTCCGTCAAGGATCAGAGGCGGAGGTGGTTTACAACATATCAGCCTTCAAATGATATACAGGTTATATGGTCTTTTTTCTGAAAATGATGCCTGATTTTGTTTGGCTCCATCGTTTGGTTGAACTTTTGCTTCTCGCTGAAGATGAGGAAGACAGACTGTCGTCTTATTTTCACAAGCCAGTCATCTACTTTGAGTCGATATACTACCTCATTCCATTGATTAACCATGTTTTAACATCTGCACCTCTATGTTGGACACACACAAGCAGGCGGTGATCGCGTGGTGGCATGGCGGTGGAGATGGAACTGAGCATCAGCGTTGTCACAAACAGCAGGGGCGGCGAGAGGATTGACCTGAACGGATCAGGCTAGAGCTGAGTAAGAGAGCAAGTTAGAGGCATGGTGCATGGGTCGTTGCTTGCTTCAAATATTATCATGTCTGCAAAGCCAGAGGAGCAGACCAAGATTGATGTGGTATATTGTAAAGTCTGTATACATCAGCTGTGTTTTGGTGGAATCAAGTTATTTTCCACACTGACTCATGTCTGTATGTTCTAATGCTACATGTTTGATATTAGCCGTATTGTGATGTGGAAAAAGACAATTAAATTTGCAACGTGAATCTGCTTGTGTGTGGCTGCTGTCGTGTTGCAGGTTGTTGGGCAATCCTTTCAGATATTCACAGCAGAGTATGGGAATGGCAGCGTCAAACTGCAATTCCCAGATTTTTTTCGCCATGTGTATTTTGCAGTACTAGAAGAAGTCACCTAATCAAGAATCCGATCTTGCTCTGAATCATCTACCAAGGGTTCTGTCAATGCAATTTGAGTTCATCTTGCATGCCCAAATGTGTCTTATCATTTGCATGAGGAGATTGATTTGTGATGAAACCTTTGTCCTGATTTCTCAAATCTGTAGGAAGTCAACACACGGATATACCAAAAAGAGGCAAGTAATAGATATTATTGGAGGGATGACAAAGTGGACCAAGAATAGATGTTTCTGTCGAAGTCAGATTTAGTAATTTACTGTTTTTACCTAGACTTATTTATTTGATCGCGGTTTCTAAATAAAAATATATATATAGATGTTAATGAACCTTATATGAATGCGCAAGCATTTCACTTGGGAGCGGAGGCCACAATGAAGAAGCCTGCACGGGCGTCGTGTTGCGGCGTGCCAGACAGGGACGGTGGCGACATCGAAGAATACGCTTTAGCCGGCGCACGTTATATGTTTATGATCCTAGATTCGGCTCCGCAAGTTAACATTAACATATGCAAGGATGCCCGGTCGCTGGCACCAGCCTCAGAGACGTACATGGGCGTGCCTTCCAAGCAGCAGCCCACGGCACACTGCAGCGAGGCCAAATATGAAGAAGGAAGAGCGACAAAGCGCAGGTGGTGGTGGCGATGGGCATCTCCAATCTCCCTAGGGCCATTTTCTGAAAAAATCACTACATGGTAAGATGCTTGTTGTTGTTTGGCTAACAGCTACGATCGTTCATATGTAGCAGTAACCTCTTTATACAAGTACTTGTCTGAATTAGATATAAGGAGTGAAGAAGTAAATTACAGGTCTTGTAAGTACAAATTATAGCTTATGACTTCGATCTTTTATTTGTTCAATCTAACATGTACTTATAATGATGTAAAAGAAGTATGTGACGTAACCAAATGAGACATAGCTAACCTTGGTACAGAGTACAGACACAGATGTCTATTCAATTAGTTGATTTTTATGATGGGGAATGGTTATAACTTATAACTAAGGAAATAATGCTCTATTGTCTAGCTGGACTTTTCTATTTATGACATGACTAAGATCTATACCATATTATTTTGGATTTTTGATCATTGCAGGTACTTGTTATCACCATGACCTGGATCTGAAAGTTCTTCAACATTCTCTGGAGTTTGGCCGCCCCTCATGTATTTTTTGAACAGGCTCCAATAGAATGCCCTCTAGCTGAAGTACTTCCGCCATTCCAGATGTAGCAACATAATGTTCAAGCCAAGTTCATAGAATTTGCACCCCATTTCAGCAAGGTGGAGCTTTGTTAGGTCATTGAGGCCAAGGAATATAGTGTCATTTACAGGAAGCTTTTGTCCAACAGCAATCTGGGCCTTTGCAAACGCACCAGAAAAATCATACTCCATACCAATAACCTCTCCAGTGCTGCACATCTCAGGTCCAAGAATGACACAACATTGGAATATATCGAAGGGGAAAACTTAGAATTTGGTTCCTGTTTCTTCATTTTAGAGATCAATGCACTTGAATGGATATACATTTAAAAACATTACTCATGAACTAGAACACCTAACATTAAAGGACAAAACATCCACTACCATGTCATTATATTCGACATAGTTTTGTCCTTTTTTTAACTTTGTCTTCCTTGATGTTATTGAAAACTTGATAACATGTATATAGTCGAATAGAATGAATAACTTAATATTATATCAACTGTGCGGAGAGGAAATAAACTTAAAGATGTGAGATGATAGTCAGTTAGAGAGTAGTTATAAGTTATATGTATAAATTTATTAAACCGCGGCAAAGCACGGGCATTCAACTATAATTACCGCGACAATTTATCTGATCGTAGGGAGGCGAAGGCCTTATTGAAATGGAGCGAGGTGGCGACAACGGCCTATGGCTTTCCTGGTGCAGACACACGGAACAAAGGAGGGAGTTCCGACGCCTCTAACCGCGACACTTATTTTTGCTGACCCGTTGCAACGCACGGGTATTCAGCTAGTAGCCATAAGTAACTAAATAAATTGGAGTACCGATCCATGTTAATAATTGTGTTGGAGCCATGTGTACATGAATTTGGACTCTAGGGCCAACTCTTGTGTACATGACGTGATGGACTAACCTGCTTTTTCTTTTACATCTCACGCGGTAGATATAAACTGGACTACATATTTGTACGTATGTAACTTTTAGATCTTTTAATCTCACCATTAATTATAAATTTAACGGTCTAAATAATTAAGATGGCGTGGATTAACGTGGCATCTTTATTTTAGAATCACGTATTATGCTTTTAATATATATATTCGTCCCAAAATATAAACCTTTTTAAAAAGCTAAGTTGGCTCTCTAAAAAGATTTATTTTTCGGGACGAAGATAATAATAAATAGATTGATGCTACCAATCTTGCTTTCAGTATCAAACCGTCCTGTCCATGAGTTCACATCAAGTCAAATCTTAAATCTGAGAGCAGGTGAGTCAATGTAGTATATTTTTGGACCGGAATATGAAACCACCGGCCTCTCCGACCAACTACCTTCGTCGTGGCTGCGGTTCATGCCTTTTTAAGAGAAGACCGTGCATGTATGATGTACTAGGTCATTAGAAATCGTGGATATCTTTTCGGTATTGGACAACTTCCGAATGCATCAGACTAAGGAAAATTATAAAATGAGGAGAGGACAAAGTATCGAGCATGTGCACAACCAATACAACAACAAAAAGAACTACTCCCTCTGTATCGGATAAGAGTGCCGAATAATTTAGTATAAAATTTATACTAAGTTACCGAATTTTTTTTCGATCGAAGAGAGTATAAAACTATAAATAAATATGTTTAAAGAAACGGCCAGTTACCGAATTTTTTTTCGATCAAAGAGAGTATAAAACTATAAATAAATATGTTTAAAGAAACGGCCACGACAATAATCTTATTGTGTCTTAGCTTTGTGGCTAACACTACATATTGTACCACTAGCATGAAGAAGGAATGTCAGGGAACACCTTCTTGTAAGCTTTCACAATACATCGTCTATTAGCATGTTATCATAGGAGATATAAAAACTTCAAAACCACTGCTCTAATGCATTGTTTTTGAAGGGTTGTATCTAAACAAGCTTACATTTAATGATTTTAGATACTCCCTCTGTTCGGAATTATAAGGCCCGAGAGTTTTTCTAAAATATTTGAAATTATAAGGCATATATTATTTATTGCCCTCTCTTTTCCAATGCATGTTCTTTTTTCTCTCTCTATTCTCTCATGCATATGAAACTATTGGTGCATGCACTAATTAATAATAGGACTTATGAACTTTTTTGGTATTAGCAACTTGGTTAAGAGGTCTTATAATCCAGAACGGAGGGAGTACATGCATGCATATAATTGGGTTAGAAACTTTTTTTGTCTATAAACTTATGCAACAACAATCTCTTTTCTTGTTAAATAGTGCCTCATAGCCTAGAATATAGCGCTAAGAACCCTTATTGTGAAAGGCCTAAAATAATCCACTATATTCTGATAAGTTAAAAAGTCGCAATTGATTATGTGCCATAAGACCGAGACAAAACCAGACAGAAATGTATGTGCCCAACCTGCCGGCGGTGAAGTGGTGAGGATCGAAGACTAGAACAATAACTCGGTGGATATTGTTTATCTATTAATGAAGACACATAGGTCTACAAGAGCCTCAAGACGAATAGACGATGGCTCGAAGCTATGATGAAAGTAGCAGCGGCGTCCGGCGAGCCCACTTACACCGCCTACGAAAAGCTCAATTGGCATATGCTGAATCCTGCTAATTTTAAATATCCTAAGTGGATGAGACCACCAAGGCCAGCGGCATCGGATATATTTATCCAGGGTACCTGATGCTGGCCCATCTCCACGCTAAATACTTGGGTCAGAGGCGTGTGTCAGGGGCACCGGGCACACTCTCCATTTCCCCGCCCTGCCGCATATCTTGCTGGTGCCTTCGCAAATTTAGACCTTTACTCCCCCATCGAGCGACTCCGGCCAGCCACCCACTGGATCTGCACAATGTTGCCAGTGAACAATACCCCTTGGCTCTCGTGGCATGTCGTCCGTGTCTACACATGGCCGGGAGCTGGCAGATCCGGCATGGCGCACGGCATAACCCCCTTTTTCGTCGTCGACGAACGTGCGGCCAAACTTATTGTTTACCGGTAAGTAAATCCATTCATCTTTCGTACGGATCGCAGCAGGTTACGAATGAAGATCTGGTGAATTCAAACATTGGCTGGACCCCCGATCGGTTGTATCTGGCATGCGTCGGACTACCATAACGGCCACCGCAATGGGAAGAACTAGTAAATGATATCGTGGGTCATACAACTTGTTATGGAATATGTGCACTTAAGTCATATATCTTGCAAACTTGATTAACCACATAACTTGTGAAATATGTGCACCCGAGGTCACAAACCGGTCCGTTATCCGGGCTTTTATAAAACCTATCATACGAGGTCAGTTGGACATTTTTTTTGCCATTAAACCCTTGGCTGAAAATTATATGGTATAATTTCATTCTTCTAATTTTCTGCGAGTGGTTAACTGCAAAAAAAGAGTCCAAATCAAGACTTTTTTTTCCGGAGGGAACCAGAATTTCTGGTTACCATGAAATCTCAAAAATCGAGATTATTCAAACAAATTTTGAATTTTTTTACGCAGAACAAATAGATTAGATATCCAGATCTGAGCAGGATTTTTTACGAGCCCTGGCAGTTCGAACGTAATACTGGATATCAGAGGTTTGAAGTTCAAATCACACAGTTGACATAATATAATTTTTTCACATTTTTAGACTAAATCAGACAGGAAAGGAAAAATAATTATAATGGGAGTCGAGCCCACGATCCTAAATGGATTGCTCCTGGATTCCTAGCCACCAGACCACGATAGAACATGAAATATTAGTATATGGAGCTTATTGAACGTAAAATCGGACTTAAATTCAAATGCAACCAAATTATTTTAAACTGTATCAGTATTTTCGGAGGGGACCAAGAAAACCGGTTTTCGGAAATATTTCCGAAATCTCGGGCAAAAAAAAAACTTGGTCCAAATGACCTCGGGTGCATAGCGCGTAACAGTTTTTTTTACAAAAAACCGGACAGCATACCGGTTTGTGACCTCGGATGCACATATTTCACAAATTGTGTGACCGGTTAATTAAATTTACAAGATGTGTGACTTAAATGCACATGCGAGACAAGTTATGTGACCCAAACCGTACTTGACATAGATGTTGGATAATTAGACACAATTTCCATGAGTAATTTCAGAATATTAGACATGATAACAGCAGCTACTACCACATGTAACTCGAACATACTAGATGTGCTAAACAACAAGATGAACGAAAACAAGTAGCAGCTAAACATGTACTCGCAGAACATGATGAATAGACGAACAACAGTTGACAAGGGTATAGTTAATAGAGCCCGCTAGTTGAGTACCCCTGAGGCCCGATAAGCTAGGCCCAATTGTAATGATAGTCGAATACGAGTTCTTACCGTATGTCGATATTGTAATCTGTATCGTACCCTACCCGATCCACGAGACCTGGCCACCTATATATAGGGGCCAGGAGGGGACGGTGTAGGTCAGATTGAAAGCAAGCCAGGTTGAACACCCAAGTTTACTTTCACACACCTATTTCGACTAACTTTACCTTCGAGTTCATCCGACGCCCTGTCTCCCCGATCCTAAGTCCTTCATCTAGGACATTTGTCGAGTTAACCCTCGTCAATTGGCGCCGACCGTGGGGACTCTGGGTGTTGTAATCATGAATTCGACGGCTTTTTCGCTTCTAGCCAACAGCAGTTCAGAACTCGACGGAACTCAAGAAATGGAGTTAACCATTGGAAGTTTGAGCATCATCGTCGGGCCATCGGGTTCGTCTCGCCTCTCGGATTCGGCGAAACCAGATCCACCGACAAACGAGCCTGAAGCAGAGGAAACATGGGAATCATCAGAAGGCTCTTCCAGTGAGGTAAACTCGCCGGTCAGCTTAGAAAAAGTATCAATCACAAAAGGCGACAAAATTCGGGAAAATTTCGACTCAAAAGAGAAAGCGTGTCAGACGCACAACAACGGAAAAGACTTCGCCGTGGAAAGCAGCGGCGTCTCTAAAGTACATCAGCTATGCGTCATTATCACTGAAGCAGAAGAAGGAAACAACAGCGAAGGAAATAAAAAGGTCGACAGGCAAGTCGACAAAATGAAAGATCACAACAAAAAGGAAAAGGAGAAGGTCCATGTCTCGGCTGGTGAATGGAGAATGATCAAATCAGCAATTAATCATGGTACAGAAGTACCCGAAGGATCGAGAAGAGAAGTTCTAATGAGATATCAGTATCCATTGTACCAACACAGGAAGAAACTAAGGGAGGAAAGAAACATGATTTTTCAAGACAACAACAGTATATCAAGGGAAGAATACTGGGAAGACTATAGTGAAGATTCAGAATACAGCAGAGAAAAGCACGGAGACCCAAAACACAACAGAGGGGCGACAGCACGCGACAGAGAGGAAGGGTACTCAAGGAGTCCTACCCCGCATCCAGAAGAGGAGGAATATGACTTCATACAAAAAACGCCAGAGGCAGCATTAGTAGCAGCGCAAGCGTATTTACTAGCTACAAGACCAGAACCTGGGGACCCACGAGAAGATATGCATCGAGCAGCAATACGAAGCCTCGGAATAGTAGAAGGAAAGATCAGGGAACATGGTCCAAAAATGAAGTCAACAAATTCCAAGGGAAGTCAAAAGGAAAAGTTCAGATACAATTTCACAGATGACGAGCATAGCGAATCATCAGAAGAGAAAAAGCGACAAAAAAGGAAGGAGGACGCAAGAAGTATAATAGCACAAGCTCGAGTAAATAAATCGCGACATGCTTGGAGGGAAGAAAATTACGAGGACGACGATAAAGATATGGGTGCGTTGTGCTTTACCCGTAGGGTTCGCAAAACGCGGGTACCCAAAGGATTCAAATTACCACACGACCAGAATAAGTATGACGGGTCGCAAGAACCTACCTTATGGCTATCAGATTATCTGCAGGCAGTACAGATATTAGGGGGAACAAAAGTGACTGCAATGCAAAGTTTGCAACTACACCTCACCGGCGCCGCACGGTCCTGGTTAAATACCCTACCCGACGAATCCATTGGAAGTTGGGGGGAACTCGAAAGTCAATTCACAAGAAATTTTCGTTCCACCTACAAGCGCCCAGCATCACTGGAGGAAGTTAAAGCATGTATACAGAGGAAAGGCGAAACGCTACGTTCTTATATACAACGCTGGAGTATAATCAAAAACTCAGCAGAGGAAGTCTCCGACGAACGAGCAATAGACGCCTTTTCGGAAGGACTTCGTCGCTCAGATCTTGTGGAAGAAATAGGAAGAACAAGACCTACGACAGTAGCCGAGCTAATGGAACAAGCCAACAAATTCGCCGATAGAGAGGACGCGTATAACAACAAAAGAGGACGTTCGCCAGAAGTCGACAGAATAAGTAGACAGAGGAGACGACACCGCAGCAGGGATAACCATAGAGGGCGAAATCAGGTAGCCGTGGGTTACGTACTAGAAGAGGAGGAAGGATATGAAAGTAGGAGGTTTCAGGCAAAAGGAGTAGAAAAATCGAGGTACTCTGGTCCTTCAGCCGAGGATATGCTATGCGGACCTTGTCGAATCCACTACGCGTATCTCGATGGGAAAAGGGTCTCAAATCACCAGATGAAGGACTGCAGAACATTCCTAAGGATGCAAAGCGCCATGGGCGCAAGCCAAGAAGGGAGGCAAGGAGAAAGGCACAGAAATCAAGGATATCAAATGCAAAGGCCAGCAAGACACCTAGAGTCAAAAGTGTACATATCAGCAATGATTCAACCGGTGCCCAAGTCAAAAAAAAAGAGCGAAAAAGCATATCCAGGCAAGTAAACCTAGCAATATCATCACCGCCAGCTACCACAGAGTACCTACGGTGGTCGGAACAACCAGTCAAGTTCAATAGAGCAGACCACCCAAGGAAAATTCCCAGGCCAGGCCACTCGCCTATGGTCTTAAAGGCGCAAATAGGAGGGTACGACATCGGAAGAGTGTTCATGGATGCAGGGAGTGGCATAAACTTAATATATGCTAGAACCCTAAAGGCAATGTGCATCTCGCTGACGAGTTTGAAGCTAACAGA
Source organism: Dactylis glomerata (assembly GCA_007115705.1). Taxonomy (NCBI): domain Eukaryota; kingdom Viridiplantae; phylum Streptophyta; class Magnoliopsida; order Poales; family Poaceae; genus Dactylis; species Dactylis glomerata. The sequence continues at coordinate 7,145 of QXEO01000403.1, read as the reverse complement.
TTGCTCTTTCCACGGAATAGTACCAGGAGCCGCAAACTACCCTTTGGGAAGGATAGAACTCGATGTCTGTTTTGGCAGTAGTGAAAATTATAGAAGAGAGAAGCTGGAGTTTGAAGTTATGGACTGGCCGTCGCAATATCATGCAATCCTGGGGCGTCCAGCATTTGCAAAATTCATGGCAGTGCCACACTACGCGTATCTGACATTGAAAATTCCAGGGCCCAAAGAAACAATTACAGTACAAGGGAGCTTTGAAGTAGCCAACACATGCGATAGAGAATTCAACAGGATGGCGCAAATCTTCGGCATGACAGCAGAATATGAGAGGTTAAAAGGAGAAACGGATCATAATGTGTTGTGAACTTGGATCCCGCATAGGAAGGCGCGCTCGTCGAGTTCCTCCGTGAGCGCTGGGAAATCTTCGCCTGGTGTCCATCAATTGCGGTGAACTTGGATCCCGCATAGGAAGGCGCACTCGTCGAGTTCCTCCGTGAGCGCTGGGAAATCTTCGCCTGGTGTCCATCAGACATGCCAGGGGTTCCCAGGGAACTCGTCGAGCACGCACTAAATGTAGATCCCAAGGCAAAACCAGTCAAGCAACCATTGAGGCGATTTGATGAACCTAAAAGGAAGGCGATAGCGTCAGAACTGCACAGGCTAGAAAATGCCGGATTTATCAGAGAAATCAAAACTTCGAGTTGGGTATCGAACCCAGTTATAGTACCCAAGAAGAATACAGACGTACAAAGAGTATGTGTCGACTACACATCTCTCAATAAGCATTGTCCAAAGGATCCCTTCCCTCTACCCCGCATCGATCAGATAATCGATTCCACAGCGGGATGCGCGAGGCTTTCATTTTTGGACGCATATTCTGGTTACAATCAGATCAAATTGAAGAAAGAGGACGAAGAAAAAACGGCCTTCATCACACCATATGGAGTGTTTTGCTACCAAGTAATGCCATTCGGCCTAAAAAATGCAGGAGCAACTTATCAACGGATGATGCAAAATTGCCTCGGAAGCCAAATAGGACGCAATATCCAAGTCTACATTGATGATGTGGTCATCACGACAAGAGAAGAGAAATCTCTAATCAGCGACTTGGCAGAAACCTTCGACAACCTGAGCAAGTACAAGCTTAAGCTTAACCCGACAAAGTGTTCCTTCGGCGTATCAGTAGGACAACTTTTGGGGTTCTTGGTATCAGCACGAGGAATAGAGGCAAACCCAGAGAAGATTCAAGCAATCTTAACAATGGGGAAACCCACGAAACTACACGACGTACAGAAACTTGCAGGACGCGTCGCGGCACTAAGTCGGTTCGTTGCTCGGCTAGGGGAGAAGGCGCTTCCTTTCTATGCACTTATGAAGAAGTCAGACGATAAATTCGAGTGGACAGAAGAAGCGGACGCAGCGTTTGCACAGTTGAAAAAAGTGCTTTCTACGCCACCAGTGCTGGTCGCACCAAAGGAAAAAGAACCACTGCTATTATACATCGCCGCAACCCATCAGGTGGTGAGTACAGTATTAGTAGTCGAAAGAAGCGAAAAAGGAAAAGCCCATGGCGTCCAGAGGCCGGTATACTTCATCAGTGAAGTGTTATCTCCAACAAAACAGAGGTACCCGCACTATCAGAAGTTGGCATACAGTGTCTTCACAACCGCACGAAAACTACGACAGTACTTCGCGGTGCACCCAATTATAGTGGTCAACGAGGCACCATTATCAAACATATTGAACAATCCTTCAGCAACAGGACATGTCTCTTTGTGGGGAATCGAGTTGTCTCCCATGGATATCACGTACGAAAAAAGGAAGGCGATCAAGTCGCAAGTTTTGCCAGATTTTACAGCAGAGTGGTTGGAGCTGCAGAGCACAGGACCACCAGACTTATCCAGTATTTGGACAATGTATTTCGATGGTTCTAAAAAAGTCCAAGGCGCAGGCGCAGGAGTAGTTTTGATATCACCTCATGGCGACAAATTGAAGTACGTCTTAAGGATGAGCTTTCCACAGGCTTCTAACAATGAAGCAGAGTACGAGGCTTTATTGCATGGCATGAAGATGGCTAAAGCATGTGGAGCAACTCGCCTAAAAATATTTGGAGATTCCAAGCTTGTTGTCCAGCAAGTTATGAACAGATGTGACACAATCAATGACAACATGATGGCCTACAAAAATTTGTACCATTATTTGGAAGGAACGTTCGATGGATGCGAAGTCTCGCACATAAGTAGGAACAGCAATGAAGAAGCCGACAATTTAGCAAATATCGGGTCACAGTGTTTACCTGTGCCGTCCGGAGTATTTTGGGAGGAAATAGTGGAAAGATCAATAAAAAGCGGAAAAAGCTCGACTACTACAGCAGGCTCGGGGGCTACATCAGAACCAGAGGAGGTCATGATGATAGAAGAAACATGGATGCAGCCATATCTTGCATACATGATAAATAAGAAATTACCAGAAGATGCAGTGGAGGCCAAGAGGATAACTCGAAGATCTAAAGCGTTTGTCATGTTGCAGGGGAAACTATACAAGAAAAGTATTACTGGCGTTTTGCAGCGTTGTGTAACGCCCCAGGAAGGACAAACAATATTAAAAGACATACATGGCGGAGTATGTGGTCGTCATGCTAGCAGCAGAGCAATAGCGGCAAAAGCTTTCCGAGCAGGATTTTATTGGCTAACAGCCATCGAGGACGCAAAAGATATAGTTCGAAAGTGTGAAGCATGTCAAAGGTTTGCATCTAGACCGCATGCACCAGCAGCAGAGTTACAAACAATACCATTATCTTGGCCCCTCGCGCAATGGGGCCTCGACATGGTGGGAAAGTTGCACAAATCTTGGCCAGGAGGGCATGTCTACATGCTAGTGGCAGTCGATAAATTTACCAAATGGGTGGAAGCAGCCCCGGTAACAACTCAAGATTCTACAGCAGCGATCAGCTTCATCAAGTCATTAGTTTTCCGTTTTGGTGTACCATACAGCATCATCACAGATAACGGGACAAATTTCACTTCAAAGGAATTCAAGAGTTACTGCGAAGGATTAGGGATCAAGCTCAAATTCGCATTTGTGGCGCACCCGAAGACAAACGGGCAAGTCGAAAAAGCCAATGGCCTGATATGTAGTGGGATAAAAAAGAGGCTCTTAGCACCTCTCGAGAAAGCCAAGAGCGCTTGGGTAGAAGAATTGCCCTCCGTTCTTTGGAGCTTAAGAACTACACCTAATGCAGCAACTCAAGAAACTCCCTTTTTTCTGGTCCATGGCGTGGAAGCCGTGCTTCCAGTCGAAGTTACACACGAGGCTCCAAGAGTGACAGCATATGACGAGACAATGTCAACAGAAGCATTGCAAGATGATGTTGATGCACTAGATGAAGCAAGAGATAAAGCATTAGAAAGGGCTACGCAGTATCAACAGAGTCTGCGAAACTACCATAGTAGTCGAGTTCGTCCACGATCCTTCGTGGTGGGAGACCTAGTTTTGCGACTCAGGCAAGACAGCCACGGCAAATTGGAGTCCCCCTGGGTGGGACCTTACATCGTCACCGAAGTAATACCAGGAGGAGCATATCGACTACAAGACAAGAAGACTGGGAAGGACGAGAGCAACCCGTGGAATGCAGAGCAGCTACGGCGTTTCTACGCGTAGAATAAAAATAGTGTTATCAGCAAATTCGAGTTAACCTTCTGAACCCAGAACATGAGGCCACAGGTCGGGTTCTTTGGGGTTGAACTCGACAAAATTATACGAATATCTTTACTTCTTCGCCTCGGGGGCTTCAACCCTCGGGTAGTACGAAAGGAATTCTTATCGCGACTTGGAAGACTTTTTTCACTATAAGGTTGTACAGGCAACCCGATAAATATTGAAACAACTTGGTTCGCAAAGGAACCCGATATTCTTCTTAAAAATTGGTTCGCAAAGAACCCGATAGATGGAAAAGTATACCTCAGAACAATGACTTGTTTTCCTGGTACTAGCAAAAACATCGACACCAAGTGCGAATATTCATTACAGATAAACATGGTAGCAAGGACATTATGAATTGAAATTACCTAAAAAACAAGTCCTAATGGAAGTGGACTTCAGCTTCATACTTCTTCTGGCAAAGGGTGTCGTCGTAGATCTTCACGTCGAACTTCGACGTGCCGATGTGGAAGTCGAAGGCCATGAAGAAGCCTTGATGGATGTTGTGGTCCTCTGCAAACTGCGACCAGCCGCCCTTAAAGTACTGCTCGCCGTCGCCATCATACCACACCTCCACCTCGTATGGGATGCCACTGCCAGACTGTTCACGGAGAACCGCCTCTCGCAGTTCGCGGCCATCCATGAACTTGGTAAAATTCAGCGGCAGGCGCTGAATCTCACGGCACTACGCCATGGCAATGCAGAGGAAGGAAAAGATTCGGGGAGGCGCAGCAGGAGCAGCAGGAGGAGGAGCGATTGGACCTGGAGCAGCGCTAGTCACCTTGGGCTTGTTCTTGCTACCAGGTGGGCGGCCGGGACGACGCTTAGCCGGAGCGTCCAAAGAAGTTCCTGCGGCGGCCGGCGTGGTGTTCTTGTTCTTACTTCCACGAGGGCGACCCCGACCTCGTGGCGCCACCGGGGAGCCAAGGGTCAGATGAGAACCTTCAGCATCAGCCATGAGAACAAGGGAGAAACCTCGGAAAACCCTAGATGGAGAGAGAAGATGATGCGGCGGAGGAGGAATCTGATTAGGGTTATTTACCTTAACCAGCAGGTGCCTTATTTATAAGTACGTATTATTGGGCCCCCGTGCTACAACAAAGCCCGTAAACGTATTTTACAGAAGGAGTTAAATTCTGCGCACAGCAGACGATAATATCAAAGAAGAAAAATAAGAAAAGGAGACTATGGTCGCGCGATATGAAAACCTCGACTTAGACTCGGGGGCTCGCCAACAGTAAGACGTTCACAGAAGAAAAGAGGAGCCGAACTTTGAGCCTATGCTTGACTACAAGTAGCCAAGCATAGCCTCGGGGGCTACTCCCATCGGGAGCGCTGAGCGCGCACCCGATAGAGGATAAGCTAACCAATACTGGAGATGCAGAAGGAGACTACATAGTCGATAAAACTGAAGAGAGATTACTCCCATCGGGAGCGAAGAAGATCAATTTAAAATCCAAAATTCTTTGGTTTTATCAGTCAGAAACTTGGCTGCGAAATATAAAGATTCTCGAGTTACGTTATCGCAACGAAACTCGAATGCCGCGAGTTATCGCAAAGGTAAGACCCCGGGATCCGTCCTGTGTGGCCTGGTATACGCACATGGATGCGCTCTGCTAGTATGTATCCGTGTCTACGACGCGAAGAAAATCCTGGTGGACGCACTGGGTACCTTGAGAACCACTGGGATTCATTCTTTGTAAGTCCTAAATGCGGCAAAAGAGTGGATTTGACCGGTATCCCGAATTCAAGTCCAAGGGGATTGAATTTGAACTAGGTGACAAGTATCTGTTCCGGCAGTTAACTGACCTCTTGATCCGTCAGGGTTGTCAGGCTTGTTCATCCAAACCCCTTGCGAAAGAATTTCATGCAAAAAAGTCGAAAAGACTAAGTCGAAGATTTGAAGATGAGAAGAAGTCGAAGAATTGATCAAGTCGAAGATTTGAAGATTAGAGATTCAACCTGAATCTACAATTCTGGTAGAATCTCAGGGGCTACTGACAAGGGTATAGTTAATAGAGCCCGCTAGTTGAGTACCCCTGAGGCCCGATAAGCTAGGCCCAATTGTAATGATAGTCGAATACGAGTTCTTACCGTATGTCGATATTGTAATCTGTATCGTACCCTACCCGATCCACGAGACCTGGCCACCTATATATAGGGGCCAGGAGGGGACGGTGTAGGTCAGATTGAAAGCAAGCCAGGTTGAACACCCAAGTTTACTTTCACACACCTATTTCGACTAACTTTACCTTCGAGTTCATCCGACGCCCTGTCTCCCCGATCCTAAGTCCTTCATCTAGGACATTTGTCGAGTTAACCCTCGTCAACAGTAGACCATACGTACCGTTCGTTTGCAGATGTAGTCATTGCAGTAACGTTGTTGATGACAACGTTGGAGAAGACCGGTCAAAGCAGACGGCGATAAAGACGGCGGTAGGCAACACCGCCCGACTTGGATGGAAGACGACCCGTGATGAAGAACTCGAGCAGTCGCGCAGAGCGCTTCCCAAAAACCTAATTCTCCCTCTCCCATACAGGATCGCAAAGGCGAGTGGTTCCGGAGACCTGCTGACAAGGGTATAGTTAATAGAGCCCGCTAGTTGAGTACCCCTGAGGCCCGATAAGCTAGGCCCAATTGTAATGATAGTCGAATACGAGTTCTTACCGTATGTCGATATTGTAATCTGTATCATACCCTACCCGATCCACGAGACCTGGCCACCTATATATAGGGGCCAGGAGGGGACGGTGTAGGTCAAATTGAAAGCAAGCCAGGTTGAACACCCACGTTTACTTTCACACACCTATTTCGACTAACTTTACCTTCGAGTTCATCTGACGCCCTATCTCCCCGACCCTAAGTCCTTCACCTAGGACATTTGTCGAGTTAACCCTCGTCAATTGGCGCCGACCGTGGGGACTCTGGGCGTTGGAATCATGAATTCGACGGCTTTTTCGCTTCTAGCCAACAGCAGTTCAGAACTCGACGGAACTCAAGAAATGGAGTTAACCATTGGAAGTTTGAGCATCATCGTCGGGCCATCGGGTTCGTCTCGCCTCTCGGATTCGGTGAAACCATATCCGCCGGCAAACGAGCCTGAAGCAGAGGAAACATGGGAATCATCAGAAGGCTCTTCCAGTGAGGTAAACTCGCCGGTCAGCTTAGAAAAAGTATCAATCACAAAAGGCGACAAAATTCGGGAAAATTTCGACTCAAAAGAGAAAGCGTGTCAGACGCACAACAACGGAAAGGACTTCGCCGTGGACAGCAGCGGCGTCTCCAAAGTACATCAGCTATGCGTCATTATCACTGAAGCAGAAGAAGGAAACAACAGCGAAGGAAATAAAAAGGTCGACAGGCAAGTCGACAAAATGAAAGATCACAACAAAAAGGAAAAGGAGAAGGTCCATGTCTCGGCTGGTGAATGGAGAATGATCAAATCAGC